>OY821519.1:135721093-136321093 GCA_963682025.1 Cordilura impudica | reverse complement strand
AATGCTATTATTTTACTACAATCACTGGGTTGCTTTAAGATAAGCTGAAAATAAATTAAGTAAATGAGTTGCTACAACAAAAAGTGTATACTTTCTTTTCAGTTTTATTTAAATTTATTATATAGTTTTACCCAAATAGAAAATTATAATATATTAATATTTGACATCATAAATTTCTCTCTACTGTAATCACTTACCTGTGCAAAATTGTGATTCTTTTTTAATAATTGTAAAAATTGTTTATTTTTCTCCGGAGTTTGTCTTTCTTCCATATCAACATTGTGATCATTGTTATCAGTTTGTACGGGTTTTAAATTCACCACAGAAGGTAAGTAAAGTTCAGATTTACTGATTATCTCATAGATTTGTTCTAGCAAAAATGAACATAATTCCTCAGGTATGGGATTAAAGAAACTGAAAGAATACAGCAGACATAATGTGAAAAACAATAGATTATCTGATAATTACTTTAAGAGTTCGAAGTGTTATAAAAATAATAAAACACTATATTGCAAGTATGCTAAATAACTCTCCTATCAAGGCAAATATCTGTTTGTACTTGTATTATAGTGAATTGAATTCAAATTCGAACAATTAATTGCAATGTGAATCGATAAGAGATTCCTTTCACAATTTGAAATTTGACTTTCAATACCATCCATGAATAAGTTCTGATGATGGCGATTTTTCCAATAATATTCTGTTTCCAAATAAGCTTATCGATAGGAATAGCAATAATTCATTTTAACTCAGATATAATTGGATTTAAAATAGTGTATCATGTGCACAGGCACACTCTACCATTTTAAATCAACGAAGAAAATTGATATGAGTGTCTAACTAAACTAAGAATAACAATCAAACGCTTTCGTAGTTTATTGAAAAATTTCTACAAAGTTTTAGGGGGGTTTCCCTTAACCCGTTCGTTGATTATATACAAACGAGATCATAAACCATTTAGCACCAACGTATATCAAAAAATTAAGGATGCGAGTCAATGAATGAGTGATGAACGTAAATATATTAAGTATGTGGCAATGAAAATATGGCTACCTGTGTGTTTATAAAAAATGTGTGAGGTAACTTTCAGTAAAAAGTTCAAAGGGGATATCGGAATATAAAAAAAATTTATGCAAAATATATAAGAGATTGATGATAATATGATTTTTCATGTTTTTTTTCAATGGGCGTGACTTTTCAACTAAAAGTAGCTATATCCACCTTCCTTAGAACTATGTCGAATTTCTCAGAAACTATTAATCAGATACTAAGAAATATAAAAAACTCTATATATATATAAAATTCATTTTCTGTTTGTTTGTTTGACAGCTATACAAATTTTTATTTTTGAACGGATTTCTCTGAAATTTGGTACACACGATATCTGTACCCCAGGAAAGGTCGCCATATGATTCTTGCCGGCCACGTCTACTTTTACGCCCACTTTTTGTATACAATTCGTTTTCTGTTTTTTGGTATATTTGTTCGCTATACAAATTTTTATTTTTTAACGGATTTCTCTGAAATTTGGTACACACGATATCTGTGCTGCAGGAAAGGTCGTCATATGCTTCGTACTGTCCACTCCCATTTTTAAGCCCACTTTTTGTATACAATTGGATTTCTGTTTTTTGTATATTTGTTCGCTATACAAATTTTTATTTTTCAACGAATTTCTCTGAAAATTGGTACTCATTATCTCTGTACTCCAGGAAAGGTCGCCATATGCTTCGTACTGGCCACGCCCATTTTTACGCCCACTTTTTGTATACAATTCACATTCTGTTTTTTGGTACATTTGTTCGCTACACAATTTTTTTAACGGATTTCTCTGAAATTTGCTACGCACGATCTCTGTACTCCAGGGAGGTCGCCATATGATTCTTGCCGGCCACGCCTACTTTTACGCCCTCTTTTTATACAAAATTCATTTTCTGTTTTTTGGTATATTTGTTCACTATAGAAATCTTTATTTTTCAAGGGATGTCTCTGAAATTTGATACACACGATCTCTATGCTCCAGGGAAGGTCACCATATGCTTCTTACAGGCCACGCCTACTTTGAGCCCACTTCTATGTATAAAAAATTTATTTTTTTCCTTTTATTTGTTTCTTTGTTTGATTGCTATACAAACTTTTATTTTTCAATGGCTTTCTCTGAAATTCGGAAAACGTGATCTCTCTACTCCAGCGAAGGTCGCATTATAATCTTTCTTGCTACGCTTACCTTTACGCCCACATTTTTATAAAATTAATTTTTTGTTTTTTGTTATATTTGTTCGTTATAGTAATTTTTATCCTTCAACGGCTTTCTCCGAAATTTAGTACCTACATATTCCAGGGAAGGTTGCCATATGATTTTTACCGACCACGCCTACTTTTACGCCCACTTTTCATATAAAATTAATTTTTTGTTGTGTGGTACATTTCTTCCCTATACAAGTTTGTGTTTTTCAACGGATTTCTCTGAAGTTTGGTTTATCCCTAAATTTAAAAAAGGTCCCCAAAAGAAATGAACAAATTCCCCATTTTTTTAACGAAATAAAAAATTAACTTACTCCCCAAATTCATTCTTAAATTTTTACATATTTTTATTTAATGAATTTTGTTAAGTATTTATTTTAGTGAAAACTTGCATACTTCTCTCAATATATGTCCTACAATAAACGCATTTAAAATGAGTATTCTTTTCAATAGCATCACTTCGGTGCCAATTAAAATAAGTTGGCAACAGGCAGCACAGGTGTGGCTGCCAAACGCGGAAGCGGCGCGCGGACGCAACGCGCTCGCGGAACACAGCTCAGCTAAAATATCGAAATGATTTGAAAAATATATTCTAGCGACTAAAATAAGTTAACGAGAACTGCGCGGTAGCGCGGGTAGTAGCTGCCAAACGCGAAAAGCGGCGCGCGGACGTGGACGCGACGGATGCGGACGCGACGCGGTCGTGGAACACAGCTCAGGGAAAAGTCTTATGATTCATTGTATCTACGTTTGTGCAATAATTACAATACATATACTATAAGTAGTTGCTTAAAACAACCTTGCGGCACAATTTTAAACGTCGCATTAGTTTTTCATTTTTGAAACTTCTTTGAATTTGACTTCTCTGCTCAATGATGATCACTTATTGAATGAAGTAATTCAATTTTTAAATGTTCTGTTTCCTTTAATTTCCAAACGATTCCGTTATATTTGATGTTTATAAATAAACTTAAAAAAAAAAACTTTAAGCCGTTTCGCAGCTTATTATTGAAGCATTTTTGCTGCAGCATCTTATAAAAACTTCTAATTTACTGGCCATACACATTTTTGGGGAAGAAGTTCATTTTATTGGGGAATTTGTTCATTGGGGACTAAGTACTAAGTACCATTTTTCAAGTCAAATGCCTTTTTATCCCGGGCAAGACCGGGTAAAAACAGCTAGTATATATATATATGTATATATAATATTTAATGAGTCAATTTCAAACCATCAATTAATACATAACTCACCAAAACAATACAAAAGCTAAGATATCGTACTTTATTTTAAATTTAACCTCAATTATTGTTTATATAAGAATTATAACAAAAATACTCAAAATCATTAGGATCAGCTTTAAATTAGAGCATTTCTGAGCAAAACAAAGATATTTCTGTTTTAAGTTACAGGTAATCCGTTTTAATCTCTGTGATCATTTGAGAACAAAAGATATATCAGGAAAAATCAATTCGTATTAATTATCCTATATGTACTTTATATTTTGTTAGCTCCTGTAAAATTCTACATATTTAGTCTGAAATAGGAAGATAAAGCTGTTTTTAGTTTAAAAGCCACCACGCCCATTGAAAATGAGGTCAGTTTTTGGAAACAGATCATCAATCATTAACGTATTACATATTTATAAGTTTTAAAAAGTGGTCGTTAGCCCTCCTTTGAATTTTTGGCTGATAAAAGTCACCACACAAAATTTAAAAAAATCCACATTAAATGGCCATATGTACCTATATATATATGGATGTGTGTATACAAACAAAAATATAAATGGAATAATTTTGGTCTTCCCTTTTTTTTTTATTTAAAAACAATTTAATACGAGTATAATATGAAATAACGTCAATGATCTATCTATTGACGTATTTATGTGATTATATGAATCTTTTGGTTAAGTTTATAAAAACTACATTGTTTAAATTGAAAAATAAAACAGTAATTTATCATATTTTTCACATTCAATACGAACAATATTAAAAAATTTGAAAATAAACCTTATTCCGTTTTCTTTTTTGGCAAAAAATGTCGCATTTTATTTGCACTCTTTTCGAAAAGCATATTTTTTTATATATTCTGAATTAAGAGAAAACTTATCTTATACATCAATCAAAAGGTCTCAAAGTGCTGTATTAATAAAATGCAAAAAATTTGGATTATTATCCTCTTTGAAGTTATAGGGTGTAAATATTCAAAAAAAAAAGGGGGAACAATGGGGAAATATTCTCAAACTATGACGTGAAAGAAGTCAATGGCTGCAATTTTTTGCGATTTACCAGGGCTCGACTTTGAGACCTTCCGATTGATGTAAAACATAAGGTTGTTCTTAATTCAGAAAAAAAATGCAAATAAAATGCGACATTTTTTTTTTCAGAAAAGAAAACGGCATTAGTTTTTCATACGTATGAATTGTTTAACTGACATAAACTATTTTCTATCCGCTAACAATGAAACAACGGCTACTATCTTTGTACAACACAATTTTTAATACATATATTCCACAACAATATAAGAACAGTATTGTAATACCAATATTCAAACCAGGTTCCAATAAAACTTTGTTAAAATCTTATAGACCAATTTCGCTAAACTCAAGCATATCAAAAGTAATGGATAAAATAATAGCTAACAGACTCTGGTGGTTTATGCAATCACATAAACTTCTAGATAGCCGTCAATTCGGGTTTCGAAGAGGAAAATCCACAATTGATTCTCTATTGTAACTAGCCTATCAGCACGTAAACATGTCTCAATAATATCACTAGACTTTGAGAGTGCTTTTGATAGAATTGGTATACATGCAGTAATCGATCAGCTCACTATGTGGAAAATGGGTCCTAATATAATTAATTATATTAGAAACTTTATGTCTAATAGGAAAATAGTAGTACGTACAGGCAGATGTCACTCTACCCTCCACCCTTTATCTAATAGTATACCACACGGTTCACCATTGTCAGTTACACTATTCCTAATTGCCTACAATAAATTATGCTCAATTTCTTCTATGCACAAGGAAATCGATTTTGTGGCTTATGCTGACGATTTTAACCTAATTATAAAATCAAACAAAAGGAAAAATCCGACAATCAACCTAAACCGTCTATTTAATGATATAGATGAATGGTCAACGATATCAGGTGCAATTCTTTCTGTCTCAAAATGTAAAACTATCCATATATGCCGCAAAAAAAAAAAAAAACTGTATGTGCACTATAAACTCTTCTTCAACAATTTTAAACCAAGTTGAATCTATGAGGATACTTGGTCTACATATAAACAAAAGATACAGTTGGAAACACCATATCGATTATTTAGTTTCTTCTTTATCAAATCGTCTTAATATCATAAAGTCCTTCTCAAACCCCAAAATGAACTGTAATACATTCACTATTATTTCAATCATCAAATCTATTCTCCTATCAAAAATTAACTACGCACTAGTGATCTATGGTCATTCTCCAAATTCGAAATTACGGAAGCTTAAGACCATAATTAATTTTGCAGTGAGATTTGCTTTTCGTTCAACTGGGTGCTTTTCGTTCAACCCCAATCAAAAACATGCTTTTTGAATCTAACATAGCAACTCTAGAAACACAGACAACAATTTTAACTACCAAACATTTGAAATCACTAGCTTTCAGCATAAACACTCCTATTTTTTAATTGTTCAAAAATGCAAGACTTCCAAAAAAATTCCAAGAATAGCGTCGTCTATATATCGCACAATAGAAAATTGTATTAAACTACAGCTTCCTCTCAGCATAATAAAGCCCAGCGGCAAACAATATCCTCCATGGTTTCTCAAAGAAAACACTATTAACACTTCCCTTCATTACTACACCAAATCTATTTCTAGCCCACACCAATACATAATGTTATTCAATGAACTAAAAGATACACTTTACACTGACGGATCAAAATCTGATACGTCCACTTCCTTCAGCATAACTACAGATGATAGAGTAATCAAATATGCTATCCTACCCAAATTTAATCCTATATACTCTGCCGAACTAATAGCTATCTCTGAAGGAATTAAATATGTGAGTCAAAACAATGGTAAATTTGCAATATGTACTGATTCCTTTCCTTTACTACAATCTATTGCAAATATAAACAATTTTAATCACTATATTAACGAAATAAGAATTTTGCATTAATTTCAAATAACTGTATTTTAAGTACTTTTTTACACTACCTTTTAAAATCATCATTTTCTAGTAATTCCTTGGAAACAAAATGAAAATTATATAAAAATAGTTGTAACCAATGTTGCTAAAAATATATACAAAAGAAAAAATTATTTTAATAAAAACAAAAAAATTTAAATAATAACACAACAGTCAGAACTACAGTTTGTTTTTTAATTACTTCCAATCAATTTTAGTTTTTATCAAGAAAAATATGACAAATTGTTAAGCCATACAAAACTCAAACTATACATGTTTTTGTTTTACGTGTAAACTTTAAAATTACATTTCCAATATACAACGTAAAATATTTAAAATGTCATATGAAACATTTCAATATTCATGAAAAATTTTTAATAAATAAAAATTCAATTTTAAAAACATTTTCGATGCAATAAAATTTATTCAAAATTGTCACTCTTATCTATGAATCAATACAGCACAAATTGTTGTGAAAAAAACGTTATAGTTCTGACGATATGTTCATATGTGATGTAAAAAATAAAATCATAAAATTACCTTGACATCGACATCATTGAAGGCCTGTAAATAATTGTGCCAAATGTTTTCTAAAGTTTTGAAGAGCAATGCACATTCTGGTTGATGATGAACTTCATGTAGATTATTCCCGCCAATACCAGCAGAGTCCATGGCAACTAGCAATGAGAACTAAAATAAAACACGATAACAACAACATCAACAACACCAAGTAGCAGATACAGCAGCACCAACAATAGTCGGCGATAATATGTAATCATAAGGCATACACTTCATTACCACCTCCAACATATGTATGTAATTGAAATATATATGTATATAAACATATACATACATATGTATAATTTAACCCAGTTGCTATAAGATATTTATTTGCACTTCATTTACTAGCTACATGAACAAGATATTGTGGTTTTTATGCAATAATAAATAATTTTCCCGGCAAGCATATAAATATGTTGTTTCGATGAGTAGAGTTTATGATAAACTGATGCATTGGAAGCCAAAGAAAAATGATAAATACTTATGAGTAAATGAAACATTTCCAAAGCAAAAGAAATTCAAAATAAAACTTTCATACACATGAGGTAGTGAAGAGAGTATAGAAAAAGAGGGTGTGTAAGAGGAGTTTACAACTTTGAAAGCAATGCTATTATTTTGAAGTTCTTAAAGAGTGAAATAATGAACTATATGAAATATATTTTCAATCGGTAAAATATATACTTAGTTGTTATAAGGATAACTTGCACCATGGGCGCTCGAATATCCATAAAAAAATTGCATCATATGACTGGTTTGTGTTCTCGTACCGAGAGAAGAAATGTATGTAATAAATACCAAAGACTGGGTTAATAATTGACTTGAAAATTAAAATTACGAAAAAAAGTCAATATGCTATAAACAATATTTAATAATAAAATCCAATTTTTATTATAATATATATCTGATTTTAACCCTATCCAACCGAACTTAAACTGCTGGGGAAGTTTTATATTTTTTGCGTATTCTACTTAATATTTCTTTTTGCAGCTCTTAATATGAAAAAGCAATGGTACATAGATGTGTCCAATTGATCGTCAATTGCCAATATTTGTGACCATTTAATTTTCTGTAATCGAGCCGAGTATGGCGTTTTTCACTATTTGCGTGAATAAGCGACCGCATTTTTATAGCCTCCACACCATTGTGCAGATGGTATATATCAGTTTGTTATTCCGTTTGTAACGCATCGTAAAATGGATTTGTGACCCCCATACAGTATATAGTATATACTCTTGATCCTTACAACAACTCGATGTCCGTTTGTCCATTTGTATGTTGAAATCACGATCATTCACTAAATAAATCATTTACATGGGTAAATTATGATAATATTGTGTCTCGTTATTTCGAGCAGGTTGGAATTGAAAATGGGGTACATCGGGCATCATTGTGTCAAGTGTGATCAAAAATATGAAGACCTTTTTAAAAATGTAAAAACTTCAGTGTGTTTGTTGTAATAATTTATATAAAGTTTATCAAAGATAACACTCTTACTTGTTTGTTTTGCTATTCTTGTAAATTGTTAAAAATAGATCATATAGTGTAGATTACTGTTCTTCCCTTTTTTAGTATGATATCAAATCGAATACCAAACTCTATTTCGTTCACACTTGGCCATTCTCTTGATCAACTCTTATACCTGTTGAAAATTTAACAGCAGTTCTTTAAGTGGACATTATCGCACTAGAATGGATATGTAACTGAAAACGAAGTGTTGTTTGTACTAAAAACGACAAAGACAGCGGCACAAAAGTTTCTGTTTTACAAAAGACCGTAACTGCTTAACCGCCATTAATTAAACATTTTTATTAAATGTATATTTGCGATACATTTCTTTTTCTTCGTCTTTATAAATGTAAATTATTGAATAATTCATTGAATCCTATTTCTTTTGTTAAATTCAATAAAAAAAAAAGAAATTAATGGTACACCATTTCCAATTGCGTTTCAGAAAATATCATTTGATGTTCAGAAATTATCAATTGTATTTCAGAAAATATCATTTGATTTTCAGAAATGATAAATTGTAGTTCAGAAAACATCAATTGATTTATAGAAATTATCAAATGTATTTCAGAAACATTAATTGATTTTTGGAAATTATTAGAAAGTAAAAAAATGCCTTTCAGAAATTATCAAATGTATTTCAGAAATAATAAAAGTATTTCAGAAATTATCAAATGTATCAATTGGAAAAATTGCTCTTTCTTGTAGGAAGGAACGACCTAATGAATTCCGAGAAAATGTCGTTTAAAAATTATGTCAAAAGTATGTAATTTTTTATACTTAATTGGCATAATCTAAAAGTTAAAACTCTCCTCATCACTACAAGTCATCAGTTTGGAAAAAAGAATCAATGAGAGTCCGATCACAGGGGAGATGTGTAAACATCTACACCTTTTCCAATGGTATTTCAGAAAGTATCAAATGTATTTCAGAAAACATCAAATGTATTTCAGAAATTATCAAATGTATTTCAGAAAATATCAATTGAATTTCAGAAAATATGAAATATGAAATTCAGAATCAAAAAGTAGTTTACCCTATAATACCGTAAAGTTATTATTGTTTCAATTAGTGATTTCGAGTCGCAGAAAATGTTTAGCAATATTTGGACTTATTTGTTATGCACTGGAAAATATACTATCAAGGGCGGCCTTTTAATCGAAAGAAGATGAGGACTTCATTTGTTAATCAGTTACAATATAAACACCAGGATAGAATTTTGACCGATTTTGAAGTCATCATTTTGAAAAAAACACGTTTATATCGTCACCTAAAATGCAAAAGGCCGTAACTAACAAAAAGTTCAAAATTAACTTTTTGTGTTGTAGTTACGGCCTTTTACTTAAAAACTACTATTTTACCATAAATTTGTTTTCATAAATAAAAATCCATCTTTATTTTTCAGCTTGATTTTAAAATTTGGGTATTAAATAAAAAAATAAAAATATTAGTTACGGCCTTTTGCATTTTAGGTGACGATATGTAGTTTTCAAGAAATATTACAAACCCAGTGTAATACTTAAAAAAAAATTATTTTTATATAGCGTTCTGACTATTTTTCTGCAACTCAATTAATATTTTCAGAAATTCAATTCATATTTTCTGAAGTAAATTTAATAATTTCTGAAATACATTTTATGTTTTCTGAAATACATTTGATAATTTCAGAAATACATTTTATGTTTTCTGAAATACATTTGATAATTTCTGAAACTCAATTGATATTTTCTGAAATTCAGTTGATATTTTCGGAAATACAAATGATACTTTCTGAAAATCAATTGATGCTTTCTGAAATACAATTGATTATTACTGAAAATCAATTGATGTTTTCTGAAATTCAATTGATACTTTCTGAAAGTCCATTGATGTTTTCTGAAATACAATTGATACTTTCTGAAACACAATTGATATTTTCTGAAAATCAATTGATGTTTTCTGAAACACAATTGATACTTTCTGAAATTCAATTGATGTTTTCTAAAATTCAATTGATACTTTCTGAAAATCAATTTTCTGAAATACAATTGATACTTTCTGAAATACAATTGATATTTTCTGAAAAGCAATTAATGTTTTCTGAACACAATTGATATCTAGTATTTAGCTTTTAAAACTCACAGCACACCTAGCGGTCCTGCTTACTAAAAAAGTTCTGTTAATAGCAAATATATATGTACTTGAATATTAAAAAAAAAAAAAAACTCTGTAAGTTTGTGAACATGTTAAACTCACAGCACACCTAGCGGTCAATAGCTTGAATATTTAAAATAAACGAAAAAGATTTGTGATTTTGCTAAACAGACAGCGAACTCGGCGGTTCTGCTTACTAAATACACCAATACACTAACATATACAACACACCGATTTTCCCTTACGCTGTTTTTGTGATTGTATTGTGAAATTGGATTTTACCGCCCCCTGAGCGCATAGATGTTTACACATAAAAAATCGATTGGAATGTGTCAATAATTATACTATTAAAAAAGATAAAAATTCGAATATTTATAACTAAATATTTATAACATGATTTTTGCAAAAATTATTTTTAATGTATTCTTAACTATATTTTGTTAATATTAACATATTTTGTCTTTATTTGAATTTCCTTAAAAATTAAATGGATAATGTAATCTTTTACTACTTTTTTTTTACTTTTTATATACATAGAATATGTACGAGTGAGAGAATAAGAGAACAGTACATAATTTAGAGTTTAACTAAAAACATATTTACAAAAAAAAAAAAAAAAATAGTATAAAAATTTTGTATGTGATCTTGGCTTAAATTTTATAAATAGTTTATTTTATAAAAATATAGCATCATTTTATATAAGGTTCTAATAACTATCTGAAAGTCTATGACTGATTTCAGGGTTCTAATAGACAAGCTTAAAGAGCTTCTATCTTTGAACAAAAATTTTGAATCTAGTAGAGACTTTGAAAACATAAGCTTTATTTATAAAAGCTACTTTAACATTCGAATGAACTGAAAAAATATACGTATACAGACTTTGCGTTCGAGCTGTAGGCTTAAAATTAAGAATGGCAGATTGTTCTCAAGCGGTTCTGGTCTGAGGACACACTTTTAAGGTAATGGCAACTATACAACAGTATTTTCCAGTGTTGCATTTATGTTATTATAATTTTCAAATGATAGTAAATTATTGGTAAAGCACTAATTGCAAACATTATCAAAGAGGTTTTTTAATAACACCAGCGCTTCGGTTGTACGGTTGCTCGGGATAAATGACATTTTTGTATGGGAACTTTTTAAAAGAGTTTGTAATGCATTATATCACCAACTAGAACTTTTCGAACATTTCCTACTGGGCCTGATAGGAGAGCTATTGGAGATAAAGGGTTCAAAATTGTTTTATTTGCTATACTAATAGTAAGGAGGAGGATTTTAACTTGATAATGATTTTAGTACTCTTCCACAATAGAAAAGAATTAAAGTAATTATTTGTATTTAATCATTCTGTTTTACTTTTTTTCATAACAACCAACGATGCGTGATAATATTTTCATGTTTTGTACTTATTTTGTTACAGAAATGATAATTTTGTAGTTAGAAAATACAATAAATACATCAACAGTTATTAAGGCAATTGTACGGACTTGTGTGAATATTTATATACAAAAAAAAATTAGAAACTTTTTGTAGATTTCCTACATGGATAGCAAATAATTGCGACCACATTTTATTTAATAATTTCAAATTAGTTATCTTAAAAGTATTCAACCATCTTTATGCGAGTATTTGCACAAATTTCTATGTATGATTTGCATTCGGACCTAAACTACAAGACCAATATTAATCATATTAAAACCCATCAGTTCGGTTGGTACCCGGGATGGTTTATTGTCCCATTTGTCTAATTTTCAAAACGTATTTTGTATTGATCATGAGAAGGTATTTTATGTAGAAATGGATTCGATAGATGGCTCTTACATCGGTTATTAACTAAAATCAATACTCTGCGGAACCGTAAGAGCTATCGAGCTAAACCATGGCTTCAATTCGAGTTATTTTATTTTGTTTTTTATATTTCTAATTGGTGTCGTTTAATTAACAAAAATCTTATTTTCAATGGGATTTGACTACGATTCAGAATTTTGTATGTATTAATGGACCCGATAAGCGGCACTGGGGTGAAGCTATTTCGACTATTCAGTGTGATTTACTCAAACTCAAAATATATTTATGTATGTATGTTTACTAATGATAAACTTTTTATGTATGTTTGGACCTGGTAGATTGCAAAGGTTCGATTAATAATGAAATGAGAAATTTATTTGGTTTCCACAAGTTTAGTATTACGCAAATTAAAAAATATCAGCAACAGGGTTCAGGGTTTACGAATTCCGTCAACATCAAATTAATAAAAATTAATTAAATTCATAAATATTTCGCTCAATTCTTAGATTTTGTATTTAAGTTCATGAAACTTTTGCCTTTTGTCAGGATAGGTTAGGTCAAAAGTGGTTGATAATTTATTACATTAGACCACTTCGACTCTGAGGTCCGTTGTGACACTAGTCCCCCAGTAGAACCAATGAATTTATTTAAATGAATTTAAAGAATGAATTTAAAAAATACAATTTTAGATTGTTTATACTATTGGATCGGATAACTTATGATAAATATTGACATCTTTGGTACGCTCAATTATAAAACTTACTGTATAAAGCTTTTACAATATATAACTGATTAACCGGCTAAAAAGACAGATTTAATTTACGCTGGGAACCAGTTACACTTATACATTTTTTTTTTTCATAAAGGATAGAAAAGATTCGAAAAGAGAATTCTAAATGTAAGTAATTTTTCTTACATTTTACTACAATGCAATTAAACAGAGATGCTACTATATAGAATAGTATAAAACTATTGAGAGATTATAGTTTGTTGACTTAGCAACTTTTAATTAGTTTGTTTATATGAATTATTTTATTACAATATTAATATAAATATATGTATGTTAATACATGTACTTAAATTGATTACTAGTATTTCAGTGAATGCCGAAATTAAACCCAAGGTAGTTGTAATATTTTAATTGATACAAGATATTTTAAGCAATTTCATTTAGAGGTATATAATTTTTGTTTAGTTGCATTCTTGCCATGAAAATCGCTATTATTTTAAGGTATCACAAAACTTCTTTGGAAGAGAAATGAAACCCGTATATAGTCCTGTGCAAAATAATATTCTATTTTAATTTATTTGGATTTCTTAAAATCGCTGATACAATACATAGAAAATATTTGTTGTTGAATAAAAAATAAACCTAAATTAAAAAGTTCAATTTGTACAGCAAAATTCAAAATTCTTTCAATTTGTTGAAGAAAATTAACATTTATAGATATTGATAACCAGCTGGAATTATTATATTGCACTGTACATCGATATTTTAAGTTTTAAATTCCATGCAAATGTATGTTTCACTCTTTCAGAATTAATAAATCTGCAATAAAATGGAATCAACTTGTAAAAGCATAGTTTCCTAAAAATATTAAATTTTTTATATTTCGAAGAAAAATTTTAACTTGAATACTATTTACTATTAATACTAGCAGATCCCAGCCCTCGAAATTCGAATGCAAGTTCTAGGAAATTTTATTTTTTCATCTAACGGGTGATTTTTTAAGAGCTTGATAACTTTTTTTAAAAAAAAAACGCATAAAATTTGCAAAATCTCATCGGTTCTTTATTTGAAACGTTAGATTGGTCCATGACATTTACTTTTTGAAGATAATTTCATTTAAATGTTGACCGCGGCTGCGTCTTAGGTGGTCCATTCGGAAAGTCCAATTTTGGGCAACTTTTTCGAGCATTTCGGCCGGAATAGCCCGAATTTCTTCGGAAATGTTGTCTTCCAAAGCTGGAATAGTTGCTGGCTTATTTCTGTAGACTTTAGACTTGACGTAGCCCCACAAAAAATAGTCTAAAGGCGTCAAATCGCATGATCTTGGTGGCCAACTTACCGGTCCATTTCTTGAGATGAATTGTTCTCCGAAGTTTTCCCTCAAAATGGCCATAGAATCGCGAGCTGTGTGGCATGTAGCGCCATCTTGTTGAAACCACATGTCAACCAAGTTCAGTTCTTCCATTTTTGGCAACAAAAAGTTTGTTAGCATCGAACGATAGCGATCGCCATTCACCGTAACGTTGCGTCCAACAGCATCTTTGAAAAAATACGGTCCAATGATTCCACCAGCGTACAAACCACACCAAACAGTGCATTTTTCGGGATGCATGGGCAGTTCTTGAACGGCTTCTGGTTGCTCTTCACTCCAAATACGGCAATTTTGCTTATTTACGAAGCCATTCAACCAGAAATGAGCCTCATCGCTGAACAAAATTTGTCGATAAAAAAGCGGATTTTCTGCCAACTTTTCTAGGGCCCATTCACTGAAAATTAGACGTTGTGGCAGATCGTTCGGCTTCAGTTCTTGCACGAGCTGTATTTTATACGGTTTTACACCAAGATCTTTGCGTAAAATCTTCCATGTGGTCGAATAACACAAACCCAATTGCTGCGAACGGCGACGAATCGACATTTCACGGTCTTCAGCAACACTCTCAGAAACAGACGCAATATTCTCTTCTGTACGCACTGTACGCATTCGTGTGGTTGGTTTAATGTCCAATAAAGTAAACTGAGTGCGAAACTTGGTCACAATCGCATTAATTGTTTGCTCACTTGGTCGATTATGTAGACCATAAATCGGACGTAAAGCGCGAAACACATTTCGAACCGAACACTGATTTTGGTAATAAAATTCAATGATTTGCAAGCGTTGCTCGTTAGTAAGTCTATTCATGATGAAATGTCAAAGCATACTGAGCATCTTTCTCTTTGACACCATGTCTGAAATCCCACGTGATCTGTCAAATACTAATGCATGAAAATCCTAACCTCAAAAAAATCACCCGTTATAATATTAATAGGCTAGGTGATTTCTTGTTACGGATGTTTTGTTCTACCGTTTTATCCCGATTTCGACCAAACGTATATTATTTGAAAGGTATTTCTTTTTAGCTGTTCACCAGATTTACAGATTTTTTTTAATTTTTTCTTTCATTTTGAGTAAATTGTATTTAAAGTTGCTACTAACACATACATAAAATTATACGTATGATATGTGTGTGTTTATTAAATTTGTTAATGTGTTTGTTAATGAGCTTGTTATCTTCATTCACAATAAAAATGAACCAAAAAAGTGTTGGTTTGTGAATTGGCTAATTTCAGAAATAAAACTGCCTAGAAATTGCACTCGAATTTCGAGCGCTGGAATCTGCTAGTTTAATTAAATATTTTATAATGCAATTCACAATTCACCACTCATTAAATATCGATTGCGTTATTGGTTTATGCCCAAAATTATTATTATTATCGACACAATTATTATTGTGAATGAAGAAAAGGAACTCATTTTTTTTTGCAAACACATAACAAATTTAATAAACACACACATAGCATTCTATAATTTTATGTATGTGTTAGTACCAACTTTAAATGCATTTTACTCAAAAAAAAAATTGTTTTTTAAATCTGTAAATCTGGCTGACAGCTAAAAGAAATATCTTTCAAATAAGATACGTTTGGTCAAAATCGGGAGAAAACTGTTTAACAAATCATCGGTCACAAGAAATCGCCTTACCTATTAATATTATAGATTTGCTTAAGATATAAATTATGAGCGTAATAAAACTAGAGATAAATTATTTTTTTGAGTATTTTTACAGTACGATATCGGTTTACACAATCATAAGTTGAGAAGTAGAAAAAATCGTTGTAGTTTGTAAGACCGAGTTGAAAAATTCTTATAGTGTTCATTGTTGCTGCCTCATGTCTATTCTAGCAATATATGGTTGGTTTTGAGCATCTAAGAGAAATTTGTTGTTAAAAAGAAAATTAGCAAAAAAATGAATTTGACTAAATGAAGAAAAGTCAAATATCAGCTGACTTTTCTTAATCTTTAAATTCCGTTCAATAATAATTTCTGAGCTTGAAAATGTGGGGATACCTGTTATTGATATGTATGTAAAAACTATTTTCATATAATCAAGAAATCGGCGTTGTTTTGTTTGTAAATCTTTCACATCTTAACTTTTATTAATAACAATTAATGTATCACTTACTTTTTTTTTAAACAAATAATTTATTATCTCCAAAATGTTTTATTATTTATATATGTATATACATTTTAGCTGTACTTGAATTCTGAAAATATTCCAGTTATCTACTTACGCATCAAATTCTAGATTTAACTGAAGAACAAGACTTAATTAGATTCACTTCTATCTTTACTCCTTTGCAACACTGACCAATGTCAATATTTTTCTTTACACAATAAAATCAATGTTGATAAATCAATATGGAAAGCAACAAGCAATACCAAAGATGGGAATAAGAAAAAGCCATTGACCACAATTTTAGTTTACGCAAAGAAGCAAAACATACATAGGTCGTTCTATGAATGCAGTTGATGGTGATAAGCCGACCATTACTGCTGCTGCGTCGACACATGCTCTGCATAATTCAGTATGCCTTAGACAATATATCAACCTAAACAACATTATCAAATGGATGCCAAGTACTACATGCCATTGTATGACATTATATGTCCAAACAGCTGGTTCCCGCTTTTGATATGCTGCACACTTGACTTTGCAAAGAAAAGAAGGTGGTCAGTTGAGCGATTAGCTTAGGTTCGATAGGAATATGAAGATAAGAATGCCTAAATTTAAATATTTTACTGCCTTATCTTTTACAATAAAAATAAAACACGTAATTTAAAAGAATTAAATAAAATTCAGAAAAAAATATAATACAATTAACAAATTGCGTTTTAATTTCTCTTATAAAATGAGCTCATCAATATTGTTAATAAACAAAATTAATAAATGTTACCAAAATAAAAAACAAATTTTTAAAATTATTTTTAACCTTTTATATCAACATTATTGAAATAAATAAGAATTTTAAAAAGATTTTGACTGTGCACTTTTCTACTGTCTTTTACTTGTTTCCTTTACGTTTGGGTTTTCGGGGGGTTTTTTTTTTTGTTAAATTATTTACAATTTATAGTTATTTGTCTTTGTTTTTGTAAATCACTTCTAGAATTTTTCGATTTTTATCAACTTTCCGTTTCAACTACTGGAAATGACTGCCACAATTATTAAAGAAGAACTACAAGAGGTAAGAAAATATACTCAGAATGCAATTCTCTTAGGAAAGAAAACAACAACTACTTTTGAGAAAAACAATATTAAAATCAAAAACAAAAAACAGCTGGTATAAACATCAACAAATGACAATACATAGAGTTGTATTTTATAAATGAGTATTGTAAAGTGAAGCAATCAATATATAGTTCACACGAAGCAATTTTTGTCGCTTAACTTTGCAATGCTCTTTTAAAGTTGCCTTAAGGTGCTATTACACGAAGTGTTTTTTACATATGTACTGTCACTTTTTTTATCCATATGAAATTCCTCATGTCTGTCAAAATTGTCTTTTACATACGATTCATAATTTTTGCTATCACACGTGCATATGTATTTTCGTATGACATAACCTCTAAATGTAAACAACAGCTGATTTAATTTGTGAATTTACAAAAATTTATTGTTAAAAAAAATTATATATTTTTTAATTGTTAATTAATATTAAACAATTTATTTTTCTTTCAATATTAATCTTTATAATTTACTCTGTTTTTCTTTCGCCACAAGCAGTGTTGTATTTTTATATGTTTGTCATGCACAAATAGAACCTGTTCTAATTGAAAAATGTACATGTGACTTTCCTCATGTATTGTACATCACACGATGTGTACAACTTTTGTTGTGGGAAAATTTGACAGTACATATGTAAAAAACACATCATGTAATAGCACCTTTAATGTTCACACAGAGAAATTTGTTTCAAGCCACTTCCGTTTTATTTTGCTTACAAATTCTTACATTTTTGACAGTTCATTTTATTTAGTTTGTGTAAAAAGAATATACTATTGGTTCAAAGTGAAAAATCCATTTACGTGAAAAAATGGAAGTCAAAGAAAAACTGAAATAATAAAGAAATAAATGATATAATAATAATTTTTCCCAGCGAAGCAAAGAATGAAAAGAAATGTCAAATAATAACCTACAGCTAACTTCGTGTTTACAATTACGAATGGCACAACAAAACTAGTTTCCCAGTACAAAATGCCGCTCTTCTTTCCCCTCTCTCCAACAAACTGAAAAGTTGCGCAACAAAAATATCTTCGTGTGAATCGTGACATACAGGGTGTGAAAGCGAGATCAAACAAAAATGGTATACGTGATTGAGCTCACGGTGCATGTAGCTGCGTGAAAACTCCTTTGTGTTTGTTGGCAAACGGGGTAGAAAGCCAAGCAAGGTAGAAAGAATGTCTCGTTTTCAAAAATTGAGGATTTTTCATATATATTCGTATGTTTGTCAGGTTGTTTTATTCGTATTCTGCTTTTGGAGTGAAAGGCGATTTATTTTGTGAGCACTGTAATTAAAAAATATATATATGTATATAAAATGGGTACCACAAAATTAAGTTAAAAATTTCTTCCTTATTAAAATTTTCCATACATTTTATGCAGTTTCTTAAATAAAAATTTTACTTTGAATTATTGCGGGTGTAGAAATAGTAACTATTGCAAAAAAATCAACAAAAGAAGGTAAAATAGAAAAAGTGAAGCGTATTTGCCGTATAAATGCATACCAAAGAAGTAGGCTATAATTTTTAAATATTAAGTACATAAAACGGACCTTTCTCAATTTATTTGTTAAATGTTAATATAAGGAACATAAAATAGCTGAATTATAATTAATATTATCTTTTGTGACATTTCTCATAAAATAACAATGTTTTTCTTCATTTCTAAATAACACTCCATTTATCTATAACAGAAAACTTTATTTTAAGAGGCTATCTAAAATTTCAAGTTAATGTACGGCACCTAGAAACTCCAAATAGATCAATTTGAAACTCAAAATGTTGGCACAAAAATTAAGAAACATTTTTTATTTCTATAATTTTTATGAAAAAGTGTTATTATATATTACAGAATGTATTTTTATTTTTAAAATTTATTAACAATTATTGATCTTCACAAAAAAAAAAATAGCATTTGATAATCTCTATTTTAATGTTTACAAACACTAGTTTTAATGAACACCTGTTCAACATATGTTCTTGTTTTTAATACAATAACTTAAGTTATGATAATTATCATTTAAACATTACACGAAAGCTTTTAACTATATACCTTAAAAAGCTCCACCTTTCTCTTTAAATAGTTTCGATTCTATTAGTTTTCAAGAGACTTGTTAATACTATAGATCGGTTTAAGTGTTAATTAAAAAAAAATAACTTGTCGATAAAAAAAATCTATATTTAAAATAATTAAACATGTTTGTTTTTCAAACTAAACGTGTATTTCTTAATAATACTATAGTCAATAAAAATACCGCATTTAAGGTAAGAAAAAGATGTTGTGACAATAGTTTCATAATATATTTAAAAGAAAATCTTGATGGCATCAATATATAGAGATAGTAATATAATTACGTAGGTTGGTCACGAGAATGTGGTTTTGATTATCTTTTTGATTAAGTTAAGTAGTTCCAAAATAAAGTGGTTATTTACATAATAGCAGGACTATCAGAATTTGTATAATATTTAAAATTCCAAATTTTAGAATGGAGAAAACTTCAAAAAGAACTAACAGTTTGTGAAATATCACAATTTTCAATTTAATGGTTTAATCATAAGGCCGACAGTCCTGGATGTACTAACCTTACTATCCCCCCACTATTCCAAGTTCTAAACTATAGTTTTACAACGTTTGCCTACATACTGCATGTATTATTAATTCTGAAAAGTTGCTTTTATTAACGTTGCTCTGTCTCTTTCAAGTTAATTTGAAATTCTAATTTTATGTTAAATATCCAGTTTTATATTTTCAATCGATATTTGCATTATTATAAACCTAAAAATATTTAAATATATAGTTCATGTATTCTTATATGTATCTTGAAAATTCTTTAGACAACAAAATAATAAGCTAATGATCAGATGTTTTTCTCTAGGCAATTGCATAAAGAGCACATTTGCATTTACAGCAATGCAATGTTGCCAGTTTATGGATTTTTTCTATTTTTGGGGGATTTTTAAAAATTTTTATTTATTTTTTTAGGGGGGTCTAAAAAGCAAATTATTTATTATACGTTTCAATATTTTACAAAACACAACAACTGTTTTTTTTTTTTTGTAATTTTGTCAGTAAAAAAAATAATATATTAACTGTGTTAAATATTTTAAGAGATAAATATTTTTCTAAAATAATGAATGCCAATATGTTAAAGTTAATTTTTTTCGAATTTGTATTTATTGGATCTTCACTTACAAAATGTGTGTTTTTTATATTTCTAAGGTTAGGAGCATTGCGATGAAGAAACTCCGAGTCCCCATTCGAATTTAGTGCTTTTTGATAGTTCTTAACGGGTTTTGCTTAGAAATCAGTATCCTTCCAAAATCGTATTTATTTTTAAATTTATTTAAATAATTTTCGACGATTTAAACACACATTTGGTAAAACACCTGCAATAAATAACCATTGAGAAAGCTATATTTGGGTACTTAGTGAATAAAACTAAAGTTAATCTTTGTCATTATTTTAAAATGTTGTTCATAATTTTTATAAAAAAACATATAAAACATTATGATATACACATATGTACATACATATGTACATATATAATTTCTTTTTGTTCAAATTATATTTAATAACATGATTTTCATCTTTTATGTAGCTCATTGCCTGCTACTCAACAAGTGGTAAACCAGCCAATGGTAAAATCTATAAAAATGCTGCTGATGCCATAGCCGATATAAGTGATGGTTCGAAAATTCTCTTTGGTGGTTTTGGCCTGTGTGGTATACCCGAAAAAATGATCGAAGCCATCAAACAAAAGGGCGTTAAAAACATAACAGCTTTTTCAAACAATGGAGGTAAATTCGCGCCAAAATCCTAATACTATTTTTATTAATCCTACATTATTTTACTTCCCAGGTACTGCCGACTTTGGTTTGGGTGTGTTGTTGAAATCGCGTCAATTGAGTAAAATGGTTGTATCCTATGTGGGCGAAAATGATGAACTGTCCAAACAATATTTAGGCGGTGATTTAGCTGTAGAATTTACACCTCAAGGAACCTTGGCAGAAAAAATTAGAGCTGCAGGTGCTGGAGTACCCGCATTCTTTACTCCAACCGGCTGTGATACTTTAATACAGCAAGGAGGAGCACCCATTAAATACACTAAAGATGGCAAAGTAGAAATTGCCAGTAGACCAAAATTCGTACAAGAGTTTAACGGCAAGAATTATGTTATGGAAGAGGCCATATCTGCCGATTTCGCTGTTGTCAAGGCACAGAAAGCAGATCCTTACGGCAACTTGGGTAAGATAGAGATATTTTCCGCAAAATATTATGTGATCAAGACTTTTAAACGATTTATGTGGAATGTTTGGAAAAATTGAAAATGATTGAACAATATTTCCAAGATTATGCAATTCACATAATAGGACATAAAAGTTTTATGACAAATTCGTTCTTACTTTGTAACAATCGTAACAACACAAACAAACCAAAATCTGTGATAACATAATTTTTGGTGTATTTTTTTTAATAACCCTGTAGGATCATTTTCAACTTTTAAAAACTTAATTTTGTTGCGTAGAATACATACGGGAGTGTTTGCGGTTTTGCTAGGTTGGGTCGAAATGTTGAGATATTCGCGGTTGAAACAATAACATTTTCAAATGACAGTAACTTCAAAGCGGGGTGATATTCGTTAATTTGGCCAACAGATTTGTATTCCCCATGAGGTACACTCACTCGTACAAAAACAATAACTAAGAAAACATAAAAAACGTAAGAATAAAGGGTTTTCAAATTTAAAATTAATTTTTAATTTTTTTTTTTTTTGTGTTGCTCGGATTACTCCGTTCCCCTTTAAACTGGTAAAGGATAGGAGAATTATTTGGCTGCTCCCTAGGGATAAAACGCCATCAATATTGTCAGAAGATTTTCGGCTACAGTTTCACCTCCACCAACCTTAAAAAATCTGTCATCTCACGGTAAGCTTCCACCTTTTCGTTAATAAAAATGAGGTACTATCTCTGTATCTCTCCAAGACTGGGTACTTGATTCTTTGATGTGTGTATTTTGCACACCTGAATATAATGTGGGAGTCATCTTCAACTTCGTTACACAATGAGCAAATATCATCATCCAAAACATGCATCTTCGCCAGCGAGTGAGGGCTAAAAGAATGTCCAGTCATGATGCGGTTCACCTGTTTCACCTGTATAGCATTCATGCCCGATCGGTCCATAAACCATGGTCTCCTTCTCAAGGACGGGAATATCTTCTTATACTCCCTACCCTTTTCACGGCCTCGTTGAACATATTCTCCTTCTCATTCTTCCCATAATCTCCTCTCAATTTCCCTTACCGCTTCATTTTTTGTCCATTTGACTTGTAAAATTTCATCTTCTTCAGTCGCTCTCTTTGCAGCATCATCGACTAGTTCATTTTCAGCAATACCCTTGTGTGATGGAATATAGTGGATCTCATCATGCTGTAGTGCCGCCTTATCAACAAGTTCATGAATGCTCATGCTAATATCGTTGTTTTCACCGTCCTCAAGGGACAGGCAGCCACTTTTAACGTCTGTCAAGATTGCAATTTTGCCCATATTGAGATCGATCGCCAAATGAATTGCCCTCTCAATCATGATCAGTTCCACTGACATGGATGCGAATTTTTTCGTCAGCTTATAGAGCTTCATCGTCTCCGTTCTTGGGTGATAAATCGCCCCCCCAGCACAGTTATCCTTTATTGATCCGTCCGTGTAAATGAGCTCAAATCCCTTTTTTATTTTAAATACAAGGTTTAGCCTTTTTAATAATAAACACATTTAAAAAGAAAACAAAAACATAAAGCTACAACAAAATAAAAACAAGTTGGAAATAGTCTGCAGCAAAAATTATATTCCTTTTTTGGATACAATAAGCTGCATTTTTTTTTAAGTTTTAGTAGCTGGTAGGATAGCCCCTTATTTGGAGAACCTCTGCCAATCTATTTGGCTTGGTTTGGACAAGTTTTGAAGTTTTTTTTGTGTATTTTTTCCCTGCTGCAATATTTCTTTCAGCATACTTTTCGATGTAATTGGTTGCAGGCGATATTTTCTTTCCAATAAGTCCCGCAGATGTTCTATAAGGCTGTGATCTGGGGACTGCGCAGGTGAACGCAATTGTTGTGGAACGTTATATAGCAACCAGAGCTTCACATTATCGGCAGTGTGCTTGGTGTCGTTGCCTTTCCGAAAAAAGTTATGGCCCTCAAGCCCAAATTACGCCGCACTCTGCTTCATGTTAGCTTTTAAATTATGAAGGTATCCTCGTTTGTCCATGTTTGACTCTATAAACTGCATTTGTTCTACTCCATTAGCGGCCATACACTCCCACAACAAAACTCCACCACCCCCATGCTTAACCGTACCTGATAATTGTTTTAATTATTTGCAGTTCCTGGTTTTCTTCACACTATTTGCCATCCCTTTATTAAAAAAAAATCAATACTTGCTCATATCAGAGAATATAAGCTTTTCCAAAACTCGGGGGACTTGTTTTTGTGTCCTTTAGCAAACGCAATTCTTTTTTGTTTGTCTTGTAATGAAATGAAAGGATTTTTATGTGTAACGCGGCCTCGATAACCAGTTTATTTCGATAACATTGTCATAGCAAATCATTTTCTAAAACTTTAACTTAACATTTTCTGCCATTTTTGAAGCGGAAGCTCTAGCACTCTGTTGTACAAACTGGCCTACGTAACTTCTCTATCTTTCGGTTAATATGGAAGGATGGCCAGAACGAGAATTAGATAAAAAAATTGCCTATTTCTTTGTAGGTATTGATTGTTTTTTGGATAGAGGAATGTGTTCTTTCTATTGTTTCACTAATTTCTCTTAAGGTTTTACCTTGGTTCCACAGTTATTTTCCAGCATTAATTTCTTTTCCTTTTCGATTCATGGCGAAAAAATTTTTTAAAATATCAAAAAATGTTTGAGTAGTCAGAAAAATAAATACAAATGAAAAATGTCAGTAAACTGAAGTATTGTGCAGAAATCAAACACTGGGTTTACTTTTTTCATTATTGTACGCTTTTATTTAATTTTGTTCCTTTTTTTTTAATATATCGATAATATTAACATTTTTAAGGACTTAACTCATATACCAAGCTACAAACAATTTAGTATTTTAATTATTTTTTTGAGAAATTGCCCTTCAAAATTAATATCAAAGCATGTACACGGACTTTTTATAGTATGTGTTATACAATATTTAGGATATGGCCCAATATTTTTAACTGTCTGTCAACTAATTTAATTTAATATGCGTTTGAGTAATGCTGTATACTTTTTTCACTTTACACATTGTGTTAAATGTATGGGAATGGGGCGTATCGAAGTTTTTAATGACTTTTGAACGGAAAAGAGTTTGAAAATAAAATTAAGCGTTTTGAAAACTAGAGATGTGAGCTAATTTGGAGAATTAACTTATTTTTGTTTGCACCCTAAATGTAAATCAAGAATAAAATTAAATTCAATTTGAATTAGAAATTAAATCAGGTTCAAGATCAAATGTTTTTACTTGTAATAAAGCAAAAAACATTGCACATTTGTTTCAAAAGATCATATTCTGCATGACAGGTTATATAGCTTTTTCGGGTCGAGTCACCAACCCTCACCAGTAACCAAAAGTATTAGACGGTTTGTTTGTGGTGAAATCAATGCAATGAGAATCCAAGCAAAGAGTTATACTATTAAACCTTCTCCAATATAACAAACTAAAATATAAAATAGCTTTGAAATAAATGTTCCTGTATATATGTATACATTGTATACTACATATAAATACGTGTTGTTTTCTTCTTGAAAACAACTGTTTTTGCTAAACTAACAGTTAGCGGTAACGGCGTACCCTCCGTATTTTATTTAAAAAAATTCTTATTTTGATCTATATCAATTTGTTGATATAAAAGTCCTACAGTTTGGAACTAATTGACAATATCGAAAAAAAAAGAAACGAGTTATTCGAATCTACGGGCCATATTAACGCGTATCATCGTGCTTTGAAGTTATTGTTATCAGCGTAAAAACTTATGTCAGAAACAACCTTCAAATATCAATGGGAAAAAGTCTTAAATTTATAGGCAGTCTTATCAGTCATTAAACGATTTAATTCGATGCTTGCTGATTTTTGTTGATTTATTGCGACAGTAAAAATAGCAACCAATTTAAATAAAAATATTTCATTTAAGAAATATATGCAGAAATGTATGCACATACTGCAGTCATTCATAAAAAATATGATAATTTAATATTTCAGTTTGATTTAAGCACAAAAAATTCATTCACTTTACATTTTTAGGAGAAAGAGCATAAAAATTAGACTAAATGACAAAAAAAAAAAAAAGAATATATGTGTATGTATATGTTCTTTATTCAGTTATTAATATCAATACAAAATATGGATAGTATTTAAATAAATAATTCACGAAAAAATAGAGCGTTATCGAATTCTTTCTATCTGTTCCTGTCTCTGACAAGTTGTTTGAATTTTTTCCACATTGTTGCAACTGGTTTAAATTATCTTCGAATGCAACGTATACATGTATTATGTGAACGGCCTGGCCTACGCTGACCATGACCAACCCAAGTCGATTTGCAACTACGTACATTGAGTTCGATACACCAGAATTTTGCCTGCTGCCAAAGGTCTTCATTAGAAATTCAATTTGGACAATTTCTGTTAACGAAAGTTTGGATGGTCTTTAATGTTAACTTTATATGTGCCCCGGCATTCTGAATATTCTTTCTAATTTAGTCATCTGCGATATGTAATTAGCACGTCAGACTTTGTTCAACTTAAAGAATGCAATACGTCCAGCGTCCACAATGGATCCACCGTTTTTTTTTTTTTAATTAATCAACACTCAGGGGATGCCCCTTACAGATGCAGTGCATTGTGTTGATCTCAGGAATTTTTATTTTTTTTTTTTTGCAGCGACAGACCAAAGCCTCTGGTGGGAATTGAACCCATGACCCCCGCATGATAGGCGAGCACGCTACCTACTCACCTACCGGGACGATATTGCAACCAATGTAGTTGAAGTCTTCTACGTTTATAATTTCTGTACTAAAACCTAGAAATAGGGAATACCGATACGCATTAGTTTTGTCTTTTTAAAGTTTATTCTCAATGCTACATTTTTGGGGTTTTCGGAGTGTCTAGTGCTCTTTGATTCAATGTTCGTAAACCGGTGAGCCATAGATATTATCTGTATAGTCAATATCATGTAGGTACTCTGCAATATTCCAACCAATACCTAAAGGGGCATCTCCTAGGGTTTTTCCATTACACAGTCCAGAAGCAAAATAGTGTTGTACAGGATACAACCTTGTTTAACGCCAGTACTAGTTGTGAAAAATATTAATACGTATCAGCGATGCATACACATATATTGTTATACCCTATACCACCATGTGGTTTGGGTATAATCACTTTGTGCTGCTGTTTTTAACTACCAAAAATATTTGACCTAGACCCATCTTTTATTATACCGATCGACTCAGAATCATTGCACTGATTCTTCTCAAATTTGGTTTGTGTATATTTTTTCAAAATATAAGTGACTTTACCACGTATGGTCAGGATCGGTCCATTTTTCGACCTAGTCCCCATATAAATATAGCACCCGATATGAACTTTTTCATATCTGCAGCCATAAAAATTAATAACAATGCCACTCAAATTTGGTTTTTGCTTATTTTCTATATCCAATTAGTTGGACCGAAGAGATAGGGTCTCTAAACCATGCTAAGGGTATCGTATAGTCGGTCTAGACCGACTATAATTTCTTATTTGTTTTTATTCTGTTTTTCTGTACATGGGAACAAAAATGTAGTTGTATGTATTTACGTTTATGCTGATTGCATATAACAATTGCTTTCAATTAAATAAATCACGGAAATACCTAAAATTTTTGCTAATTATCTTATTAACTTTAAACATCATTATAAATGATCTAACCATTATAATGTGAAATCTAGTGTTTTGTGCTTAGAACAAGGCTGGAGGATATCAAAGTTTCAGCAAAGACGAATTTAATACTCTTACTTGTTTAGTATTATGTAAGTATGGACGACTTTTTTTAGGTTTTACTGTAGGTTTTAAGAACGATTGGGTACAATTTCAGTGAGGAATTTTTGTCGTACAAATAGTTGTAAGGTTTTGAGCTGTGTAGGCAAGGTTTTTCGAAGCCTGGAAAAAAATTTCGAAATGTGTAAATGCATGTGGGCACTCATGATTCCGTTCATTGACTTTAAACTGCCAACACAAATTACTCACATACAACCCCACACCATTCCTTATCAGCCTTAATATTTGACAGTAGCTCTTAGGTTTTGGATAGTTTTGATAGAAGTTTGGTTGGGTTAAATATATGCGTTGGTACTTAAGTGCATAATTCAATGTTTATACCCTATACCACTATGTGGTTTGGGTATAATGACTTTGTGCTGCTGTTTGTAACAACCAAATATATTTGACCTAGACCGATCTTTAATTATACCGATCGAATCAGAATCACTTTTTGAGTTGATTTAACAATGTCCGTCCGTCCGTCCGTCCGTCCGTCTGTGTGTCCATGTAAAGCTTGTAATCAAACTGCAGGTCGCAAATATGAATATATTTTGATGAAATTTGGTATTTAATCTTTTATCGGCCATGGGATGAACGCTATTGAAATTGGTGAGAATCGGTCCATGTTCAGACCTAGCCCCCATACAAATGACCCCTATGAAATTAACATATATTGCCATAAGATCCAAATTATCATACAAATCTTAGTCAATTTGGGTTTGTATGTATATATTACATCCATTAATCAGTAGTCTAAAAATGATCCCTATTGGACAACTCTTAGTCATAGGCCCCATATAGAGCTGCTTCCCGATCTTCACTTAAATCTATCAAAAAACAAAAATTTTGCACTGATTCTTCTCAAATTTTGTTTGTATATATTTTTGCGAAATACAAGATACTTTACCAAACATGGTAAGGATCAGTCCATTTTTGGGCCTAGTCCCCATATAGATATAGCATCCGATATGAACTTTTTCATATCTGCAGCCGAAATAATTAAAAAAAATCCCACTCAAATTTGGTTTATGCCTATTTTCTATATCCAGTTAGTTGGGCCTGAGAGATAGGGTATCTGAACGCATGGTATAGGGTATCGTATAGTCGGTCTAGACCGACTATAATTTTCTTACTTGTTTCTTTATATTTAACTGAATTCTTCGTGACATTTTTTTAAAGCACCGTGAGCTTTGTAAAAACGAGTAAAAGGGTAAATATTTAGCAAAATAAGGGTTGAAAAGCACCGTCAAAAAATTAAGAAAAATCGATATTAAGATAATTTTATTGATTTTTAAATTTAACGTAAAATTATTTTTAACTTTATCCTCACAATTATTATGCCAAAAGACCGATTTTATAAAGAACTTCGATCTTCTCATTTCATTAGAATTTTTGAGGTTTTCTATCTAGAGTTCATATTGTAATATTTCTTCATTTAAGTAGCTTAATGTCTGAAAGGCAAAGTTTTTATATTTTATTATATCATTGTTATTATGATCAACATTATTAAATGGCGATAAATTTAATATTAATTTTTTTTAGAAATTCTACGAAGTTATTTGTAATGATAGTGCTAACAATAATGAGAAAAAGTTTTTGCTTAATTTGGTAGAAAATTTGAAAAACCTAAACGAAAAAAAATGCACCAAAAAAGTGCGAAAACCTCCAAAATAGCACTGCTCCTAACTCTTTGACCAGAAATACTTGTACCAATAGATACTTACATACAATGTAGTTTTGTTTATGTTACACTATTTTTTTTTATTTTATTTTTGCAGTTTTCAACAAGGCTGCTCGTAATTTTAATGCTGCCATGTGTAGGGCTGCCAAGATCACCATTGCTGAAGTGGAAGAAATTGTCCCAGTTGGTGCTATCAATCCCGATGAAGTTCACATACCCGGCATCTATGTTAAACGTTTATTCAAGGGCAGCAACTATGAAAAACCTATAGAAAAAGTTAAAATTACCGAAAGCAGCGAGGGTAAAAAATCTGAACGAACTCCAGCTCAAGCCATACGTGAACGTATTGCTAAGCGAGTAGCCATGGAATTCAGAGATGGCATGTATGCCAATTTGGGTATTGGTATTCCTGTACTCTCCTCCAATTACATACCCAAAGGAATGAATGTTATGTTACAATCTGAAAATGGTATTTTGGGTTTGGGTCCCTTCCCCACTAAGGATAAGGTTGATCCTGATTTGATAAATGCTGGCAAGGAAACAGTTACCGTGGTGCCTGGTGCTTCCTTCTTTGGATCAGATGAGAGTTTTGCTATGATTCGGGGTGGTCATATGGATTTGACCATTTTAGGCGCTATGGAAGTATCAGCCACTGGGGATTTAGCCAACTGGATGATTCCGGTAAGAAAAATATTTTGAATCAAAATTTTTATAGTTTTAAAGTTTTTCATCAATTTAAGGGTAAACTTGTGAAAGGAATGGGTGGTGCTATGGATTTAGTTGCGGCTCCTGGTACTAAAGTTGTTGTTACCATGGAACATAATGCTCGCAATGGTTCGCCTAAAATCTTAGATACCTGTTCTTTGCCCTTGACTGGTAAAGGTGTGGTTGATTTGATTATTTCCGAAAAGGTTTGTTATTGTTATTAAATTCAATATTGAAAGAAAACTAATTTATGTTCTCTGGCGATAGGCTGTTTTCGAAGTTAAAAAAGGTGTCGGTCTTACACTCATCGAGGTGGCGGAAGGCTTAACCGTTGATGATATTATTGCTTGTACAGGTGCTAAATTTGAAGTTTCTCCAAATGTTAAGAAAATGACGCAAATTGACGGTTAAATTCGCTTCCATAATTTTAAGTATGAAAAAAACGATTATAATTTAAATAGTTAATATTAATTTCTTTTTTTTTGGCAAAAATTTCAACTAAACTGCGTTGAAAATTAGTTTTTCTTTTTAAGAGTGATACAAATAATGCATTTATTTTAATACTACTGATAAAGATTTACCATTATTAAATTTAATACAACAAAGCACCTGTAAATTAAATTGTAGATAAAAAAATATAACAGTTTTAAGGACTACGAGGAAGTTATAGTTATCGTGAGTTTTGAAATCTGCTTGTGCTTCGTCTACTTCTAGTTTATCCAGGAAATTCGGTCACAAACGGATACATAAATCGAATTTTTTTTTCAAAACGCCTCTGGATATTTATGGAACGAGAGGCGTTTTCGAATATGAAATTTATAATTATAGTTAATGAAATGCTAAATATCCATCCAGAATATCAAAAATTGTTTAGGAATATGGAGATTATTAGTTTTCTTTTGATATTTCGCTAATGATAATACTATGATTAGCTTTTTCACAAAATCGATCCCAGAAGTTTTAGCAGTAATTTTGGCCTCAAGTGGTTAAGTCTAATCTTCTCCATAACTGTAGAGTATTTTTTTGCACAAGAAGTGATTTGAAATCTGTATAAGTTTTCAACAATGTCGTGTATCATGGGTTTTTTGATGGATTAAAAAAAAAAACAACTGAATGTTAATATCATATTTCTCCAAAGAAAAAGTTCAGTGAAATTTTTAAACGATCAAAGAGTAAAAAATGATTAATAACTGGTGTCAAAGCAAAAACCGGAGTATCGGCTGTGGATGCTATTCTAAATCTTGCAAGCGATGTCGGTGTTGTAATACAGCCCGGATGTATCAATTACGCTTATTTTATTAAACTAAGTAATGGGAAAAAGGAAGATGATAAGCAAATGGTTGTTGTGAAGATAAATTCGAAGAAATCCAAAGATATGATTGTGTCGACGAAACCAATTTGATAGAAAATGATTGCACCAAAGGAGCTTACGTCAATGATTTTTTGAGTAGAGAAAAACTTTAAATTTATTGAATTATGCAAAATCTTTAAAATGCGTTGGTTATCGTGCTGTGTATGCAGCTGGTGGAAGAGTTTTTGCAAAAGGAGTGAGATATCGAGTCCAAAAATTATAGCGAACGAAGTAGAAGTAGAAAAGTTTTTATTAGAAGCGTCAGTTAACAACCCACGAAATCGTAGATCACAACATGCTACAATCGATGAAGAGGATGTCTATGTATCTCCTTAATCGAAGTATTTATAAACTTGTTAGTATTTTTCTTTTTTTTTTCTTTACTATGATTAATAATCAATATTTTTAAACCTGGGGGGTTATTATGTAATTCGGTTCGAATGAAAAAATTTACGAATTCGTGTACTTTGTAGAACGCTTTCGTACTATTACTTCCATTTCAATTTTCGAAAGGAAATTCCTTTCGAAAATATTTTCGTTTCGAATCGAATTACATAATAACCCCACTGAATTCCTTTGAAAAATATATAAACAACATTTCTAGCTATTTCTGAAAAATCAGTAAATTTTGTACTTGAATTTGCCACAAGATTCTCCCAATCTTGAGGCACATAAATTTGACAAAAAATTTTTTTTTTTTTTGGTAATTTCTATAATTCCAAAGTTTTGATCATACTCCTTAAAATAGTGCCCAGAGTAAAAATTTGTGATTTAATTCTTGAATATGAGTATTTCGAATAACATGCACATTATGAGCCAAAGAGTAAATAAATTTCAACATCTCCCGTTGATAAATTGTGGACACAAAAGTTGTGTGTCAAAAGTTGACGGAGTGCATGTCATTACAGGAGTTGGTAACATTTTTTGCAAGTCGAAACAAATTGCCACATGGGTATTAGAACTATCGTTATTTGCAAACTCTATAACCTTATCTTTGTCCAGTTTTGCTGCCTCAGCTTTTTTCAAATGCAATTCTTTTTTTCCTTGGCCGCATTTTTAACAGCGTCTGTTTCAACTTGTCACAAGTAACACATGTGTCTGTTTGGTGTTATGGATACTGATGTTAAAACATACATGTGGTAAAAATATGGCGGTAATAGGTCTTATGCACTGGTTCTGTTTACTTTTGTACAAAATTCTCTGTCAAGTGGGTACATCTTTGTTACATTTAGGCTGCTGCATACTTTCTATTGGGGGCATAGCTTCTAGAATAATAACTTCAATAGTTGCGAAATGACCTAATGTGTTCTTTTACCAATTGTACCGATGCATCAGGAATTTTATTGCCAGGGACCTTTTTGCCTCTTTTAACTTTTTCATGAATATCTGTTCCTGATAATCTTATTTGTTTAAACAATATTGCACATCCTCTTTGTTGATACATCTGATGTTTTCATAAAAACTCTTTACAGGCTCTGTTATATCTGAAACATGAAATTGACAACACTTAAAATGATAGTTTTTCATGGCAACCATATATATTAATTTTATCTTCTTCTTGCATTTATTGAATCTAGTATACTTTTTTATGAAAAAATAAAAGAGACAATAAAACACGTTTTTTAATAAATTAAATCTTTTATTCAATATCGGCAATACAACGATTAGGATATAAAAGTGGTATAAGAAGTGGGATGGAACTTTCCTGGATAGGATGTTAATTGAACAAATGATATTCGGACTCGAATCACGCCTTATTTGTGATGAGGTCATTGCCAAGCAACCTAAGAAATTCGCAGAGGCGTATGAAATTGCTTCTCAAAGGTCAACGATGGTTGTGAACACAAGTGATGATGCCCTTACTGAACCGACATGTAAGTTAGGGTTCCTACCGGACAAAACGAAGAATGGTGCAAAACGGGAAGTGAACTCTGCAGTGGAAAAATATTGCTATGGATGTGGTGGTCGTCATTTACGAAAAGATTGCAAATTTAAACATTCAAAATGTTTTTCTTGCGGCAAAATGGGGCATATCGGAAAAGTTTGCAAATCGAATACGAGACAGATATCTGACTCCATGGATGAAGACAGTAGCGAACCAGTTCAAGTATTCCAACAGGTGTCAATGGTAAAAACAGGTGGTGCAACAGACCGAAAGATTATTGAGATGAAAAAATGGAGTTAGGCACAGGTGCACCATGTAGTATTATTAGTGTGGAAAAGCTTAGGGCACTGAAGGGAAATTTTATACTGAGGAAAGCTGATCGCCAATTTTCAAGTTATACGGGACATAAGTGAATGTTTCGTTTGGAGGAACCAGCTGTAGATTGAACTTGTACGTAGTAGATGGTGAATTTGATACATTATGTGGTCGCGAGTGGATTGCTCATTTTGTTAAAGAAATAAATTTCATTGAATTATTCAATCCGACTTTTCCATCCAATGATTCTGGTATAGATTTATTTTCTTCAACTAAGGGGAACGTGAATACAATTGCAGTGCAAATGCCGAACCTTTCAAACGCACAACAACAACAATTACAAAGGTTCACCTTAAATCAGATGCCAGGCCGATTTTTTGCGAGGGCCAGGGAAATTCCGTTTGCATTGAGGGATACATACGCGAAAGAAATTGATGCAAAAATTGCAGCTGGTTTTTACAAAAGAGTGGAGTACTCGGAATGGGCTTCTAAAACGCACGTAGTGACAAAAAAGAGTGGTGGTATACGTATTACTGGCAATTATAAGTCAACCATCAACCCACAAATGGTAATAGATGAGCATCCCATTCCGAGGGCGGAAGATATTTTTAATAAAATGAAGGGAGCTACAGTGCTTGCACACTTGGACATGGAGATGGCAATACAAGATATACCTAACATCCTTAACTTTTTCGATGATATTCTTATTTATGCCAGAAATTTAGATGAACTTTTCAGAACTTTAGAAGTAACACTAAAAAACCTTGGGAATATGGGATTTAAGTTGAATAGATGAAAATGTGTTTTTGTTGCATCATCCATTGAATTTTTAGGCCACTAGATTGACGCCCAGGGTATTCATAAATCTAGCAAACATATCGAGGCAATATTACATTCAGCTAAACCGGTTACTATAGAACATCTGCAATTATTTTTGGGTAAAGCATCGCATTACTCCACCTATATTCCAAATTTATCTACACTAGAGAGACCGTTACGGGATATAGTGAAAAATGGCCAATTTTACTGGACGAAGGAAGCAGACATGGCCTATGAGAAAATCAAACAAATCCTAATATTGCCTCAGGTTTTAACGCCTTATGACCCTTCCTTACCTCTGATCCTTGCAACCGACGCAAGCAAGACAGGGCTGGGCGCTGTACTGTCCCATCGCATGCAGGATAACCTAGAACGGCCAATCGCCCATGCTAGCCGAACCATGAGCGCAACGGAACAACGTTACTCCCAGATTGATAAGGAGGCGTTGGCCATAGTCTGGGCGGTACAAAAATTTTTCATCTACCTCTATGCACGGCACTGGACTTTAATCACTGACCACAAGCCGCTGGATCAAATATTGCAACAGGGCAAGTCACTACCTGTGTTATGCATATGACGCATGGCTAATTATTCGGATTTCCTTTCAAATTTCGACTTCGACTTTATTACTCTCATTTGGGAGTAGTGAAGATGAAAGGTATTGCCCGTTCTTTTGTATATTGGCCAGGAATCGACAAGGACATTGAGAACACTGTGAAAGAATGTGAACTGCCTGCAAAATATGCTAATATTCCAATTAAGTTCAAGGACCACCACTGGTAATACCCAAAAACACCATGGGAACGTGTCCATATCGATTACGCGGGTCCTTTTGAAGGTATGATGCTACTGATTATTACGGATGCCTTTTCGAAATGGTTGGAAGTGAAGGTTACTAAGTCCATTACGGCGGCAGCGACTATTACATTACTGGATGAAGTATTTGCAACTTATGGCGTACCATTGATGATTGTTTCGGATAATGGGACAAATTTTAGTTCAGTTGAGTTCAACAATTTTTTGACAAAGGTAGGTGTGAAATACCATAAATACACTGCTCCATATCATCCCTCTACTAATGGACAAGCGGAGCGTAATGTTCAGACGGTGAAGAATGCGTTGAAGGCAATGTGCACCATCAAAGACACTTTGAAGGAAAATCTGAACGAGTTTTCGAGACAATACAGAAATGCACCGCATTATACAACCGGTCAGTCACCTGCACAACTGTTATTTGGCCGACAGATTCGTACACGTCTTGATCTGGTACGATCGGAGGAGACTAAATCTAGAGTAACGTCAAGACAATATTTGAAAACCAATGGTAACTATCGGCAGCTTATGAATGGACAAACCGTTTATTTCCTGTCGGGAAATCCACGTACAAGCAAATAGCTGAAAGGGAAAGTAAATAGATGCCTAGGTGATATTCATTATGAAATACTGTTCCATGGAAGGACTATAAAAGGCGCATTGATCAAATTCGAGGCATAAATCAGAACGTTAAGGGTTCACAAGACGAGACACCTGCAATTGGTAGTCCTTAAAATATTCCAGAAGACAAGAATTATACTGAAACGTTTTCTGCCAACAATTCCCTTCGGCAACCAGAACCTTCGAGTGATAACGAGCAGTGGCATGAAGAGTGCATTACACCTCGGAATTTGAAAAATAACAGCGAAATAGAAGGCGGGGAAGAAGAAGAAAGCAATTACTTTACAACACCATCAGCGTCAACCAATAGAGGTGCATATATTTTAACTCCGACGTCTTCTGCATCATTTGAAGGATACACTGAACCATCATCATCAACACCAACTGGTGTCGGAGCAAGAATATAATTTGCGGCGTTCATCAAGAGTTCGGAGACCCAGGGTCATATTCTCCCCGTAAGGGGGAAGAATGTTATATCTGAAACATGAAATAGACAACATTTAAAATGATAGTTTTTCATGGCAATCATATATATTAATTTTATCTTCTTCTTGCATTTATTGAATCTAGTATACTTTTATCTTTTATTCAATATCGGCAATACAACGATTAGGATATAAAAGGCTCTAAATCCTACTAGGCCATAAGAAGCACTTACATTGTTTTCTTTAAACTTTGCGTTTTCATTTTAAATGGAACTGAAAGAGTGAGATTGCAAGTTTTGATCTTCAAGGCCCCAATAGTCTCTAAAAATTTCATTTCGAATTTTCTCAGATATACTCTCATTGCACTTGAATCTGCATGTATGGTTGTATGATTCAAAGCGTTTCTTCTGGTGAAGTTTCCCTTTTCTATCTAAATATTCCTTACCAGAGTTCCGTTTTACGTGACGTTTATATCTTATCCAGGAATTTTCTTTTCTCACTTTCTTTCTTGATCTACCAGAGTTTCTTCAGCTTGTTCACGTTGACCATCCACTTGAGTTGTCTCAGGAATTTCCCATGTGGGATCTGCATCACTGTCATCTACAACACTACTAACAGCAATCAAAATTTTTTGTGTCAACCATGTTGCAGTCCAACTAGCCATGAATGAATCATATCACCCTAGGACTAACTATATAGATAGATGTATGCCAAAATTAAATGGAAAAGTCATTTCGGATACGCTAGGAACAGAAAAAATGATTGAGGATATTTTGCCTTATGAAATGCAAAATTTTCTGGGTTTGTAAAGGATATTGGATTCAATTGAAATCTAATTCTTCAGTGAGTATGTTGGAAATAAAAAATGGATTTAAATATAATCTGCCAACTCACTTATATTTAGAGTATTATTATATACAATACTGTTTTATTCTTTGCTTTATAATAAAAGTTTCGAGAAAAATACCACGCACTTCTTTTTTTTGATAAACAGTTTGGTTAATTTTCCTTTTGATAATAATTTTCAATACATATGCTTTATTAAAAATAGAATCATCTCCAATTATATTATTTATTTAAAGGGATATTTCAAGAAAATTAAATTAATTATTGCTCAAATATCAACCAATTGCTTTGGTAACATCCTTCATTGTCTGAGATTTTCGAGCATTTCTCATTTGTTTATTTAAGGCTCGGAATATACTGGCATCAACTTCCGATTCCGAACGACATTTAGCACAAAACTGTGAAGTTATGACATGCAAAGGACTACGATAATAAAAATTTTTATCCATATTCAAACCATTCTTTAAATGTGCCCAAAAATGAAAGAAACTTTCCAAAATCATAATGAAAACTGCAGCATAAATGTTGAAAAAGAAAAGAGTGGGCAATAAAAAAATCCGATAATTGTATTTGTTATAACCCAAAATTATTTCCTAAAATAAAAATTTAAAATAAAACAATAAACTGAACAATTCCTTTTGGTAAATAACTATCATTTAAACATACATTTGATACACCCTCCATATTTATATAATCATCCCGTTCGTATTGATGTCTTTTTGTGGGTGATTTTGGTTTTAATGCTTTCATCTGGGCTTCCATTTCCGATTCTTTGCTTATTTTACACCATGGTTGTTGATAGATTTCCTCATTTTTACCCAACATTTCCTTTTCAAATTCTTCACAAGGTGAACCACGCAAAAGTTTTTTGGGAATTTGAAAATTTTTTTGTTTCAAATAACGCACCTTAACTCTACCCATAATAGGCTCACCCGTTTCGGCATCATAACTGGGCTGACATATTTTAGCCACATCAGATTGTATATAGGTTACCTCACCCGTTTCTGAGTTCTAAAAGTAAGAGTAATAAAAAAAACATTAAAACAATATTTAAAAAATAAAAATTGTTAACATTTGTATGTGATATGTTTTAACAATTTAATTACAATCGCACAATTTGCTGTAGTTAATTTACAGTTTTAACGGTAATTACAATGGAAAACTAAATAATAATACATTTTGGTAATGCTTAATCTATACATACTTCAGTAGTTTTTAATTTAAAATTAGTGTCAATTATGCTGGTTAACATAATTATTTTTTGTTGATTTAGATTTTTTTTTTAAAGTTTATTTCATTCTTTGAGTGTAAAATAGAGATTATATTAAAGATTTGCTATACCTTAGACACATTTAGTGATAAGTAAAACAATTTATATTGACAAAAAACCAAAGACATACAATGCGTGTTTATTTTGTGTTTATTATACCCTCCACTCCAGTGTGCAGAGGGTATATATAAGTTTGTCATTCCGTTTGTAATAATTAGAAAAAAAATTTGGACCCCATAAAATATATATATTTGTGATCCTTATAACAACCGGAGTTGATATAGCGATGTCCGTCTGTCCGTCTGTGGAAATCACGATGACGGCATCAATCGGGCAGCTAGGGTGCTTGTTGACATAAAAAATGATTCATTAACATCCTGAGAAGTTTGCTATTTAAAATCGTCCAAATCGGTCGATTAGGGCCCGAGATTTGAATGAAGAACTAAAAAAAAGTCTTGAAAAATATAATTTTCTATGTTGTTCTTGTCACGAACACGCCCTCAATAAGATAGATAAGGTGATCATTTTTAGTGAGAATGATTCAACATATTAATGGGAAGATTCCTATTTCAAAAATCATTAAAATCGGTGGAACAGGTCCACGGAAATCTCTGAAAAATTAAAAAAAAATGAAAAATATGATGTTTCTATATTGTTCTTGTTGTTATTCTAAATGCTGTATTATTGTCATAGCTGGACTTGTTGTTTTTGTGGTCCTTGTGGTAATAATATAATAAAAACTAACCCTTTGTACATTTTTTATCAACTCTGGTAGAAAAATTTAAAAGTTTCCATTGTTTTGGCATCACTAAAAAAATATACTAGATCATTTCTGCCACGAACATGCCTGCAAAGTTTCAGATCGATTGAATCACGGGAAAGGGGTTAAAATCGATCCAAAATTTTTTCGACAAGCAGACACTACGAGTTAATATAGAGGGAGTAAAAATTCACCAACATCTAAAGCAAATAATGCTAAAATACCCAGTTGCTAATAAAAAAAACAATGTAAATTTAGCAAAAAAAATTTTTATGTATTAATTTATTTAAAGAGAAAAACACAAAAATAACGTTTGATGTTGTATTTTATGTGTGTAATATTTACATATACATCCATACACATATTAAATAATACAAATAATTTACATATATTCTATATATGTATATCCATAATAACTGCATGTTAGAAATAAATCGGTATATTATTTTATTTACATAAAATTCTGCAATATTTTGTTGTGGGGAAAATACATTTATTTTGCTCAGCGTGACTATGCCACAGTAGATGGCGCCACAATTTTTGTTCTAATTAGCTTTGCAATAGTTATTTCTATTTTAACATGAATGTCAATATTTTCAAATAGATATCATACAGAACAATGTTAAGAGTATACACGGGCTGGTCTTTTATTTCATACGTTTTTTTCATTATTCTTTTACAAATATGAACATAAGTTTGGCATATTAACTTTTTGTTGTCTTTACAAAATAGAGTTACCGAGTTCATCAATGAGTTTTTTGTTTTCAAAACAGTTCTACATAGTTATATAGAATTATTATTCTGCTTTACCTACACAATATCTGATTGCGATTACATCTAATTTTTAAAAATTGTTTATAATTACTAAAGCATTATTATTCACATAAATACAAAATTGCACTTTTTAAATTTTCCATTCAAATTTTAGAAAATATCAATTCTAAAAACTGGAATTAAAATTTCCAATTATAAATTATAAAATATTAATTGGATTTCAGAAAAGCTTATCAAAACGTCGGAAATAATAATTTTAAATTTAGAAGACATCAATTGTATCAAATTCCAAAAAAAAAAAACACCAAATATGTTTACATTTAAAAAATGTTTACATTAAAAAAAATATTGGCATTCAGGAGAAATTAATAGTTTTCAGTAACTTCTTTTAACGATAGGTCGAATCGTTAAAAAAAGAAAAGCAAAGTTATTAGTAAAATTTTTAAACGACATTCGCTATTGTTAAAGTCAGCTGTTGTTGTTATCTAAAGGTGCTATTACACGAAGTGTTTTTTACATATGTACTGTCACTTTTTTTATCCATATGAAATTCCTCATGCCTGTCAAAATTGTCTTTTACATACGATTCATAATTTTTGCTATCACACGTACATATGTATTTCCGTATGACATAACCTCTAAATGTAAACAACAGCTGATTTAATTTGTGAATTTAAAAAAATTTATTGTTAAAAAAAAGGTTATATATTTTTTAATTGTTAAATAGTACTAAACAATTTATTTTTCTTTCAATATTAATCTTTAAAATTTACTCTGTTTTTCTTTCGCCACAAGTAGTTTTGTATTTCCATATGTTTGTCATGCAAAAATAGAACCTGTTCTAATTGAAAAATGTACATGTGACTTTCCTCATGTATTGTACATAAACAATGTTTCATATGTATCACACGATGTGTACAACTTTTGTTGTGGGAAAATTTGACAGTACATATGTAAAAAACACATCATGTAATAGCACCTTAAACGACAACCATTTTTGTGTTGTTTATTCAATCGATAAAAACTTAAATTTTTAGGTTGAAATGTCGTCATACATAAATAAAAATCATAAAGTAGTGAAAATATTTTGCTTTTATTAAAAAATCTTTTTTATATAAATAAAAAAATTAAATAGCATATTCAATTCATTATTTCATTTTCAAATAAATAAACAGAAATATTAGTAAAAAAAAATAAAGATAATAAACATAAACATAAAATCATCCTGTCAAACACGAACAAACAAAATTAAAAATTGCATATTAATTACAGTAGTAATTGCAATATGTCTGAAAAATGACGATAAATCTAACAAACAAAACGAAGTAATTTGTTTTTTTTTATTCTTCTTTTTGTTTTTCGCTTATTTTGACAGAGATGCCACTCGTTTACAATTTAAATAAATAGAAAAATAGATTTGTCGACTGTTCATAAGATGTATGTACTTATTGAATCACTTAATCCTTAGTGCAAACAACAATAGCTGTCGATATATTTTGCGATTGTCGGATCGTTGAAATCTACAGAATCGGACTACAGAAAATATTAATTTAAATTCAATTAATTTTATAAAACCTCAAATGATATTTAAGAATTGCGAACATAAAAATTGTTACATAAATAAACGCAATTTGATGAGAATGTTATTTATATATAAATTTGCACAATTTTTTTTGGATGAATATTTGAAGTTTTTAGAAAATAAAGATAACAAATTATTTTATTAAAAATGTTTGGGACATTTGGTTTTTTGTGTTTGGCATCCCTAATTTGATTATTTATTATTATAAATTTGTTCTCTATGTTTTCCAAATATGGCAATATTTTAATAAAAAAGTTGAGAGAGCTTTTTTTGGTTATTATTTTGTTACTCCATCCGACCTACATGGCCGCAATGAAAAAATATTTCGCCAGTTAAAAGAAACTATACAGCCATCTCCAATTAGCACGATTTAATGCATATAGCCACCCTACACAACCACTACCTTTGCAATGGAGGTAAGGGCGAGCTATTTAATTAGCAAAAACTAAATTAAACGAGAAGTTATGTCATATAACCGGAAACGCATGCATATAGGAAAAGCATGCCTATTTTCCCAATATTTTGTTTACATTTATTATCAATACTCAAACCGAGGTGGAGGGTACCAAAGATTCGGCACAGCCGAATTTAACACTCATACTTGTTTTTGATATAAATTAGAGGATTTGATAAAAAAAGAATATAAAATGAGAAAATTGTATAGCATGTTTTAGGTAAAAATTTAAACTAAACCCAAAAAACTTTTTAAAAAAATAAAACAATTTATACTCTACACCATTTTGTGCTGGTGTTTGTAACTTACATAGGACGATTCGCTATTGAAATTGGTGAAAATCTAAATATTTTCCGACCAAGTCCCCATACAAATGATGCCTATGATATCGACTTAAATATCCCTTAGATCCAGATTATTCAGATTATATTTATCATGCTTAAATTTTTTTATATATTTGGGTTATCAAGAGTCCAAAAATTTAATCGACAGGACCATTTCTAGTTAAAGTTCCTTGATAAAGCTGCTTTCCGATCTTTACTTAAACCTGTAAAATATTGCATAGATTTTTCTCAAATTTGGTTTATTCCTGTTGTTAATAAAACTTTACAAAATATGGGCATGATCGGTCCATTTTGTAACATAAACCCCATATAAAAAAGCATGCAATATGAACTTTTCCATAACAATTCCACTCAAATTTGGTTTATGCTATTTTCTATATGGCTCTAAGCCGACTTAATTTATGTACGTATATAGATTTTTTGAAGCACAATTTGTTGGTACATATTGAGTTGTCCAACCCCTATTATATAGAATAGTAAAATAGCAGTAAGAATTTTTCATCACGCAACGTTTTTTTTAATTACAATTATTATTTCGTTTTCGTTTTTTTTTAATTTTCAAAACATCTAATCTATACTTTTATTAAATCTTATACCAGTGTATTTGTTCAAAACTTGACGTATTTTGTGTCATACGTACTTATGTATGTATTTTTCCGTAGTTCATTATTTATATTTTTTAACAACTTAATTGTTGTGTTAGATTTTAAATATACACAGTGAAAAAAAACTAAAATTAATTAAAATTATAATACCCTAAGTTTGATCCCTATAAGAGTGTTTTCAAATGATTTTTGGCTAAAAGTGATTCTTGGCTACTTTTAAAATATTTTTATTTGTATAGATAGTAATATGTAAATTTAAGGATACATTTAATACAAAAAAAGGTAATAAACGATAGTCACCATATACAGACCTAAAAATATTCCCAATAAAATCTAATATACCAAATTTGATCTAAATATTTATTTGAATAAATGCGACCTTTACTTTGCGATCGGTGTAAGAGGTGTAACTGTGTAAAGTATTATTGATAGTTAAAAACATCAACACAAACTTATTAAATTTATTTTATCAAAATTTTTTTTTCTTTTTAACATAATCTTTGATACACTCCAGCTGTGTCTTAAACTCAATATTACCAATGTTAGTTACGGCTACCACCTTAAAACTATTACCGATACTGAAACTTTAAGTTCAAAGTTAATTGCTTTTCTTGTTGGCCAGTTTCTATTATAATTTCTTGTTATAAAAAACATTGATCGTGTCTTCCATAGCAAAAGTTCAAAATTTCATTTTCCAATTTCATACCAATGGAATTCACTATTTAACGCAGCCGGCACGCCGCGGCATTATAAAACCCAAAGTTTGATTCCTATAAGAATGTTTTTAGACCCTAGAAGTTATGCGAAATTCAAAAAAATTTCAAATGTTTCTTCACTAAAAGTGTCCAGATATAAGTATTAAAAAAAACAAATTATAGTGCGTTTTACATCTAAGCAAAATCTAGTGTATACGAGATTTCGAGCGAAATCTAGCTCATTTTTACTAGATTTCTCATATAAAACAAAATCTAGCTCGTTACTAGATTTGTGCAAAATCTCACAAAATCTTGTCAAACTTGGGCACTACCAAACGATACTACTGTGTTTTTTTTTAAATATTGTAGTAGAAAATTACAACGCAGTGACTGAAAAATTGACATTTAAAAACAAAAGCAAACAAGTTGAATAAAAAGGAAATAAAATACTATGTAATTATTAACAAAAAAAAAATGACGAATCTTTAAAAAAAATAATCATGTGAGTCCGATCACAGGGGAGATGTGTAAACATCTAGTAATTAAAGATTTTTTTATGGCATATTTTTAAAATCAAACAAAAAACGTCATCTATGTATCACTTATAGCAACAACTGCAGGGGCTCTACTAATATAAAAATATATATTATTTGTTATTTCAACTGGTTAATTTTTGATTTTTCGCTTTCATTTCTGATTGTTCATTTTTAATTTTTCATTTGTCATTTTTTATTTTTCATTTCTAATTTTTAATTTTTCATTTTTTATTTTTCGTTTTTAATTCCTCATTTTTCATTTTGTATTTTCAATTTTTAATTTTTCATTTTTTATTTTTTACTTTTCATTTCTCATTCTTAATTTTTAATTTTTCATTTCTGATTTTTCATATTTCATTTTTAATTTTATATTTTTCACCTTTTATTTTTATTTTTTCATTTTGTATTTTTCATTTTTAATTTTATATTTTTCATCTTTTATTTTTTATTTTAAATTTTTTATTTTTAATTTTTTAATTTTTCTTTTTAATTTTTAATTTTGAATTTTTTATTTTTCATTTTTCATTTTTTATTTTTCATCTTTTATTTCTTATTTTTCATTTTTCATTTAAAATTTTTCGTTTTTAAAACGTTTTTATAACACTATTCGCTCCCTGATGTTATCTCCACACACTTCCTAATCAAATCGTGCCTTGGTTTTGTCTCTAAGCACGTCCTTTTTACTGTCAACCGTTTACTTTTAATTTTTATTTATGTTTGATTAGCATTAATATTAAATGCAGTGATAATTGTGTTATTTATATTGAATAAATTATAACGTTAAGAATACTTTTAAATTAATTATAAATGTTTATAAAAATGCTGAAAACAGCGACAAAAAGGTTATTACATATCATAATTTTTTCACCAATACAATCATAAGTCACACCGATTTCGTCTTACGTCTTACATCTTACGCTGTTTTTGTGATTATATTGTGAAATATATTTTTACCCCCACTGCGCGTTTAGATGTTTACACATCAAAAATATTTAGTAATTGAAAACTTATAAGTTTTTATACTGACATGTGCCCATTCCAATCTGCTAAATAATAATAGTGGAAAATGAATTTGTTTTTGCTGTTCAAACAATACATTTAAAAAATGCTGATCTTTTTTCGCAAAAATTCTATTTCATATTGTGCTTTTTCATTTTTGATGCATAATATAATTATAAATCTGCTCCTTTTTAGAATTTTCCATATTTGCATTTTCCTATTGTTTTGTTTATTTTTGGTATTTCTAGTTTATATGTTTTATTTTAATCAGCTGTTTATTGTTGTGGAAACAAATTCACACAAAATGTCAAAAAAGTTAGATGTAAACGGTATAGATTTGAAATAGATTTCAACTAAAATCTGCTAGATTTTCCTCAGATGTAAATGCACTATTAACTAGTATTATATTAATTTAAGGATACATTTAATACAAAACAAAAAAAGAAAAACAATAAAAACAGGTAAGAAAAGCGATAAAAGCGTATATACCAAATTTTGATCGAAATATATATTTGCAAATCTGCGACCTTAAGTTTGCGTACTAGGTTTACATGTAGTGACACACGGACGACGAACGTCGGACAGTGGCTGAAAATCGTTTTTCATGACCAAAATTCTGTATTTTTTGAACCGATCAAAATATTTTAGTAATTTTCTAATGGATAGATATTTTGATGAACTTGAATCGGTTTTAGTTTCATTAAAATTGATTGAGTACTTTTTAAGGAATTCTAGGTCAAAGTTTAACTTTAATTTTTTTAACTTTTAGCGTGAAATATGATTTTTTATTATTTTTTTTTTTATTAAAAAATGTCATATTTAGATTGGACTTTTTTTTTAATGTTTACAATCAAAAAAATTTTTACACTCCAAAAAAAAAAAAGTAAAATCAACTGGAAACTTTGCTATTACTACTGAAAAATTAAAAATGTTTTGTTGGCAAATTTGCAAATTTTTTACACTGAAAGAATATTTACACTTAAAAAAACGTTAGTAATATTATCTAAAAGTCTTGCTATTACTACAGAAAAAGTTATCATTTTTTGCTGTCAAATTTGTTAATTTTAAATGCGCTGAACATTAGCGCAATGATTCTGATTTTGATATGAAAATAAGGATTTTTATTTTTTGAATCATTCTTATTTATTAAAACATTTCATACAAAGGAAATTATAATTACCAGCAGATTCCAGCGCTCGAAATTCGAGTGCAATTTCTAGACAGCTTTATTTTTCAACTTAGCCAATTCACAAACTAACACTTTTATGGTTTATTATTACTATGAATGAAGATAACAAACTCATTAATACATTAACAAATTTAATAAAACACAATTCTTCGCTCAATTCTCGGGACCAGTTTAACCGATTTGGACGACTTTAAATAGCAAACTTCTCAGGATGTTAATGAATCATTTTTTATACCAACGAGCACCCTAGCTACCCGATTGAAGCCGTCATCGTGATTTCCACAGAGGGACAGACGGACAGCCGGACAGACGGACATCACTATATCAACTTCGAATGTTATAAGGATCACAAATATATATATTTTATGGGGTCCAGATTTTTTTTTCTAATTATTACAAACGGAATGAGAAACTTATATATACCCTCTGCACACTGGAGTGGAGGGTATAATAATTCAGAATTCATTATAAAAGACTTATTGTCGCTATTAGCTATTTTTGAACAAATTATTTTTTATCTATGATCTATAATTAATAATTATAAAGACTATCTTATGAAATTTTTCGATGTTAGGAAATTTCACTAAAATATGAAATTAAAAATGTTTATCGAAATCTTCTAAAAAATTGATAACAAATTCAGAAGTAAAGTTATGTTCAAGTTTAATGTGGGGAAACATTAAGCACTTGTTCCTAAATACATAAAAGAATATTTGTTATACAAAATAAATTTAAGTACTTTAGTTGAATATTTAGAGGGTCTTAAGTATTTAGGAAAGAGTCTTAAATACGTGATTGCCCTTCATTATAAAAACTATTTAGTGAATGAAATTCTCGAATACCCAAATGCCGGGAAAAATCTGAAATTCTGAGATTTGTTCTTCAGGGACCTCGAAATTTTAATATATTTTTTAGATAAAATTTCGGAACGATAGAAGAACTGTTTGATCTACTCACAAAATTTTTTTTCAAAGGTCCAAATATTAAGCGGGATATACACGATCAAAATGATTGAACTGCATTTTGGTGGTATTAGTAAAAATGTGTTTGTATGTGTCACACCGACGATGATTGAAGCAAAATCAAAAATTTTAGATTTTCTGCTTGCATGACGTACGAATTTGATGTGTGTATATCGTTGATTGATCAAGCATGTTCTCATTTTTAATGTGACTTTGAAGCAAATGGTTGTGAGGAGATGTCGGATGAAAGGAAAAATATTTTAGAATTGCTGGAAGCTTGCCATTAAGTTTTCATGGGTAAATGAATTCCTTTTTTAACCACTCCTTCATCCAGATACGTCTCTTCTTCTTCTTTTTTCATTTTCTTTTGCTTTTAAGCACACTGCCAAAATGGCGACAAGTGTATCGTCCGCTACCGACATGATGTTTACAGCACAAAATCAAAAACCAAATGAATGATTGAAGTGCTATGCAGTACCGTGTATGTTCAAAGCTTCATGCACACATACATGAATTTGATGTCAAGCATTTTGACCGTGTATACTGGCCTTTAAATCTATTTTTGTAATAACACTGTGCAACAATAAAAAAAAAATTGAAATCTACAAAATTACAAATTTAAAAAATAATATCGAAAAATTAATATAAAAAAAAAATACAAAATAGCGAAAAGCCTCAAAATCTTAAAATATTCCGGGATGCCGAAAAGTCTCGTATTTCGGGATTTTTAAAGTTATATATTGGTGCCGCTTGATATCCCTACTTTCAATAGTGACAAAATTTTGTCTACAAATTTTGTGAATAAACTCTTAATAATTTAATAATTGTGTGAAGGTTATTACATAATAGAGTTACGCTTATCACTGACCCACTGATATGCAACGGTGTATGATTAATATTTAATTTCTTAAAATTATCCCTTCTAAGTTTTAGAAGCTGGAATGTTCATTCCCCACCTTACATTTTCTATTCCCATTTCCAAAATGCTGTGATGAAAAAAAGTTCATTTTCTTAAAATAGTTAATATTCTTAAAAAGTACCTTCTATTAAAAAAAAACTTTTCTCAAATAATAACTTTTCTTAAACTCTTTTAACTCATACTCTCTGTCTGTCTGTCCGTCTGTTTGCCATGGGGCAAACCCATTCGCCCTCATCCAATTGATCTGAAACATGGACCATAGTCTTGTTGTGACTATAGATTCATTTTGGGGCACAGTCACGCATAGCATAGAGTGATTTAAAACCCATTTCCCCTTATCCGATCGATCTGAAACTTGGTCGAGAGACTTGCTGTGAAAAAAGATTAACTTTGACATAGTCAAGCACAGTCACGCATAGTCACGGAGAGATTAAAACCTCACTTCCCTTCGTCCGATCGATCTGAAACTTTGTCCACAGACTTTTTGTGGCTAAAGATTAATTTTAAGATAGTCACACAGTCACGCACAGTCGCGGAGTTGTTTAAATCCCATTTCCCCTCATCCGATCGATCTGAAACTTTGTCCGTAGACTTGTTGTGGCCAAAGATTAATTTTGAGATAGTCACATATAGTCACGCACAGTCATTCCCTTCTCCAATACCTCAATTCCCTTCTTCAAATCAATCTAAAACTTGGTCCATAGACTTGTTGTGACCAAAGATTAATTTTCAAATAGTCACGCAAAGTCACGCACAGTCACGGATACATTAAAAACTCATATGTATAAGTTAATAACGAGTTTTAATAAAAACTTTGTTTTTATGGGTTAGATTATTTAATTAAACTTTTTGTCAAAAAGTACCTTATTCTCTTAACAACAACTATTTATTGAAAAAGTGCCTTTCTTAAAAAATATCCCCCTTTCTTAATAAAATATCTTTCATTTATAAGCACATTTTCTTAAAAAGTACCTTTCTGTAAAAAAGTTCGTTTTGTTCAAAAAATTTTTCAACTTTTAGTCAAAGTATTTTTTAAAGTATTTTTTAAGTTCCTATTTTTAAAAAGTACCTTATTGTTATATGATTTTTTTTTAAAGAAAGCGCCTTTTCTTAAAAAGTATAGTTTTAAAAAATACCTTTTCGCCAAAAGTACCATTTCTCAAAAAAAAAACTTTTCGTCAAAAAGTACATTTTCTTAAAAAATACCGTCTCCTAAAAAAATAAATTTTCTTAAAGTACCTTTTAAGTAACTTTTCTTAAAAAAGAAAAGGTTCTTTAACAAGCAAATTTTCTTAAAAAAAATTTTTTTTTTTGATAAATGCATCTTTTAAAAAAAGTTGTTCAAAAAGTTCCTTTTGTTCAAGAAGTTCCTTTTCGTCAGAAAAGTACCATTTTTGATAAAGATTTTTTTTTAAATATTTTTTTAAAGTAATATTTTTTAAAGAACCTATTTTTAAAATGTACCTTATTGTCAAAAGTACTTTTTTTAAAAAGTACATTTGCTTTAAAAAACAATAATCTCTTAAAAATACCTTTTAACAAATACAATTTCTTAAAAAATTAAATTTTCTTAAAAAAGTACTTGTTCTTACATAAAATATTTTCGTCAAAAAGACCTTTTCTTAAAATTGGGCCTCTCCATTAATAATATATTTTCGTCAAAAAGTTCCCTTTCTTAAAAAATACTGTTTCTTAAAATAACACATTTTCTTATAAAAGTACTTTTATCATAAAAAGTATTTTTATCTTACAAAAGGTAAATGTAAAAAATATTCGTTCTTTAAAAAGCACTTTTTTTGAAAAAACTTATTTTTCTTAAAAAAAATAATTTTCTTAAAAAAGTACCTTTCTTTTAAAAGTATTTTTAAGAACCTTTTTTAAAAGCACATTTTTTAAAAAGCAATTTTTCTTAAAAAGTAAATTTTTCTTCAAAAAGTACATTTTTCTTAAAAAAAATTTATATTTCCTCAAAACATACCTTTTTCTTTAAAAAGGAACTTTTCGAAAAAAGTACCTTTCTTTAAAATAAGTTTCTTTTCTTAAAAAAGTAGATATTTGTATCATATTTCAATGGGCGACTTACGCGCCTTACATATACATAATTCGTTACACAATTCTAAAGTTATTTGAAACTTATTCTAATTGAGTACTAGAGCTGTGTTAAAAGCCCTTAACAATTTTATCAACATTTTTTTTCAAGGCTCTTCTGGTAGTCGTGCTTCAGATCTACAATAAGTAGTTTTTCATTTGTTATCATTTTTAAAAATTTAAAATATTAAATATTATAATTTTTATCAAAGTTAATTACCTGTATTGAATATCCCATTAATGTTTATCGTTGTTTTATTAGTTGTTGTTCTTTCTGCAAGTTTTAAAAATGTACAAAATATTTTAATAAGTACTTTAAAACTAATTTCGTTTTGTTTTTTTTTTTAAAGAAACTATGTTGTAACTTTAGGTTACTTATATAAATGTCCTATACAAAGTCGAATCTTTAAGTACCCTACACAAAGTTGTTATACCCGACACCACTCTGAGGTCAGTGTATTATGGTGTTTGTAAAAAAAATGAAACTGACTCGAAATTTGGTAATGCCGGTTGACTATGGTCTAGATGGTCTATAGTTTATAGCTATTAATTACCTTCTGAGTTGATTAAGCTTCTCTCTGAGTTGAATAATTTCGACCTAAAGAACAATTAAGAGTTAATTTTCCAGCAACAAATTCTTATTTTAACTGTAACTAGCAGATCCTAGCCCTCGAAATTCGAGCGAAAATTCTAGGAAATTTTATTTTTTCATTAAAAGTTCACAAATCAACACAAAAATAACAAACTCATTTTTATTACAAAAACATTAAAAAATTAATAAACACACACATAGCATTGTATAATTTTATGTATGTGTTAGTAGCAACTTCGAATGTAATTTACTCAAAATAAAGGAAAAATTTAAAAATCTGTAAATCTGCCAAACGGCTAAAAAGAAATACCTTTCAAGTAATATGTATACGTTTCGTCAAAATCAGAATAAAATGGTAGAACAAAACATCAGTCACAAGAAATCACCTAGCCTATTAAGATTATAGATTCCTGGCTTTCACAATGTCATATGCATTGACAAAAAAAAAAGAAATTGTTACAGCTGACATCTTCTAATTTTTTTTATCAACGTAGCGAAAATAAAAATAAATAACATTTAGCTTTAAACATTCAACATTCTCTATAAACTGTAGTTATCTTCACAAAAATTCTCTGTTAAATACTTAACGCTTTTTAAAAATGTATTTGACATTTGTCGCTAACTTCACACCCTTCAGAATATTAGGGGTAACAACATGTATCTGATTTGAATATTTATTCATGGACTCATTTTAAGGAAGACAAAAAGCATTAATAAAAAGAATGTAATGTTAAGAATTTTTGGAAAAACAATTTGTATAGAATTCTAAAAAATAATAAAGAAAATTAACCCTACCTTCTTACTGGGGTCAAAATAATCCAATATATCAGTAAATCCTCAATAATTTTAAGTCATTTAAGTATTGTTCAAGCATTTGCTAAGTATTGTCAAACACTTAAAAAACTTTAATTTTAATAATATATTAAATAAGTAAGATTATTAAATTCGGCTGCGCCGAACCTTTGGTACCCTCCATCCATATTCAAAACACATTATTATAACCAAGTTTGTTCACAATAAGAGACAAAAGAGGATAGATTTCACATTATCATGGCTAGATTTTTACGATGCTTAAAATTAATAAGATAATTACAAAAATTTTGGTATTTTCGTGCGTTTTTTATTGAAAGCAATTATTAAATGCAATCAGCATTAATGTAAACACATACAATTACTTTTTGGTTGTTGATTTATTAGCGATGCATATACATTTTATTGCTTGTTGTTGTTCACATGTACAAAAACACAAACAACAAAAGCAAGTAGGATAACGTATTCGACACATTGCGGACAGGAGAATATCTTCAAAAGACAGACTGACACCGCTAGACCGACTTCACCGTTTATAAGGATCAAGAATATATATAGTTTATGGGGTCTCCGGAATTTATTTTGCTGAGTTTGAGAAACTGATATATACTCTCTGCACAGTGGTGTGGTGTATTTTTGCAATAAACAATATTTATGTAAGAATGTTTTCACAGATATTTAGTTTAATTATTAAAAAAATTCAATTACATATGTACTGTGAGCGTCAAAATAAAGTAAACAGCTATTTTTAATCTTTAAATTGTCTTATAACAAAATTATTATTGACTTACGATAAAAAGTAATATTATATCTCTATACCATTTAGAGATTGACTACTATAAAACATGAATTCAAATCAATTGGGAATTTTGCACAAATCTTTCGAAAGTTAAAATGCATCAGATTTTACGCGTCAAAAAAAAGTAAACAGTGGTAACACTTTTCTTATGGTTTTTTATACTTCGGGGAAGAACCTAAACTTTTTGTGACAAATGTGTGCTGTTCACGTGTTCTACTTTACTAAAAATCATTTGAAGCAAAATAGGAAAATAGGTCGAAAGGCTTTTTCAAGCAAGGCAAACTTAAAGATGCCTCAAAAGAAAGCATGTAGCATAATCTCCCCTGATATAACAAAAAAAACAAGTAAGAAAATTATAGTCGGTCTAGACCAACTATACGATACCCTATACCATGCGTTTAGAAACCCTATCCCTTAGGCCCAACTAACTGGACATAGAAAATAAGCAAAAACCAAATTTGAGTGGGATTTTTATTATTTTTTTTGGCTGCAGATATAAAAAAGTTCATATCGGATACTATATCTATAAAGGGGCTAGGTCCAAAAATGGACCGATCCTGATCATATTTGGTAAAGTCTCTTGTATTTTGCAAAAATATGTACAAACAAAATTTGAGAAGAATCAGTGCAATATTTTTGTTTTTTAATAGATTTAACTGAAGATCGGGAAGCAGCTCTATATGGGGTCAAAGGGATCATTTTTGAACTACTCATTAGTGGATGTAATGAACGCATACAAACCCAATTTGAGTAAGATCTATATGACAATTTGGATCTTATGGCAATTTATGTCGATTTCATATGGGTAATTTGTATGGGGGCTAGGTCTGAACATGGACCGATTCTCACCAATTTCATCCCATGGCCGATTAAAGCTTATATACCAAATTTCATCAAAATATATTCATATTTGCGACCTGCAGTTTGATTACAAGCTTTACATGGACACACAGACGGACGGACGGACGGACGGACATTGTTAAATCAACTCAGAAAGTGATTCTGATTCGATCGGTATAATTAAAGATGGGTCTAGGTCAAATATTTTTGGTTGTTACAAACAGCAGCACAAAGTCATTATACCCAAACCACATAGTGGTATAGGGTATAAAATTGTCGAGTCCCTGCCTAGAAGACTACATAAGCGGCTTAAGGCCAAATGAAAATTAACCAAATATTAAAAAATTTAAAAAGTATACTTTTTGTATTGAAGTTCTGTCGCCTTTTCTTAGCTGTTTACTTGTTTTTGACGCGTAAATTTGGTCATTTTCTAAATAAAGTGCATTTATTTCTGTTTTGTAGTGCTTCCTTTTAGTTTTTATACCCTATACCACTATGTGGTTTGGGTATAATGACTTTGTGCTGCTGTTTGTAACAACGAAAACTATTTGACCTAGACCCATCTTTAATTATACCGATCGAATCAGAATCACTTTCTGAGTTGATTTAACAATGTCCGTCCGTCTGTGTGTCCATGTAAAGCTTGTAATCAAACTGCAGGTCGCAAATATGAATATATTTTGATGGAATTTGGTATATAAGCTTTTATCGGCCATGGGATGAACGCTATTGAAATTGGTGAGAATCGGTCCATGTTCAGACCTAGCCCCCATACAAATTACCCATATGAAATCGACATAAATTGCCATAAGATCCAAATTGTCATATAGATCTTACTCAAATTGGGTTTGTATGCGTTCATTACATCCACTAATGAGTAGTCCAAAAATGATCCCTTTGACCCCATATAGAGCTGCTTCCCGATCTTCACTTAAATCTATTAAAAAACAAAAATATTGCACTGATTCTTCTCAAATTTTGTTTGTATATATTTTTGCAAAATACAAAACACTTTACCAAACATGGTCAGGATCGGTTCATTTTTGGACCTAGTCCCCATATAGATATATCATCCGATATGAACTTTTTCATATCTGCAACCAAAAAAATTAATAAAAATCCCACTCAAATTTGGTTTTTGCTTATTTTCTATGTCCAGTTAGTTGGGCCTAAGAGATAGAGTTTCTAAACGCATGGTATAGGGTATCATATAGTCGGTCTAGACCGACTATAATTTTCTTACTTGTTTTTATTGAGTTCAGCTATAATTAAATAATTCTTGAATTCCTTATATTTATTTTTGATTTTGTGTTAATTACTTCAGGTAAGTTGTTTACTTTATTTTGACGCTCACAGTATATGATTAAGAAAAAATTAGTTTTTATATTATAAAATATATAAAATTTTGAGTAACTTCTTGTTGACGTGATTGTGATTTAAACAGATAAACAGACAGACATGTGTGTATGTATATGTATTTCATAATTAACGGTAAGATTGTTTATTATGGCCAAGTTACCCGAAAGACCTTAACAAAGAAAAAAATCCATTTTAATACTTCTACTTTGGATAAAATTTGTTATTATTTTATACCGATATGTATTTATTTTTAAATTATTTGTTGTCATTTACATAAAATTAAGAACGTCACTTTTGACATGGACGGAAAATAACCGGTCCAACAATTGTTTTTTAATTGTTTAAACATACAAGCGAAATTCTTGAAAATAATTCTCTTTATTAAATTTTTTAATAAATTACTATAACTTTTTTGAAACTTTTAAGGTTTTCTAATTTATACACTTAAAAAACAAACAAACAACCGAATGATCTTTGATATTCTTGTTAATTAACATATGTATATTTGTATTTTGTAGTCAGTATATAATTTTATTTAGTAAAATTCATTTTTTAGGCACTTTTTCATTTACCGTTATCGATTATTATGTTATTCGTTATGAAAATAGTGCTTTTTATTATTTAATAAAATATAAAACACCACAAAAACACAATATTTAATTCTTTTGTTACTCCGCACTTTACGACACGGCTTTTTAATGACAATAGAGAAAAGAGAATGGATAGATGAATTTATTTAGCGGTTACGACTCTTTCATTCTATATCTTTTGAGTATTATTTTCTATAATTTAAATTACTAATATATCTATTACTATTTGTTTTGTTATTGTTTTTCTTAAAAGCTCATTTCTTAAATGAAAGTTTATAAGCAGGGATGCCAACTTCCAAATATCAAAAAGCTCCAAAACTGAAAAAGCGTAATTTTCAAAAAAGCACTAAATTTCCAATTTTTATTTCTGCCTTTTATAGTAAAGCCCCTGTTATCCTGAATGCTTGGGGATGAGAGTATCCGGATAATTCAATTTAGCTTGATTTCATTATTTTTAAGGATTCTCATTTATAAATTTTAAAATTATTAATTCAAATAGAATAATGCATAAAACAGAAGAAAAAGTAAAGGAAAGTATATTTTCTGTGAATCCTCGAATAAAAAAATTATTTCTCTTGTGAAAGAGAAAAATTTAAGAAAAATTCTTTGTATTATATGTAAAATAATTATTTTAAATTTACATTTTTAATTTAAAAAATATCAGATACTTATATTAAAGTCTATTGTTTTCTCATCATCACTTTCAGTCTGCCATAAAAAGGGTTTAATTTCAAATTCTGATATTTTGCCATCATTACTATTAAATAAAACGTTTACTTCATCAGGTATTTGATATATTTCGCGAAAGAAATTATCCCTTTTCATTATATTTTGAATGTGAAGTAAAGCATTAACTGAATGTAATGATATTCGATTTCTTATTTTGGATTTGAAAAGGTTCATGTTGGTAAAAACTCTTTCAACTTCAACGTTTCAATAACGGAGCGTTAAAAGATTAATAGCTATAATAGCTAAAGCTTCAAATGTATTTAAAACAGATGCATGCTTATATGATTTCACTTCATTCCAAAATTCAATTGTGAATTCAACATTTTGCATTTCATCGGGTGGATCACTCGCATACATTTTCAATACTTGACAAAATTTCAACATTAGATTCGACTTGTGAGATTAACGGCAAATTAAAGATTACGTGTCTCTAATGTTAAAAAACACTAAGTTAAAGCACTAATTTTAAAAAGTACTAAAAACAGTGCTAAAGGCACTGGATTGACAACCCTGTTTATTAGTTAATCATACGGCTTGTTTCGTTGAAGAGAGAAGAGAAGGGAGAAAAAACAAAGTGTTAACTAAGAAGGCAAAAGCTTTAAATTTATTATTAAGCAGGTTTGACAGATTTTTTGGCCTTTCTCGGCAGATCGAAATATTTTTGAAATAGACATTTCCTTGAAGAAAATTGCCAAAAAATCAGTTGTGCATACTTTTCTGGTGTTTTGCCACACTATTTTTATTCTTTACATTAAAATTAAATTAATTATTTTTATTTTATTTATTTATTTTTTAAATACATATATATGACATACATATACGACTATACATATATGATTTTTATATTGGCATACAGTAAAAGTATGTATTAAATAAATATAAAAATTATGTTCAATGTAACGTAAGCAACCAGTTGAATTAATTTTGAATTCACATCATACTTTAAAGCTTTAATTCACATCATAACGATTTATAAAATGAGCCCACTAAACTCGAAATTAATCATTGAAAACAAGCTATTCCAATTCATAATTAGGAAAATGTAGTTTTCCACTTTTTACAAGAACAGAGTAAATATTGAATATGTTATGGAAGATTTTGACATTAGATACAATAATTTTAGAAATTCAACTTCTACTGGGAAAAAAATTTCTGAAATTATAAAAAGATGTGTTCAAAAATAAATCAAGAAAAATAAATAAACCATTAGAGGAAAATTTTTGGGAGTTCATTTGTCGTGAAAACTAGTCAAATATAATAAAGTTTTGTGATATAATCCAGTCATGTTTTGGACCTAACTATTTATGTGCAGCACAATAACATAAAACATGGTTCCGTTCCACAGGCATGCAACAGACAAAATCAAAAGTATTTTTTAATTATCTTTGCTTTATCTTTAGTACGTAAACACAAAAAAATGAAATTGTTTTACGTAAATTCATCAAGTATTTTTATTCGTTATTTATTTTTTTTGTCGCTAATAGTTGGGATAATAATAATATTTTATATTTTGTGAACTCCTGGTTATATTACACATATTTCCATAAATTTTTCTTCACGTCTTATTTAACCATTAAAAACTGGCAATCCTGGCGTTATATGTACTAAACATTATATTTCGATAGAAGCTTAAACAATAAAAAAGCTGTCTGCTTATTTGCAGACAATATTTTTTTTTTGATATGTATTTGCAAAAATCTAGACCAGTGATGGCGAACCTATGACACGCGTATCACTCGTGAGAGATTTTTGGCGACCCTCGGATTTTTTACGATTTTAGAATTTTTTTTTTTTACAAAAATGGAATATTGTTTTTATTTCATATTTTTTTAGATTTGTTCACATTTTTTTCGATATTAATGCAATTTTAAAATTTATATTTATGCATCGCAACGCATAGAAAAATAACAATAATACAATTTCTGTTGTAATTCTAAGAACAACGTTTGAGTTTATTATGCAAAGCCTACTTAAATACATGTGTATTCTACAAGAACCGTTGCTTTGAAGCTTTTCAGTTACGAGTAACTAAAAGATCTTTTAATTCGATTAGAAATTTATAGAGAAAAGTGAAAGGCAGAAGTGAAGTATAATTTAAATATTAATTGGTATGTACACTATTTTAATTGTTATATCTTTCTTATATTGAAAACTGTGTAATTTTATTTAAATTTCAGTAAAATTACAAAAATTGCAGTTCCGAATAAGAACCAAAAATTTCTCGAAGCTGGTAGCAGTAATTCCAGCATACAGTTTCAGAATTGGTGGACCGAAATGTATGGTGTTATTAAAAAAGGTGATAAAGCTACATGTGAGCTACATATGTTCTGTGTCAGTGGCGTGTATAACATCATCTGTAAAGAGACACAATGGCACAGTACACAAGTGGTTTCTTGGGAAAAACAAAGATGAACAAAAACCTCATATTTTACGATATTTTAAAAACAAAAATCTGTAGTCGAAAGCTCCAATTAAATGCTGCCCGTTCAGAGATTAAGAATGCATCGCTAGATGTGTACCATTTCTCTTTGTGGATTTTGCAAATAAAGATAAAATAATTCAACGAATAAAAGAATTGCCTATTGCTCAAAATACAATAAAAGATAGAATTCTGAAATAAGTATAAATGTAAAAAAACAACAAAAATCAGATACAAAGTTATGTGATTTTATATCAATTTGTCTTGATGAAACACCAACATCACTGTTTCGGCACGATTAGCTATTATTGTTAGCTATTTTGTTGGCAATGAAATAAGGAAAGAATTGATAAATTTGGTATTGTTACTAAGATCGTCCAAAGGGATGGATATTTGCAATGGATGGTGCACCCAGTATGATTGATAAAGAAGCAGGATTTGTAAATTTATTTGCAAAATGTGTTGGACATTCACTATTGGGTTTTCATGGCACCAGGAAGCTCTGTGTGATAAAAACGGTTTTAAAATAGTTGAAGATATGATGAAACTTTTATTTTTAATTTATTGAAAGTAAAACGAATTTACATAATATATATGGGGGATTTCATGTCAAGTGCACCAACTTTTGAAACCTATGTCTTCCGATCGGGATGAAATTTGCACCAATTCTTCAACAAGATCGGTCCAGACCTCTCTGAGTTAGAGGGGATCAAAATATGACATTTTGGCCAAACAGGTGTTTTTTCTCATTCATGTAACTTATTACCTTTTGTTCTTAGGAAATTTTCTCCCAAAGAGTTTAGATAGCTATTTCTTCAATATTTCGGAAAAAAATACTTAAAAAAAAATTTGTAGACTTTATTTTTGCTAAATTAAAACATTTTTGCCTTTTTTTCAAAAAGGGCATTTTTTTTTTCATAAGAAAGCTTAGGATTTTTCCTTTAAGAGTGGGATGGGAGTGGGATATCTATCAAAATAAATGTTTTGTAACTCAAGACAACGGTTTTTCAATTTTTCACAAATGCACTATTTTGAATTTTTTCCTATTTGTGTCTAAACCTTTACAAATAAAACTTATACTGAGAAACTAGACAAACTAAACTTTCCGAAGGTATATAACATACCAAACTAAAATTTTATACCCTCGATACTGCAATACTCAGAATATGTTAAACTCAGGAAAAAATCGCTTTTTTTCTATAGAAATGTTGAAAAATTATTATTTTTTATTTATTTTTAATAATAATTAAATTAATGTATAATAATAATAATATTAAAAATAAAAAGATAAATAATTTATTAAAATTTAATCTTAATTGCATTAGATCCATTTATATCATAACTATTTTTATACTTAATTTATTGTAGCTGATGAAGTATTTAAGTCTTGTAAATTTTTAAATACCCAGTCTTTCATCCAGCTTTTTTGTTGCCTTTATTTACTGCGTTTTTTTGTCAATCCTTTCTTGGCGTTACTAGGTTCAGCTGTTGATTTCGCTGCTGGTTTATTTGTTGTCTTTGGAAAGAAATCGCATTGAATAGAAGCAGAAAACTTTTTCAACTTGGGTCTTCCATCGACAAGCGGTATAAAAGCATGGTATTGAGCGGTGTCATCGATTGTTACCGCAGCATCGAATCTGCTCTTCAGTGTTTTCAATGTTTCCTGATGATCCTCTTTGCTACTAAAAACTATTTTAGTTTCTTTACAATAACTCTTTGCCCAATGGAATAAAGCAGTCGCATCTAAGATGCGATCTTGATGAGAGCACTGGAGGCTATACTTCGCTGCATTTCTTTTAAGGTTTGCTCCAATACCATCACATGCTCCTTTACCATGAGCAGTAGGATGAAAATGCCAGTCAGCTGGCATTCCAAAATCTTTTTCATGAGCCATAAGATTTGCGAAGCTACTTTTGTTTTTAAAATGTTGACGAGCTACGCCCAAAACGTAGTATACCTTCTCTACTGTAAATTTAGATTTAGATATTTTAGTATCATCTTCTGGTACTCACAAACTGCAACGGTATCATGTTTTAAATCGTCGGATATGATTGCCATACTTTTGTGTTCCAGTTTTTCATCTTTCATGTAGTAAATAACTACTGTGAATATAGTTGCTTGGTCGTTATTGAAGTGGAATGCTTGTATGGCATCCTGAAGAACATATTTATAGTTTTCTGCGAAATCATATGAAATAACGAACTCACCAGACTTCAAATGTAAATTCAAATCCTTGAAGAATGACCATTGCTCTTTGACTAAAAAGTCATGGTTTCTCAAGTTTAGCAATCCTGTACACATTTCTTCCACAAAATCATCCACGTTTAAAATGATGGTTTTCAATGTGCATCCAAGAATCAAATTTGACCTCCTCTATATATTCTCGATCTAAAGAGTTGATTAAATTTTCTTTGATGAATGTGGTTTTCGGGCCATTGGTACATTCACCTAAGTGGCAAGAAGTTGTTGCATTAGGACACATAGTCAATTTAAGACAATCGCGGTAATCGTGTAAATCTTCTGCCGAATCATCTGTTAAATACTTTAAGTTGATTTCCTTCAACATCAGTTTAACATTTTCACGGTAAATGCAAACGCATACTGTGTGAGTTCCGCTGCTTTCTGCCAAAACGCAATATTTTGGCCTCATTTGGGTTAATTTCGTGAAGCCAATTCTAACATCCTCGTCTTCAGATTAAAATGTTGCAAATAACTCTTGCAGGTTACAGATAACCATTTTCTTCTGTTATGTTATGAAGGTATGTTACATACCTTCGGAAAGTTTAGTTTGTCTAGTTTCTCAGTATAAGTTTTATTTGTAAGGTTTTAGACACAAATCGGAAAAAATTCAAAATAGTGCATTTGTGAAAAATTGAAAAACCGTTGTCTTGAGTTACTAAACATTTATTTTGATAGATATCCCACTCCCATTCCACTAAGCGACCAAAAAGCTCTTAAAGGAAAAATCCTAAGCTTTCTTATGAAAAAAAAATGCCCTTTATGAAAAAAAAGGCAAAAAATGCTTTAATTTAGCAAAAAAAAAGTCTACAAATTTTTTTTTTTAAAGTATTTTTTCCGAAATATTGAAGAAATAGTTATCTAAACTATTTGGGAGAAAATTTTCTAGGAACAATAGGTAATAAGTTACATGGATGAGAAAAAACACCTGTTTGGCCAAAATGTCAAATTTTGATCCCCTCTAACTAGAGAGATCTGGAGCGATCTTGTTGAAAAATTGTGTCTAAACTACTATCCAATAGGACTAACCTTGGTGCAAGTTTCATCTCGATCGGAAGACATCGGTTTCAAAAGTTGGTGCACTTGACATGAAATCCCCCATATATTGGAGGGTAAACTGGCTGCAGGGGCCTTCGCATCTTTTTAAAATTAAGTCAACTCGGTGTCCAATGGTTAAATATATTTAATAATGTTCGTTGGCTTAAGGCCCAAATAGACTACACAAAATGATTGCGTAAAATCGTGTTTGCGCAAAGTTTTGTGTAGTGTATAGGGGTGTTTTTCATGTTTGCGCAAAAGTGTGCAAAAATCAAATCGATTTAATTTTTTGGAATTTTGCGCAACAGTTTCGTGTAGTGTATAGGAAATTCCCCATACGAAATTGCCACTTTTTGAAACATCTTACATTGTCAACACAGACGGAAGAAAAAAAGAAATAAAATAAAGAACAATAATAAGAAATTGACGTAGTGTACGTTTAGAAAAATTACGGAAAAAAATTTTTGGTGAAGAATTTATCGACGAATACAGAAAAAAGCATATAAAATACAAATTAAAAAAACCAAACTAAAATTCTATGCTTGTGCTAATGAATTTTGTGTAGTGTATATCTATTTTAGCTTTTGCGCAAACACGATTGTGCGCAATCATTTTGTGTCGTCTATTTGGGCCTTTATTATCGCGGCAAAGTACTTCACAGTTTCTTCGAGTTTCTGAATGAATTTCGAATGTTTTTAAATGATCGAAAACAAATTCAGTATATGGAGTCAGCCGGGTTTGAGCGAACATCAAGATTAATGAATTTTCCGTATTTTTGTGGTCATATGAATGAGCTCAATTTAAAATTACAAGGTTATGGTAAAACTATTGATATTATGTTTAATCTTATAAAAGCATTTGAAGCTAAGCTAAAAACTTTTAAATTAGATATAATGAGAGCAAATATCAAAAAAATATGATTAAAAAATAAAATATGATGGACTTTAGATGGATTTTAGGGGCTACAACTGAACAATTTTCGACAAGATTTATATAATTTCGACAATTTAAAGAAGCTTAACAATTTATTATTCGTCCATTTACGCATACATACATACGAATTAACGATTTATGAGTTCACTAATTTAGAGGATTTCGAAATGCAATTGGTAGATTTTGAATCTAGTTCTATATGGAAACAAAAATATATAAATTTAAGAATAATTCTGGAAGAAATAGAACGCAATCGATTAATTTCAGCAGTCCACAGAAATGCTGAAAATAAAATATTAACAACTGGAAATCAATTCCAGAAAATTTTTCTTACCTTAAAAGAATAGCAGTGGTTATTTTAACAATTTCTTCATCTGCTTATTCTTGTGAAACAGTGTTTTCTTCGAAGAAGTTTATTAAATCAAAAATGAGAAATAGAAAAAGACGAGTTATGAGTCACACATAAAATATTTATCATCCAGCACACAATATAAGATATCTCATTAATAATGATATCTATATATTTTTTGCAAATAATAATAAAAATGTTCATTCTTTAATTATTCTTAATTTATTTATTTAACTGTGAATTTTTTTATTTGATTTCAAGCATATTTTGATAAATTTGTTTTTTTTAATAAAAACAAGTAAGAGTGTTAAATTCGGCTGTGCCGAATCTTTGATACCCTCCACCTCGGTTTGTGGCAATACTAATAACATAGCTCATGGTAGTTGTGTTCTTGTTATTGTTAATATGTATGAATCACATTTTTTTTGTGGCTTTTTTTATGTTGTTGTATGTTCAACCACTAAACTATTACAAGAAAACACTAGGTTTCATGTTTTTTTTAGAGGTATCTATAAACTTTTGTTCATTTCTCAGCGCAGAGGCTCCCGATTTACTCCGATTTCAATACCAACCTGGTGGGAATTATGGCAAATAATTTTTTCGTAACCTGACCTAAGTAAATGCTTTTTTTTTTGAATGAGCGTGATTTCAACAGACACACGGACAGACGGACAGACGGACAGACGGACAGACGGACAGACGGACAGACGGACATCGCTATATCGACTCGAGCTGTGATAAGGATCAAGAATATATATACTTTATTGGGTCGGAAATTAGTTTTTCGATGCGTTACAAACGGAATGACAAACCTATATATACCCTCTGCCACTGAGATGTGGAGGGTATAAAAATAATCTATTACCACAAAAATATTTGTTTATTATCATAGTACCGAAGTTTATTGACACAGACATGGGTTTCATTTGTTTTATATTATTTTTACGGCACGCGTCATTTTATTTCATAAAATAAGATATTAGTGACAAGAAAACTCGAAAAGGTTCGGCGTCACTGACCTAGACTATGAAATTGATTAGCTGGTAAGCTTTGTGTTCATGTAATCTGAAATAAAGATTGAGCTTTTCGAAATAAGCTTTTTTGAAATAGTTGACTTTAAACTTATAAATTTTAGTTAACATTGTAAACAATAGATGTCGCTAGAAAATAATTTATATAGTTAAACATGTTGTTTAGAAACCAGAAATATATTGTAAAGGTTAGCGCAAGAATCATACAGATTTGTTTGATTCTTGGTAGCACTTATATCTGTGGTCACAAGCATTAACCGCCTAAGTCGAAAACCATGCTATCGAGAAAAATAACTTTTTAGTAATGAGGCTTCATTACGACTTAGGTCAATATATTTTTATTAATATCTTTTTAATAAATAGTGTTAGAAAAATGGGGATTTCACGTAAATATAAAGCGTAGAACATGATAGCATATATAACCCAAATCGTCGAATATCATGCTTTTGAGAAAAATAGCTTTTTATATAAATGTAATGGGTCTTCATTACAACTTAGGTCATTATATTTTTATTAATAACTTTTTAATAAACAGTGATATATGAAGCGTTTTTAGTAGAATATGAAAGCATGCGTAACTCAAATCATTCTTAAGTCGACTTAGGCGGTTATCGCTTGTGACCACAGATATTTGTAACTATTAACAAATAACCAAAAAATTCTAAAATTTGAATACCTAAAAGTATACCAGAAATACCTTTCAAATAATATACGTTTGGTCAAAATCTGGATAAAATGGTAGAACAAAACATCAGTCACAAGAAATCGCCTAGCCTATTAATATTATAGATGTAATAAAATTATCAACAAGTTTCCAGTTGCAATCGGCACTTTAAACTGGTAACCAAGAATAATAAAACTAAAGATTATGACATGCGCATGACGTTATATAACGTTATATAAGCCATCAAATTCATTAATGGAAACGCTGAAATCGTGTGGTGCAATAGATTTAAAATTAAATGGCGAAGAATTGTTATTTAAAAACATTTTTTAGAAACAAAGTAGGTACATTGAAGCAAATGCAGAAGTGAAAAAACTTGTTTTTTAAAATGTAGAATGTAGTTTATGCTATGTTCACACGGACAGCAAGATTCGCCCGAATCATGATTGAATCTACATGATTCGCCATACAAAATTTTGAGAGCGAATCTACTTGGTTCAAAATGAACCTAGTTGTGAACCTAGAAACATTGAGTGTCATCTCCAAGTTTGATAAGAAATTATCGCTCGTTTATCTGAACTAGCTGTCAAAAATATATAAACAGAGAAAAAACAAAAAATTAATTTGTGCAATAAAATAAATAGAAACATTTAACATATAAAAAGTATATATTTACATATATATATTCAAATAAAAATGGAAAAAATTAAATAGTGAAACGTAAAGTGTCAAGGATGTCATCAAATATTTGCACAAAAAATATAAACGTCAAAATTAAACAAGAACTTTCATCTGAACACCAAGGTTCACAATCATGATTCAGAGAGCGAATCAAGTGGTTCATTTTGCCGTCTGAACATGCTATTAGAATAAGATTACTAAATGCCGAAATTGCTCAAAATATCAATAGACGAAAGAGGAAATTTAATAATATAACAACGTAGTATAAAAATATTTAGTAATCTTATTATAAAGTACAGAACAATGGCGTTTAAAAATTTGTTAAAATATTGAACCATTTTTATTTAGTGAATAAATTAATAAATTTATAAAAATAAAATTTTTTTGCTAACATATATTTTGAGGAGAAAATTAATAAATTGTCCCACTGTTATGTTTCTTGTTCTTTAGTTTTATCAGAGCTGTTTAATTTCGATTACTATTAGTAATCAATTACATAACATTTTAAAAAGAAGCTATAATATTAATAGGCTAGGTGATTTCTTGTTACCGATGGTTTGTTCTATCGTTTTATCCCGATTTGGACTAAACGTATATTATTTGAAACGTATTTCTTTTCAGCTGTTCACCAGATTTACAGATTTTTTAATTTTTTCCTTTATTTTGAGTAAATTGCATTTAAAGTTGTTACTAATACATACATAAAATTATACGTATGCTATGTGTGTGTTTATTAAATTTATTAATGTGTTTGTTAATGAGTTTATCTCCATTCACAATAATAATAAACCAAAAAAGTGTTAGTTTGTGAATTGGCTAAGTTGAGAAATACAATTGCCTAGAAATTGCACTGGAATTTCGAGCGCTGGAATATGCTAGTTGTAATGATTATTAGTAATTGATTGCGATTACAAATAATCTAAAAAAATAAGAATTACTTGTAATTACCATAAAATAATCAAAAAGAATCAAAAGTAATCAAAAAATAATTCGGCTATTTTCAAAAATTACTTTTGATTATTTTCAAAATTTATTGCATTAGTAACATTAAAAATAAATCAAAATTAGATGTTTTTTATATAAAAAAAATATACACATATTTATTTCAACTAGTATAGCCCAACAGTCGAAATTCGAGTGCAAATTCTAGGAAATATATATTTTTTCATTCAATTTTTGTCTTCCAATGTATTTTTAATCCATATATATAAAAAAAATTATGAATATATAAATGAGCCTAAGCGTATGTTAATCAATTTTAGCAATTCACAATTCAACACAGAGCGTCTGATATATAATTTAAATCATTCGCGTTAACAAGGTGTAATGAATTATTATAAATATTTTATTTTATTTAATTTAATATATTTTTAAGACAGACTAAACATAAATTTTATCATTCTCAGCTTCTCCTCCATATGAACTATAATTATGCTAATTTTCACACTCCTCCGTGCCCGCATATTGCTTAAAAAGGGAACTAAAAATTTACCTTCACGTATTAATATATAGATGACACAATTTAAGTTATTCATAACTAAAAAGAAATAAAGAAAAACAAATACATTCAATGTACTTTAGCATTCTTATTTACAAATATTTGCAATTGGCTTTCATTAAAACTAATTTTTCAAACGAAAAATCAGACTATGATTGCCGCAAAAGAAAACAGTCGTTCAACTGGAGCGTAGTAAAATAAATATATGCTTCATTTAGAAAATAATATTTATGCCAAATCTCATCCACACACGAACTGTCATTTAAATTGCTGAAGAACTTATTTTTTTTATTGTGGGTTGTCGATCTTGTAGAGAAAAACTTGTTTCAATTTCGCCAGCTGCAAAATTAAATCTTTAAAGTTAAAAAAATTAAATTTAATGCATGCATTACCACCATCATTAAAATCATTTCAAAATTATATATATTGCAATGTCTTGCGTAAGGACTGCAAAGTGTATCCTGGTTATATTCTCGAAAGTTAATTCCGGCATTTCTGGTCTTAATCTCTGCAACACCTTGAGCCATTTTATGTTGATGCTTGGAGTTAGTACTGTTACTGCAAGTGTGATATTTGCCTCAGGCTGCAATATGAAATATGGTTGAAACCTTTCTCTTAACTGCTCTTCCATTTGCAAAATAACAGAGGATATTTGTTGCAGCTCCTGGATTTTGCATTTTGGTGTATCAGACAGCGAATTTACACAGAATTTTTTGAGGAGCGGTCCTGATTCATCAATTATTGACCTTTTATTTTTACTTGTAGATGGATTAAAGTCCGGAATCCCAATATTGTCGTCTGCGGAAAAATCGCTTTCGGAACAACGTTCAGACATTTTGAATAAATAAATTTTATTTTTAACAGTTTACAACATTACTCACCAAATAATTGGAACCCAAAGAAAGTATTATATGTGTTGTATCAAATTTAATAACAGAATAAAAATTTTATTAACATTATTTTTATATAAAAAAATTAGAAGATCTTTGATAAAAATTACAGAAAGTATTTTGTTGACAAGTAATGTAATTATAAATCTAACACAAGGAATATAATGTACTTATAGTATAGGTACAAATATATCTTAATTGAAGTTCAAAACAAAAACAAAACAAAATACTGGTACATAGCAAGAATAGAAAATACTGCTATATTATTTGAGTTTTTTTTTTAATATGACAAAATATGTGAATACAAATTACTATAATATTCGAAAACATAGAAATGCGGAAGTGAGAGATATGTAATTTACTAATGTATGTACTAATAGCAATGTATTAATGTATGTACTAATAACTAAATAGATATTAAAATCTCCAATATGTGGACAAAATGACATTCAATAAGTGCGAATGCAATATATTTTGAAAATAATGAAAAATAATCAAAAGTAATCTTTGAAAGTAGTCGAATTATTTTTTGATTACTTTTGATTCTTTTTGATTATTTTATGATAATTTCAAGTAATTCTTATTACTATATTCATATTATATATATGTTTTTTAATCTATATGTGACCTTCTCCGAGAAAAGGGACCTAGTGTGTCAAAAAACGGGTTGTATCAAAAACGGTGGATTCTGGTACCTAAAAGGGTGTAGAAATTTTAAATGGGTTTTTTCTCAAAACTTAATTTTCACACACTAGGTCCCTTTTCTCGGAGAAGGTCACATATAGATTAAAAAACATTGGAAGACAAAAATTGAATGAAAAAATAATATTTCCTAGAATTTGCACTCGAATTTCGAGTGCTGGGCTATACTAATATATAAAAAATTTATGAATATTTAAAAAAGCCTAAAGTTATGTTAATCAATTTTAGCAATTCACAATTCAACACAGATCATCTGGTATATAACTTAAATCATTCGCATTAACAAGGTGTAACGAATTATTATAAATATTTAATTTTAAATTTTATTTAATTTAATACAGATTAAACATAAATTTTATCATTCTCAGCTTCTCCTCCATATGAACTATAACTATGCTAATTCTCACACTCCTCCGTGCTCGCATATTGCTTAAAAAGGGAACTAAAAATTTACCTTCACGTATTAATATATACAAAGATAATATTGTTAATTTTTTTAGATAGTCTCATGTTATATTTAATTGGTTTTCTTTATTCTATATTATTTATAATAATTAACAATTTCTAGAATGCTAATCCATGTACCCACTACGCCACCAATGGTACCAAATGCCACAAGAAATATATTTTTTGTTAAATGGATCTTCCATGGTCCATAACCGGTGCGATATTTTACGCATATTTGTAACAATGCTGGAAAAATTAAGCCTAAAATTGACAAACAAAAGGAACCAACCAATGAAAGAAAAATTGATATATCGGGTACGGCAACAGCAGCACAAACTGAAATGATTAAACAAACAAATTAAAACGGAGATAAATATTTTCATGTTCTTTAATTACACTAGGCAACATAATATTTAAAAAAAATGTCTGCACTTTAAGTGCGACCAGCTAAACTTGGAAATCGCAATAAAGTTTTATTTTTTAATTTCTTCGAAGGTAGTTTGCCTAATTGGACTAGATCTAGAGTTAGGAGCAATCATTGTGTTTACTAAGGATATCAGTGTGAAGGTAATAAAAAAACTAACGAAATATATAAACGTTGTTTTTAAATGAAATTGATACTTAAAGTCCAATGGGCAGATATATGGCAAATAGTGGCTTTTTCGACTAAAATTCAAATTTAAACAAGTTAGAAAATTATAGCAGCTTTAGGCCGCCCTTACGATACCCTACACCATGAGTGTAGGTCTTAGAGGTCATAATTGTATACAATCATACAATTCTTACGTTAACAACTTGTTGTTCCAATAAATAGTTTTTAGCACAAATGAGAATTCTGCAGTTTTCCTCAGAAATATTTATTTAAAAATAATTATTTCCGTTTTTTAGTTTGTTTCACAATTTTAAAATATGTTCATTCATTCTTTTTTTCTTTTTAAATTTTTGTTTAAAAATAATTTTTTAATTTCAATTCAAATTATATCTGTGTATATGAATGATTACAATTACAACATGTTGCTGCAATAGATGTTTACAGACATTGTCGAAATTTTGCATTTGTCGAAATTTTGATTAAAAAAAAAAAACAAATACACTCAGGTAAAATTTAATGCGGTAGATGCGTTGCACAGAAAGTCTCATAAACTGAAATCGTATAAAACGAAATACTACTAAAAACAAGGGATATGTTCAGAAATTAAAAAAAACACATTGATTCAAATTATAGTGTTTTAAAGAGGTCAACCACAATTATTATTTTCGGATTTTTATGTTTTATTTCATAGATCCGTATCTAAATGTAACATAAGCATAAAAATTACGTTATTCCTCATATTAAAGCTAATTAAAAACAAGATAAAAGGGATAAACAAAGTTATGATAAACAGAAATATTGCTTAAAAAGCATTTTTAATGTTTTAACTAAACTTAATTATCAATTATTAATTCACACTTGAATATAATTTGAAAAACATAAATCAAAATTAATCAGAATCACTAAATATTGTCTTATATGTTTTTGAACTGGTACTATATCATTTTCAGTTGGGGCGATAAGGTTTCACAGTCTTAACTTTCTGCTTTGTTTTCAAAAAAGTTTGTAACTTTGTGACTTTGGGATGATGTTCCGAAAAAATATTTAATCCACGTTGCAGCTTTAATGCACGTTCCGCATCTGGGCCTCCATATCAAGGATTGGTTTTCCAATTTGCTAACTATAGCTAAAACTGCTACAATTTTTTTGAAAGTAAGGGGCTTCGTAGGAATTACTAAATCAATATCTTCTTCGTTATTTTAAACATTGAGTGGTTTATCAACAAAAAGCTCCACAAGGTCTTCTTGATTAATTATTTCAAGGGTTTAACTCTACTTGACGTGCCATAAAATTTCTTCATACAAAGCCGAAGTTTCTGTATCTGCAATATAAGAAACACATTCTGCCCATGCTGCTTTCCAGCAGGCATTAAATATTTGTAGTCATATTTCAGTGATGACAGAAGCAGCATGCATGCATGCACTCAAAATGTTAAATTTTGTCTAAACTTTTGTTTTTGTGAATGACTCACTTTAAATTCTGTGTAATATTTTTTTAAAGGCGAAAATATTTCCTTGCAGCCCTTTTCATAATGCTGAAAAAAAATCTAACCTGAGGATGACAACGTGCATTGTTCACAATTACTACAACTTAAAATTCGAGATTTTTTTCTTTCATGTAGGCTCCAACTTCTGGTATAAAACATTTATGGAACCAATCAGTACATAAAGAAGTAGTAATCCATGCTTTAGTTTTAGCCATCCAGTGAGCTGGAAGTTTTTGAATATCCTTATTTCTAAGTGCTTGTAGTCTGAAAAATCGGTTTACCAGTATACGTTTCAACTTTCGATCCATTGATGCATTGCAGCACAGTAAAAATATCTTTGCAATAAGTTCCAATTTGCATTTTCTTCCAAAAAAGTCCTGTCTCGCCTGCATTAAAAACTTGGTGAGCACAATAATATTCTATAGAGTTTCAGGATAATCTAAGACATCATTTTCATCTGTTGATGCGACTTCGTCAGTTATTTGAATATTATGCAGATAAAAAAGGATCAATTTATTTGACGTAGAAGGATCCAATGACTTAATCTTCTTGTAAAACATAAGCGCCTTTTCTGTTATGAGATATCCACTTACAGGAATATTTTTCTTGGTGAAGTTTTCAATCCAAATTATTAAGGCTTTTTCAACTTTTTTTAGAACTGTGTCTCTTGAATATGATGAATATTTTGCTCTTAGTTGTGTACGAGAAACAACCGACTTTCTAATAGAGATTTGATTATTTTTTATAGCTCTAATATAGCTCTAGCATATGTTTCTCTCATTTCTAACGAAATTGTTTACAGAAAATTTTATATTTTATTTTATTTGATTTTATTTTATTTCAGTAGAAAAACAAATTATGTAAAAATATTTCGTCTTACTTTTTACAACCAACAATTAAAATAACAACTTTTCACTTAGTAACATTACACAGAGAACCAACTAGAGATCTAGCACTGTTACCCTACAAATTCAATGACTAATTTGTACTAAATACACAAATACTTGTTACATTTTCGACTTCAAAAAAATCTATAAAGGGGAATACCAAAATTAGAAATGTTTTTTTAACTTCGAAAATGCATTAAAAAAATCCGCATAGAACGAGACCTGAGTGTAATAATAATAAACTAGCAGATTCCAGCACTCGAAATTCGAGCGCAAATTCTAGGAAACTTTATTTTTTCATTTAATAAAGACCCTAAAGGTATGCTTCACAATTCAACGCAATTTAAATGAAGAAAACAAACTCAACACATTAACACAAACACATTAACAAATTTAATATACACACACATAGCATTGTATAATTATAGCAACTTCAAACGGTCATAACTCCAAAAAAATATTCCAGACGATGAAAATCTGTAAATCTGGGTAATAGCTAAAAAGAAATATCTTTCAAATGATAATTTTTTTTGTCAAAATCGGGGTAAAACTGTGAAACTTACATCGGTAATAAAAAATCGCCTAGCCTATTAATATTATAGATAGGGACCGGATTCTCATGTAAATACATGTTTTTGTGTCGTTGATTGTATGATCAACATAACAATATTTTCAAATCAACAAATTTGCAATAAAATGCCATCGATTAGTTTTCGCATATTTTGCTAAAAAGCAAATTTTTGCTTTTTTTATTATAAATACATATTTTTATTGCATATTTGCTTAAAAATTTTAAAAATAATTTATTTTTCATTCTGGCAAAATACTGGCATTTATTAAATGAATATGATAAAATAAATATTAAATAAAAAACTGTAAGTACACGAGTAATGGAGAATTTTAATACTTTATGTAAATTTAATATATTTTTTAGAGCGAAAATGTCTAAAGTAAAAATGTCGAAGAGCAATGTTTTACAAAAATACGTATGTTTTGTACAATTTGCAATAAAAATGTTAATTTGGATACCAAATTTCACTAATAGTTGGAGATAAATCTGGCAAAATCAATATGAAACTATGTGATGCGTTTCTTTCGGCCAATATACCTCTTCACAAATTAAACAACCCACAACTAAGAATTTTTTTACAAAAGCACGTGAACGAAGTTATTCCTGTTGAGTCAACGATTAGAGAAGATTATGTCAGTAAACTGTCTACTCTTCGTCTTAGTGAGATAACACAAATATTTAAGGCAAACTTTTTGTGGGTATCAATTGATGAAACAACTGATATGGAAGGTCGATTTGTGGCTAATGTGATTGTTGACATTTTGGACTCAGACGAGAAAAAAAGCAAACAAAAATATTTGCTGAATATTGTGGAAATGAAAAAAGTAAATCATGATACAATTGCCCGTGCTTTCGACGATTCAATTTTCTCATTGGGCGAAAATTTTAACAAAGATAAAATACTGTTATATTTAACTTATGCTGCTCCATACATGGTGAAATCAGCGAATTCTTAAAAAGTTTTCTACACTAAAATGCTTCATATTACTTTTCTAGCCCATGCGATGCACCGTGTGGTAGAGGAGATACGAAAACAATTTGACAACATCAATTTGTTAAGGGGGGTAAGGTTTTAATACTTTTTTGTCGCATTTTTTTCTGAATTTAAAACATGTCGAGAGTGTTGTGTCAAAATTTCAAGTAAATCGGAGCAAAACTAACGAAGATACAGCGTTTCAAGCGATCAGCCCTCATATTTATTTATTTATTTATTTATTAAGTCAATGGATTAAATCCTTACATGTTATTTAATTGTGTTTAACTTAAGCTATTTACAAAATATTGTGTAAGAAACAGATAAATCATGAATTCAGAAAAATAATTATGTTACGTTTAATTACATATGTATTCAAGGAAAAGTCAATAAATTGAGAAAGAGAGATTATTGCATAATCTCCGAAAAGGATCAGCAATGGAAACATTTGATCGGCAAAATGGAACATAAAGCAGGTTGAAATGGCGGGAAAAACGTTGAGGAACATTATATACGATGTTGTTAACAAGAAACTCATACTGTATATCGTATATTTTTAAGCACTTTAAATCGATTTTCTCGCAAACAACATTTTTGATCTCCGTGAAGATCATAACTCAAAATCTACTTGACCGATCGTTTTGAAATATGATTCACTATTTCTACACACAAATCACCAGGTAATCAGGAAGAGTTTTTTTAATTTTTTTTTCCATTTTTTAACAACTAATTTACCGAAGTTTTATAGCAAAATCGTGTTTTTCACTTCAAAATGCTTCAAAAAATAGAAAAGTTAAATTATAAATTATTTAAACTTAAACAACATAAAGGTCGAAAAACACTAGTATTTAGTATTTATTTAAAAAAAAAAAAAAAAAAAAAATATTAAAAAAATTCTTCTTCGGGAAACGTATCACCTTTTAAACGCATTTCGATTTTTTTATTTCACATGATCCGGTAACGAGTTATGATGTTCACCGTAAAACAACTTTTTTTTCGAGGTGGGAAAATGGGTATTTTTGCGATTTTTAAGGCACTGGATGCACTTTTTCGGGCAGTTTGTTGCGGTTTTTTGTTCTCCTATTCAATATCTGCAACTTTGTTTCAGACACAAAAGAGATATTCTGTGCGGTTACCGATTTATAACCGTGTTAAAATATACAAAAAGTGGTAAAAATCCACCTTGAGCAAAAAAATTCGCATGGCCATTAAATTATAATGGCAGCCAACTTGACAAAACGAATGATGTAGAAGTTCTTATTTTTGGGGCTACTTTCAGGTGCAATTGTCAGAGTTGAGTCCCAAAATCATGTGTTGTACTGTGTAAGTATTCATTTCTATTAATATACATTTTCAGTTATTTTTGCTACACCCTATAGCGCTATGCGGTCAGGGTATAATGAGTTGTGTTGATGTTTTTAACTACCAAAAATATTTGCCCTAGACCCATCTTATAATATACCGATCGAATCAGAAAGTAGTTCTGAGTCGATTTAGCGATGTCCGTCCGTCCGTCCGTCCGTCCGTCTAATGAAATTTTGCATATAAGTTTTGTCGGCATAGTACGAACGTTATTGAAATTGGTGAAAATTGGTGCATGTTCAGACCTAGTTCCCATACAAATAACCCCAACGAGATCGACTTAAGATCCAAATTATCATATAGATCGCGGTCAAATTAGGTTTCTGTATGTTTATTACACCCCTTAATCAGTAGTCCAAACATAGACCCCCCATATACAGCTGCTGCTTGTTCTTCATTTGAATCTAGTCCCCATATAAATATCACATCCGAATATGAACTTTTTCAAATCTGCAGGCAAAAAAATTAATAAAAATTCTACTCAGATTTGGTTTAAACATATTTTCTATATCTAATTAGATGCGTATCGTATAGCCTGACTATAATTTTCGTACTTGTTTTTATTGAAACGTAAATGATTTATTTTGGTTTCGTCGGACAAAATAACGAGTTTAAATTTTCTTGGGCCTTACAGAATCGTGAACGAGCCTTTAATAGTTTTGACTTTTTAATTGCCGATACAAACCCAATTTTCTGCAATGCTCTCATCATAAGGCGTGCATCTTAATTTATTAATAACCTTGCCCGTGCTCCAATGTTCTTCATAAGCACAAAACTAATACTTTTTTGAAACTAAGCAAACAAAAGAAGATAAAAAAAACTTAACGGAATATTTCCAGTCACCTTTCTTAGCTTTGAATAGCCAGTTTTACACGGAGGAAAAAGTGCAAAAATGAGTGCATTCAGTGTCATCTATCTTGTTAATATTTTTATGTTTATTAAATCAGTTTTAAGTCTCAAATTTTGTTTTTTTTGCAATTTAATGTCCTATATGTGCTAAAAGTTTCATCAAAGTTGGTTTAACATTATTGGTTTTAGTGAATGAAAACTATAAAAGTGTTAAACATGCACTCGGTTATGCTCGCTACTGTAGTGTATTTAACATAGAAATCCCAGGTTTTTGTTATTATAGAAGTTGTGCTTCCTTTTTATTTAGTCTTTAAACACTTAAAGATTGGAAAAGAATTGTGTTGTTATTTTCAATCATATTTACGAACCAATTTAAAAAGGGTTAAAAAGGATTGCCCATATTTATGAATGTAACTACTTATATAGAATTACTCACATCATCAGTATTTCCTGGAATTTCCTTCTATACAGTTATTTATTTTTTTAGTTTTTAAACAGGTGAAGGTTGGAAAAGGGTTGAGGTCTTATTCTATGAATATATGTGAAAGAATTTGGTAAAATCAAATTTCTATAATGACCTATAACGTATGCGAAATAACATTGCGACAAACTTTGTAACGCTGCACAGTGGCGCCCTTAGAACAAATGAGGTTGCAAAAATTAAAAATTTCATGTGCTCTTACGATATTTTGAATAAATATATCAAAGATTACAAATTTGGTACCTTCAATAAAATCAGATTTTTAGTTTAGTTTAGTAACCGATTTTCAGTTTTCAAAAAAACACACAGTTTTTAGGAAATTTGGTCTAGTTTCAGGTAGAATATATAAAAACTGGTTAACTAATCGTAATTTTTTATTTCTATTGATTTATTCAGTATATTGTAGAAAAAAATTGGCTGTTCACTTTGTGTTTCTCCAGGTAAATCGCTATTTACCAACTTTCCATTTTTTCACTATTTTTCAAGTTTAATGGAAAATAAAAAATGTGAAATTTTTTATACCTGTCATATTTTCAAAATATGTTCTTTGATTATTCCTTTACCTAATTCAATAAAGTCCAGCTGCTCCCAGCTACTTGATTTAAAAAAGGTAAAAAACATATTGTTCCAGAATTTGTTAGGCTTGCATCCCCAGTAAATTCAGGTACAGATACAGGATTACAATAAAATAGATATAAACTATAGTCAACCATCCAATCACTGAAAAATAATATTGTTACAATATTGAGTAATGATGACCACAGATCTTATCTTATTTTAACACGTGCATAATATCAACATTGCGTAATTCGACCTAAGTCTCATGTGTATACAGTAGGGCGGGTCGATTTAAAAATTGCCCAAGTGACAAGGAAAATCGTATTCTAGGGATCAAAATAAGAAACTTGGCCCGAGGAACCATACCTCTAAAACGAATTCTGATATCCCGACTTTTGACCTGTCTGTCTGTCTGTCTCACTTTGACCCATTTAGAGTGCCCCATTCGAGTCCAAATGTATGATCGACCGCCACTAACTTTGGAGAGCCGATCCACCCATGCTAGTGGTACACCCCCTGGAACTCCCCTGGGGAGTTCCCCATACAAACATTTTAAAAAATCACCATTTTTTGTTTAGAATTGAGCTGACTATGTTTGATTTAATATTAAAATTAACACTAATACGTATACTAGACCGTATCACCTTACAGGCACAAAAAAGAAGTTCGCCGTACACCAGCGAATATAAAGTATTGTTCCAAGGACATTTGAAAAAAAATTTTTTTTTTTGCCGAACGTAGGGGTCGCCTTTTTAGTTTTTTCGTTATATCTTCCATATTTACAGTCCGATCTTAGGTTTGATATAGCGAATTTTTTTGTTTCAGGAAGGCCAATAATTTTGCTCTTAGGTCCATTGACCTCAAGTGTACCGTTTTAGTACCTACCTCCCAAATCTCATTTCCTACCACCCTAATGTGACACCCTAATGTTAGAAATTTATAGCTCGATAATTACAGCACAACTATTTAAAAAATGCTTTCTAAATTCATTGTTGCAGACCGTAGGGGTCACCTTTTTAAATTTGTCATAGCTTCAGTATTTACATTCAGATATTAAAGTATGATATATCGATGTGTATATAATATCGTTACTTCTCTCTCTTACTTTATTTTGACAGTGATATTCGGTTTACCAGTGCAATAACTGTCACCGTAATACGTGTTACGTCTTTACTTTGCTAAAATAATTAATTGTGTTTTGTTTATTTTAAATATAAAACGTTAAAAAAAAGAGCTAAAAAATGTCTTTCAATATCAGTGAATTAAACAACACTAAATTGCCGAAGCGCGATGTAATTAGTTACTTTTTGTATCTACGACATAACTCTGGCCGAAACCGAAAGCTGGGTGCTTTCAAACAAGAAGTTTTTAGAAGTGTTAGTCTTTTGTGGCAGCACTCAGGAATTCCAATTTTATCTGCAACAGCGGTTCGTAAACGTTTGGATAAATTTTTGGATGATTATTATAAAATGGTTAAATATCCATTAAAGTACAATGCAAATGAGTGGAATAGATTCTTCTTGATATCGCGTTGTAAGTGCGGCATTGAGAGAAATATTCCATGCAATTGCATACATTATTCTGTAAGTTTATATTAATAGTTTTTAAGTATACTCTCTGATTTTTTATTGCTTTTACGTTTGGTCAGGTTATAGAAAATTTCGAACCCATTCCAATGGGAGAAATGCCTGCAAATATAGACCGTTGGAATGTTCGAGGCGACCAGCTTTATTTGTACCGTATGGTTTTAGCCGTTCTTACCGGAAAATGCGAAGAGAGATTAGCTCACGAGAAGCCCGGTGCTATAAGCACAGCACGCTGGCTAACGACAGCTTCTCGAATCCTCCGCTATTATGTGACGTGCTCTCAACCCTCGATGATATTGAAAAACCTAGCCGAGTTCGTTGTAAAAGTATATGCGCCTTTCTGGTTCCTTGTGAAAAGCAAACCACTGGCAATTCACAGAAGTCGAAACATTTTCCAATACGTAGCATGGATTCATCAGTTGCCGGAAGACGTTCAACAGACCCTCCGTCCTGTTATCCAAAATAACTCGTAGTTTTTCCACCCTGAGAATGTTTTGTTATCGATGATTACAGACGAAGATGCGATAGTGCGTTCAGATGGCTATACTAAATTTTTATTAGCCCGAAATGATGCAACTGGATGCATTCGTCAAATGTTCGGTCCACAAGTTGTTAATTTTATAAACTTCGAAAGTGACTCATACATCCATATGATCAATTGGAATAAATTCGAATTGACAGAGCCGCAATGCTTGCAGTTCTATACCCAAGAGCATCTGGAAGCATTACAATGTTCGCAAGATGTAATCGAATTACCAGGTAAGCGCAAGAAAAATATCTTCATTTGATAGTTTTCTTTGCTAAACCTATTTATTTTCACAGCTTATCCATCTCTTTCTCAAAATACCGAGCGTTTTGTTCATGTAGTACATGAATCTGCCATGGCGGTCACCGACGAGCAACTCATGGGCCACATTTTATCTAAACTCGACAGCCGTCAAAAATATAGCCAACTGGAATCACGTCGATATATGATCGACTAAAATTTCTATTATTTTACTTTGCTTTTTGTTGCTTATATCTTGTTGTATAATTTGAGGTATGATGTAAAGATTACTTGAGGTTAAAGACTTTTGAATTAAAAAAAATTGGTCTGCCCCACAGACAAACCCATCGATATATCATACTTTAATATCTGAATGTAAATACTGAAGCTATGACAAATTTAAAAACGTGACCCCTACGGTCTGCAACAATGAATTTATAAAAACATTTTTTAAATAGTTGTGCTGTAATTATCGAAATACTTTCTGAGCAAAAGTTTTATGATTTTTCGTGAGCTATAAGTTTCTAACATTAGGGTGTCATATTAGGGTGGTAGGAAATGAGACTTGGGGCGTAGGTACTAGAACGGTACACTTGAGGTCAATGGACCTAAAAGCAAAATTATTGGCCTCCCTGAGACAAAAAAAAATCGCAATATCAAACTTTAAGATCGGACTGTAAATATGGAAGATATAACGAAAAAACTAAAAAGGCGACCCCTACGTCCGGCAAAAAAAAATTTTTTTTCAAATGTCCTTGGAACAATACTTTATATTCGCTGGTGTACGGAGAACTTTTTTTTCCGATACGGTCTAACGTATACGTATCTGCTACACTGCTAATAAATAATAATCATACGCCTTGACTATGTTATGTTTTACAAAAAGATCGATCGGATGAAGGTAAATAACTTTTAGATCACTCCGTGACTATCCGTGACTATGCGTGACTCTGCGTGCCTACTCCAAAATTAATCTGTAGTCACAACAAGACTATGAGCCAAGCTTCAGATCAATTGCATGAGGGGGAATGGCGTTGCCCCATGGCAGACAGACAGACAGGTGAAAAGTCGGGACATCAGAATTCGTTTTAGAGGTATGGTTCTTTGCGAAAAGTTTCTTGTTTTGATCCCTAGAATATGATTTTCCTTGTCACTTGACCGATTTGTTTGCCTCCCTACAAATTGACCCTCCCTAGTACAGGTAACAGGTACATTTTTAATCATAGGAGCATAACCCTTTCATGTACCCTTAATCCAAATGGTACCTATCAGGTAATAGGTCAGACTATATATTGAAAAAAGGCATAATACCTGGATAAGTCTTTCACTGAAAGTTGAAGCGAGAAGTGCTTTGAATCTAGTGTGGAAAATTATTTTTTTGATACTCTAAAAACATGGCGTTGACTAAAAATTGTTTGATCTCTTAAGGAACTTAACCATCCAACGGATTTCGTGAAAGCTTCTTTAGAAGAACTTGATAGCTTATACGACAATCTGCAGAGAAGCGAAAGTATAACAAATAATCTTCGCCTGACATATGCAAATATTAAGGTGAAATGGATGAAAGTATGCCGAGGCATTCAGAAATTCAACTCGAAATACAAGGAGGATACCTTCCTGGAAACATTAGCAGAAAATTAACTCACCACATTAACCGGACGTGCAAGAGGAAGGCCACAAAAAGTATGTAAGTGTGTTCAAATTTTACAAGAAAGAGGAAACTTGCCGATGCCACCACCAATGATTTGACCAAGGACCATTTATCGGAAGCGCTGTCTGTTAAGTATATAAAGGACACTGACAAAGTTAGGTCGCAGATTACAAAATCTGTTGCTGATGCAAGCCTACTGCTACTTAAAACGATTAAAGAGAATATTTCCACTTCCCCAAACGCACACCTTCACAAGTGTGGTTCAGAGGAAGCTGTGCCTTTATTTTTGCAAAGACAAATATATGATACCACGGGCGCCTTTAATGCGACACGGAGCTGACATTTTACAGCACATTTCGACAGGTAAAAAAAAATGCAGCATCACTGCATACTGAGGTTACGGAAGTTTCTGTGAAAGTCAATAAGAAACTCACCATTGCACGCAAAGATAAGGTGTATGGAGTTTCCGCTAAAATTGGCGTATACCCTACCACAAAAGGAGGAACGCTTCGATGCAAATACATTAGAAAGAACCGAATACAGGATGCGTTATTCAAAGAATTTTGACTAAAAGTAGACTACCCCAGGTGCGGATACGGGAACTCAAACGATGGAAACACTTCGCGGAGATTTTTTGAAACAATCAAATCAAATTTTATAAAAAAATATAGATGCTCGAATACATCATCAAGGGTGAGGCAAAATGAGATCCTCTTCAAAATGTTGGCAGCATTTTCCGATTCACTTATTTCATCTTTGCGGCATGTAAAGTCACGAAAGGAGTTAGAATCCAATAATTATAGTTCAATAGTGATTAATCTAAAGCCATTTGAAAAAATAAATTCGAAAAATCTTATTTTTTTATTTTTTATTTATGGATAATAATTTTAAAACATAAAAAACTTGAAAAAGAAATCATGTTTTTTTAGTTAACATAATATTCTGACCCATAAAAACAAAGTTTTTATTAAAACTCTTTCTTTCCTTATGCCTATGAGTTTTGAATCTCTCCGTGACTGTGCGTGACTTTGCGTGACTATTTTAAAATTAATCTTTGGTCATATCATGTCTATGGACAAAGTTTCAGATCAATCGGATGAGGGGAAATGGGGTTTAAATCACTACGTGACTGTGCGTGGCTATGCGTGACTGTACGTGACTAAGTCAAAGTTAATCTTTATTTCACAGCAAGTGTATGGATCAAATTTTAGATCGATCGGATGACTGGAAATGACATTCAGATCTCTCCGTGACTGTGCATGACTATTCGTCACAGCAAGACTATGGGCCAAGTTTAAGATCAATTGGATAAGGAGGAATGGGGTTGCCCCACGACAGAGAGACAGAGAGATTGAGTTAAAAGAACGAGTTTAAAAATGACTTTTTCATGCCGTTAACAAATTTCAACTTTGATAACCCCAAACACTTATTTCATAGGATAGAGTACAGACTGTGTACATAGCTAGAAAAACCATAGAAGTTATGGCACCGGAAGAATGTGCAGTTTGGTCGATTCATCGAAGAGGTCTCAGCTCAGAAAACTTACTAAAATTAATATCGCTGAAGCGTATAGGGAGCTTGGAAGAAAATTTCACTGTAATGGAAAAATGGTAAATAAGTACCTTAATCACATGGGAATACAGAAAATGTCCAGAAAGAATAAACCTACTATGTATTTCCGAAGCTCAAGAAGTTACCCAAATATATCGATTAGAAGTTTAGTCAAATATACATTTAATGCCAAGAATAATATAATTTGCATCATAGACGATGACTCGTATTTTACTCTAGATGGAAATGTATAGTAGGGAATTCACTTTTCCGAAGGGAAACAACATGCTGATAATAATATAAAGTATTTGGAGCATACAAAGTCCCTTAAAAAGTAGTACTATGGCTTGCAATTACTGCGCCAATGTTTTTTGAATCCGGTTTGGCCGTCAATTCTGAATGATATATTGAAACGAGGCCTAAATGTGACTTTCTATCCAGACTTAGCCTCTAGTCAATGCGTCCGCAATACTTCAGTAACCATATGTTCATAAAGAGGCAAAACCCACCATATACCCCTCAAGTACGTCCAATCAAAGATTTTTGGGCTAATTTTAAGCATAGAGTTTATGCGGCTGGCTTTGGAAAAAACAAAAAATCTGATCTAAAAAATTAAAAGGAACTCTTCAAAATGCCTACATCGATATTTTCAACAGCTATGGAAAAAGTTACCCAAAATTACCTCAAAGTGGATCGGATGGGACCCTAATTTTTATACCCTATACCACTATTTGGTTTGGGTATAATGACTTTGTACTGCTGTTTGTAACAACCAAAAATATTTGACCTAGACCCATCTTTAATTATACCGATCGAATCAGAATCACTTTTTGAGTTGATTTAACAATGTCCGTCCGTCCGTCTGTGTGTCCATGTAAACTTTGTAATCAAACTACAGGTCGCAAATATGAATATATTTTGATGAAATTTGGTATATAAGTTTTTATCGGCCATGGAATGAACGTTTTTGAAATTGCTAAGAATCGGTCCATGTTCAGACCTAGTCCACATACATATGACCCCTATGAAATCGAAATAAATTGCCATAAGTTCCAAATTATTATATAGATCTCAGTCAAATTGGGTTTGTACGTGTTTATTACATCCATTAATCAGTAGTCCAAAAATAATCCCTACAGCAAAATTCTTAGTCATATGCCCCATATAGAGCTGCTTCCCGATCTTCACTTAAAAAACAAAAATATTGCACAGATTTTTCTCAAATTTGGTTTGTATAAATTTTTTTCAAAATATAAGCGATTTTACTAAATATGGTCAAGATCGGTGCATTTTTCGACCTAGTCCCCACATAAGTGTAGCGCCAGATATGAACATTTTCATATCTGCAGCCAAAAAAATTAATAACAATGCCACTCAAATTTGGTTTATGCTTATTTGCTATATCCAATTAGTTGGACCGAAAGATAGGGTCTCTAAACCATGGTATAGGGTATCGTTTAGTCGGGCTAGACCGACTATAATTTTCATACTTGTTTTTACATTAAACTCATAAAATTTATTTTTTAAATAGCGATATAAAGTTTACTTTAGTTTTAGAAAAGAAACTGCAAAATATAAAAAAAAATAAAATAAAAAAATAAAAAAAATAAATAAAATATAATAATCTTTATGGTATGAAATGTTCGATCAAGATCATATTCAAGAATTTGGGTAACATATGTTGTATTCGTAAGACGACAAAAGTTTAACTGGATGTTGGGAGGATGCTTTATATGGGGACCATGACTAAAATTTTGAGGCCCTATGCTCCTTATAGGAACGACGGGAATATATGTAAATATATATATCACTAAAATTAGTCCATAGTCTATATTTCTATAGATTGGTGATTTATGGTCACGGTATATGTGATAATCTCGACTTTATGGTAGTTTTAAATGTAAATGTAGAACCCAAAAGCTTAATTACGAAATTTCGTTAAAATATATTAATAAAGGTTGTTTTTAAGCCCGATAGAATTTGAAATAGTTAAAAACATAACACAAAAAATTTATTTTTAATGAAAACAGTTTTTTTATTCGAAAGATCAATAGAGTATATGGCATCAACACTTGAAAAAGAATCAGGGCATACGGCCCCCGCGGCTGTTCTTGACGAAGCACTTGCTGTATGTCCAATATTGGCCAGTTTTTCGAGCATATGTCAGGGATAATACGAACAATATTAGCTTACAAGGAAATATTGCCCCACAGGGAATAATCGATAGGAGTCAAATCGCATGTCCTTGAAGGCCAATTTATAGGTCCTTTCTCGAAATAAATTAGTAGCCAAAATTTTTATTTCCATAAGTCGATGGTTGGGGCGCCGTATGACATCTAGCACCATCGTATTGAAACCACATCTTCCCCGGATCAATGTCATCCAAATTTTCAAACAAAAAATCATTGATCATAGTGCGCTAACGATCTTCCTTGAGCGTAACTCGTGCTCCTGCTTCATTTTTGAAGAAATAAAGTCCGCATCAAACAGTGTGTTTTTCTGGATGTAATGGAACCTCATCGCTGAACATACGGATAAAACATCGGGACAGTTTCCAACTGCTCTAGAGCCCAATTGGCGAAAGAACGACGCATATGATGGTACCGTGGATTTAATTCTTGCACCAGCTGGTTCCTCCACGGGTGTAGGCCAAGATACTTGCGCAAAATTTTCCACGGAGTATACGGACAGTGCCCCAATTCTTGCGACCAACGACGAACCAATAAATTTAGATCATCTTCCACCCTTTATTTTACAGTGGCGATATTCTCTTCGGTATGCAAATATATCTACAGTTTGACGGATGGACGCTTATTTGAGCCATAAAAATAACGAAGTCGTCTTTAAGTTGCGCGTCTATAAGTTATCCAAAGTAAATTTGAAAAAATTCAAAAAGTGAGCGCAATATGACAGCTCGTTTGACAGCTAACCCTTACGTTAATTCTTTCTAAATTTGCTTGAACTAATTTGAATCACGGTATTAATTTAAAATGGGAAAAAATAAATTTATTTTTTTTTTACCTTTTCATAGTGGGCAATAATTTTAAAATGTATCCGTATATATTCTTCTATGATATCTTGTTTTCTTTGCAAAGATGCAGGCTATGTGCGATAAATAAAAAATTCTAGACTTTTCTTGATTTTGATTTTTTCCGATTTATTACTCATTTTTCAAATTTGAATTTTGGTCAAAAATCCGTTATTTTATTATTTCTGCCGATTGGATTTGAAGTACCAATTTAATTTGAAAACAATGTGTTCATGATTTGTTGTAATTTTTATTGCTTCATACTGATATCCTTAGTTAAACTATTTCCGAAGAAAAAAAAACAGTTCTCGAGTTTAACAGGTCCAGTTAATAAAAAAAATAGTTGCACTTAAAGTGCACTTAGGTAGTGGCAGAGTGTTACAAGCGCATGTGTGAAGTGTTGGTTGTTTCAAACTAAACTTACATGATAAAATAACAAGTGTTGCACGTACGAGCAATTCGAAAAGAACATGTTTCGATGTATCTTTTATCCTTTTCGATAGGTATTTATTCCAGATTATATCGACTGGTACATAACCTTGTAAGGCATATGATATATATATTGATACAGCGAATAAAAGTTTTGTTACTTGTGACAAACTGTAATGAAATGAAAATACATATCAATTCAAAGTTAAATAATTATGTTCTCGTATGTACATATATTAAGATAAGTTGACTTTATATAACCAAAAAAACTTAGATGGTTTAGTTTATGATGATTCCAAAAATTTTTCGGCTCTAGCGATAACCCCCAGTGAGTTGGACCATTTCTAAAAAATCTTTTTTTAAGCCTTTTTCAAAAATTTTTACATTTCTTTAGAAAAAAAGATATAAAATATCTATCATGAAAGCACATCTAATGCTATCTTGGCCATGTCCAGGCATGTTCGCGTATCAGAGATAATCTATAACGCATTTTAGTTTTGGTTGTTTTTAAACTCTTTCTTTTAACTCATACTCTCTGTCTGTCTGTCTGTCGTGCATCAACCCCATTCCCCCTTATCCAATTGATCTGAAACTTTGTCCATAGACTTGTTGTGACTACAGATTAATTTTGGGGTAGTCACGCACAGTCACGCATAGTCACGACCAGTCATGGAGTGATCTAAGTGCTATTTCCCCACATCCGATCGATCTGAAACTGAATCCGTACACTTGCTGTGAAAAAATATTAACTTTGACATAGCCACGCACAGTCACGCATGGTCACCCACAGTCACGGAGAGATTTAAAATGGATTTCCCCTCATCCAATCAATCTGAAACTTGGTCGATATACTTGCTATAAAGAAATATTAACTTCGACATAGTCATGCACAATCTCGCATAGTCACGAACAGTCATGGAGTGATTTAAAACCCAGTTCCACATTATACGATCAAACTGAAACTTGGTCGATAGGCTTACTGTGAAAAAAGATTAACTTTGACATAGTCACGTACAGACACGGAGAGATTAACCTCACTTCCCCAAGTCCGATCGATCTGAAACTTTGTCCATAGACTTGTTGTGGCCAAAGATTAATTTTAAGATAGTCACACACAGTCACGCATAGCCACGCACAGTCACGAAGTGATTTAAACCCAATTTCCCCTCATCCGATTGATTTGAAACTTTGTCCATAGACATGTTATGACCAAAGATTAATTTTAAAATAGTCACGCACAGTCACGGAGAGATTCAAAACTCATATGCATAAGTTAAGAAAGAGTTTTAATAAAAACTTTGTTTTTAATGGTCAGATTACACAAGGCAACAAAAAAAAATTGTATGCCGAACAAAAACCACTATACAATTTTGATGTGTTGTGGTTCCAGTAGTAAAAATATGGTCCAAATTTTTAATTCTATGGAGAAGTTTTTTTTTTAAATTTTTAAGTAAAATTTTTTTTTTTTTAGACGTTTCTAGACATAACTAATGATAACTTCAAAAGGGTTAGTCCGATATTAAAATAAATATAGAAAAATTTAGACTTAGTTTCAATCGGCTCAGTAGTTTCGGAGTTATAATAAATAATTGAAGCAAAAAATATATTTTTTATGTGAAAATATCAAATTTTTTTGTTTAAAAAATCATAAAAAATCGAAAACTGCTAAAATTGTTCTGATTTATTGCTTTTTCGCAAAGCCACATGTAATAGGAACAAAATGTGATATCGGTCGTGAAAATTGATTGGTTCTTTTCGAATTTATTCACAATTAAGTGAATTCGCTCATTTTCACAAAATTTTTGTTTTTTGTTTGATATACATATATAAAAATGAGCTGTTAATGTTCTTCTTTCGGTAGATTGAATTTTAAAAACACTTTATATTTTACTAAAATTTACATTTTATTATTTAAATTTATTATATTATATGAGATTTATCATTAAAAAATTTATAATTATAAACTACAAACTCCGGAATTTTCTTTTATACGATTTTCTATTATTATTGAATGACGAAGTTTTACTCTGAATACTCGAGCAAAAATCAGCCATCATGTGTGCATCCCAGCGACCCTGGTATCGTTCCTCCATTGTTCTCATATCTTGTTGAAATCGTTCGCCCTGTGACTGTGTAGGTGGTGTACTTTGATGCTTGTGTGGGATGAACTCGTCATTATACCCTATACCACTATGTGGTTTGGGTATAATGACTTTGTGCTGCTGTTTGTAACAACCAAAAATATTTTACCTAGACCCATCTTTAATTATACCGATTGAATCAGAATCACTTTTTGAGTTGATTTAACAATGTCCGTCCGCCCGTCCGTCCGTCCGTCCGTCTGTGTGTCCATGTAAACCTTGTAATCCAACTGCAGGTCGCAAATATGAATATATTTTGATGAAATTTGGTATATAAGCTTTTATCAGCCATGGGATGAACGGTATAGAAATTGGTGAGAATCGGTCCATGTTCAGACCTAGCCCACATACAAATTACCCCTATGAAATCGACATAAATTGCCATAAGATCCAAATTGTCATATAGATCTTACTCAAATTGGGTTTGTATGCGTTCATTACATCCATTAATGAGTAGTCCAAAAATGATCCCTTTGGCCTCATATAGACTGCTTCCCGATCTTCACTTAAATCTATTAAAAACAAAAATAATACACTGATTCTTCTCAAATTTTGTTTGTATATATTTTTGCAAAATACAAGAGACTTTACCAAACATGATCAGGATTGGTCCATTTTTGGACCTAGTCCCCATATAGATATAGCATCCGATATGAACTTTTTCATATCTGCAGCCAAAAAAAATTAATAAAAATCCCACTCAAATTTGGTTTTTGCTTATTTTCTATGTCCAGTTAGTTGGGCCTAAGAGATAGGGTTTCTAAACGCATGGTATAGGGTATTGTATAGTCGGTCTAGACCGTCTATAATTTTCTTACTTGTTTTCAGATGTAGATGGTAGTGATGGATCTGAACTATCTGATTGGTAACAGATACTTGAGGTTGAGTGTCCTGGTTATGATGAAGGCACTTGACTACAGCTTGCACCCTGATCTTTAGCATATGCAACTTCTTGAGAATGTAGAACTGCATGTTCAAACCCATCAGCAGACCTCGTGGGCTAAGACCATCGCATGTGTTTTCCGAAACCGCTTTTTGTACTTAAACAAAAATAATCGGATTCGTGGCTCGCTGTTTCTGTCCATACCATAGGCGTCGAAATGTTCAAGTGTAGTCTGTAAAATGAAAAAAAAATTTGAAATAAGGAATAAGAATTCAAAATATAATTAAGAATTACTGTAAGTATAAAATATTCCAAATCTATTAACCTATACTTACTTTACGTTAGACGACGTCACAGATAAATTCATTCGACATGAAAGGCATATAGTACTCGGTGTCCAATGCTGGTTCAAATTGTGCGGATATACATTATAGCAATCTTGAAATAACTTTTGCAATGAAGGATAGAATTTCACTTTTTTCCCGGTGATATATTGGCCGCACACATAACAAAATAAATCCAGATTGTTTTTACAAACAAATGTTCTGGCTTTCTTGCTCATTTTTATTAATACGTGAAAATTATTTTTAACTTGTAAGCTTAATGATTCTAATCTTTATGTAGCGGCCACGAAAAATTATGAGCGTTTATTTCTTTGCTACCGCATCATAAAAATCAAATAACCTTTTGTTTATTACTTATTTTTTTTTTAGTTCTGAGAGTCATGTCATAAACGTTTGGCAAAATCCGTGTCGTAAAATGCACCTACTTTCTATGTTCTGCATTTTTATTATACCATTTTCTATAGAATATCGACGAAAAGTTTTTAAATTCATTCAATAATAAAATATTATTTAGTCATTATTATGTAAACCAAAGAAATAATGACAGTGCTTGTAAAATGCGACACCTTCAATTAATTGTGAATAAATTTTTTTTTGTGAAAATGACCGAATTCACTTAATTGTGAATAAATTCGAAAAGAACCAATCAATTTTCACGACCCATATCTCATTTTGTTCCTATTATATGTTGTTTTTGTTGTATTAAATCAGAACAATTTCTGCAGTTTTCGATTTTTTATGATTTTTTTATACAAAAAAATTTGATATTTTCACGCAAAAAACAATATATTTTTTGCTTCAATTATTTATTTTAACTCTGAAACTACTGAGCCGATTGAAACTAAATATATATACGGCTTAAAGGCTAGGTAAGTCTAAATTTTTCTAAATTTATTTTAATATTATCGGACTAACCCTTTTGAAGTTATCGTTAGTTATGTGGAGAAAAGTCTAAAAAAATTTTAATTTTACTTAAAAATTTTTCAAAAAAAAAAACTTCTCCATAGAATTTAAAATTTTTACCATTTTTGCACTTAGGTAGCCATGGTGCATCAAATCTATACAGTGATTTTTGTCCGGCATTTTTGCTGTTGACCTGTGTTATTAATTAGAAAATTTCCTATCAAAGGTCTTCTTTGAGTTTTTAGTTGTTATTTTTAATAATTGTTTAAATAATGCATATTTTCCTAGTAATTGAAAAATTTCAAAGAAAATTGCTATCAAAAAGAAGACAAATTCTTCCGTTATTAACAATTTAAGGCGGATTTCTTTGCTGTCGAGTTTAGGTGCATTTTTTGAGAAAATTTTTAGTAAAAAAATAAATATCGGTATAAATAAATTTGTAATTTACGACAGCGTCATTGCACAGTTGTTGTATCGTTCGATGTTGAGAAAGCCTTTGATAGAGCATTTTACGCGGATATAATTTTCGAAATGAATTAAATTGGTTTCCATATTATTAATTTATTTAAGATTTTTCTGATTACGGTGTTGTTATACATTAGTATAACATTTAAATTTATGATTTTTTTCTAAAAGCAAAAGATTAAATTTGTTTCTAAATGTTGTTCGATTTGCTTAGTGAACTGTAATTAAACAGTTATTTTGATTTTGAAAGTTATTTTATTTTGATTTAATTTTTTTTACACAAAAATGAATTGTACTATTGCAACAATAGACGAAGACTGACTTATATCAAACCAAATACAACGTTGCACCATATATCATACATATACAAATACATACATACACAAATTCTGTCTTTGCTTGTTCATTTCCCACCAGCGCCACAGTGTACTTTTTTGATTTCTTTGCTTTTCTCCTAAAAAGCAAGAGCATTTAAAAACATGCTAAATATTTCTCATTTTGAAAATTTTAGTCTGTTAGACAAATATCACATTTTTTTTTCTTATTTTACCGTAAATTAAATTTTTAAAATAATTTAATTATTAAATTTTTAAAATAATTTAATTGAACAATAAAGTCCATTTGCACAATATTTCTCATTTTGAAAATTTTAGTCTGTTAGACAAATATCACATTTTTTTTTGTTATTTTACCGTACATTAAATTTTTAAAATAATTTAATTGAACATTAAATTTTTAAAATAATTTAATTGAACAATAAAGTCCATTTGCACAATTTTTCCATTATAGAAAATTCCAAATTAAATAAAAATATATTGCCGCTGGTCAACTTTCAACCAGCAAACACAGAATTTGTAGACAAGTTCACTGTCGCATATGAGCTGATTAATGTTTTAACTATTAGCAAGATGTTGAAGAAATGTATACAAGGTCCGTGCAATGAAGGCATTAATCTTTTATATATTAAATATAGTAATAGCTCGCATATTTTAAACAATTAGTCTAGACAATAACTTTTAGATTGTCGTGGCTAAATTTTTGTTGATAACGTTAGCAACAATATTTTTTGTTGATAATGTTAGCAACAATATTTGGCTTGATTAAACTATGAAATTCTGGATCTGTCGGCTTTTACACCGGTTCTCACAGGGTTTAATTAATAGTTATTTTTACTTTTTGTTTTTCTATCTTTTAAAATATTTTACAATTTTTTTGAATTAAGTTAACAACTTTAGTTTAAGAGATTCACTCTATCGATATGGCTAGCTTGTGGCGCAAGTACGTTTTTTCTTAAATGTTTTTCTCACTTGATATCAAGTTTGTTACAATTTAATAGTTTTAAGGCATTTCTCTATTTTCTTCGATTTTCTTTATCTATAGTTTTTTTTAAATTTTTGTTATTATTAGGAAAAAGTGTTAATAAATGTAAAATTATTAAAATTAAATTATTTCCGTAATTTTGAATATTATTTCACAGAGGTACCATTTTCTTGGCGATATAATATTTGGTGCTCACGTTGTCCATGGTTTTTATTTAGAATTGTCACCCTGTGTAATATATATGAAGTTATATATTGTTTGAAAGCTGACTAAAAGTTGTGACATTTGATGATCTGGAAATTTGAACACAGTTATTTCGTAACCAGCGCAGTATTTAACCCTATACCACTATGTGGTTGGGGTATAATGACTCTGTGCTGCTGTTTGTAACTACTAAAAATATTTGGACCCATCTTTAATTATACCGATCGACTCAGAATCTCTTTCTGACTCCATTTAGCGATGTCCGTCCGTCCGTCTGTCCGTATGTCCGTCCGTCCGTATGTCCATCTGTGTGTCCATGTAAATCCTGTAATCAAACTACAGGTCGCAAATATGAATATATAATGAAATTTGGTATATAAGCTTTTATCTGCCACAGAATGTATTAGTGAAATTCGATCCATGTTCAGACCTTGTCCCCATACAAATGACCCCTACGAAATCGACTTAAATTGCCATAAGATCCAAATTATCATATAGATCTCGGTCAAATTGGGTTTGTGTGTGTTTATTACACCCATTTATCAGTTATCCAAAAATAAACTCCACATTCTCCATAAACTCCAATTCTTTGTCATTGCCCCCATATAAAGCTGCTTCCCGATTTTCACTTAAATCTATCAAAAAACAAAAATATTGCAGAGATTTTTCTCAAATTTGGTGTGTATATATTTTTTCAAAATATAAGTAACTTTACCAAATATGGTCAGGATTGGTCCATTTTTCGACCTAGTCCCTATATAAATATAGCATTCGATATGAACTTTTTCATATCTGCAGCCAAAAAAAATTAATAACAATGCCACTCAAATTTGGTTTATGCTTATTTTCTATTTCCCTTAGTTGGACCGAAGAGATAGGGTCTCTGAACCATGGTATAGGGAGTCGTATAGTCGGTCAGTCGATCTTAATGGATTGCCCTAAAAGTTTGGGATGGAAAACTGTTATGTTCGCCGTTCATAACTGAAGTTTATATCAACATCATTGTTTCAAAACAATGCCTTGAGTAAGTCAGAACTACATATTACAATGTACTACTTTGTTGTTGCTGTTTTTTGAATGGCGAAAGAAAGTAATTCTAAGAAAAGTACCTACTTATATCTTAAAATATTTTATAAAAAAAACTTTAGTAAAAAAGTTAGATTTATAACGAAAGAACAAAGACTTTCTAGAATAGATATCCATACACCTAAAATAAAAACTGTCATATTAGGAAATAAAAATAAAAAAATTCAGCTTTGATGCCCAACCAATATTGGGTACACTAACCATTTACATACAGTTACTGATTCTTAACCATTTGATTTTAAAATGAATTGTTTTTGTTTTTTGATCAATATTTATCATAATATCTTATTTACCGTTTTTTTTTTAGAAAGATATAATTTCTATCTGAAAAATTGTATTATTTTTATATTATTAGAGTAGAAAATTTATTAAGATCCCTTCATAAGAGATCAAAGATAAATAGCTTTTTAACGCAGCCGGCGTTAGAATACGCAACGTTTTGAGAACTTAAAAATTATCCGATATTTTGGGGTGACTTAGAAAACCCATTTTTTCGAGTTATCGGCCTCCAAAATTTTAACATGGATTTCTAAATATTTTTTCTATTTAGTATAGTATTTGAGTATTATACACACAGAAAACAGATTCATCGTGGCTACCGAATTTATTACCAACCGAATTGCAATATTGCTAATAACCGATTTTCGGGTTCACGATGAAAACAATTCTATTGCTATAACAGTAATTATTTTATCATAATAGGAAATTTGCAGATGATATCAAATTTCTGTTGATACAATCGAAAAAACAGTTGTTTCACTTTAGAGCAATTCGGTTGGCAAAAATTCTTTCTGTGTGTATATATCATTTTGTATAAAATAACATCGAAATCCATTAATTTAATATTTTTTTATACTTTTTTTTATTTTTAATTTTAATATTTCAAAATCATATTTATAAAAACAAGAAAAATTTCTTAGAGAGATTGGTTAAAGCTACCTTACATCTATAACAGTCATTTGAATTTTTAATACGCATATAGTTAATAATGAATAAGATCGGGAAGGAAAATTTTTATGATCGAAAAACCTTCATTAGAGTTTTTATAGAATAGGATAGTACAATACTAAAAAAAAAACAAATTATAAACATACACTAGTATAGCCCAGCACTCGAAATTCGAGTGCAAATTCTAGGAAATATTTTTTCATTAAATTTTTGTCTTCCAATGTTTTTTTAATCTATATAATATGTATAAAAAATTTATGAATATTTAAATGAGCCTAAAGGTATGTTAATCAATTTTGGTAATTCAATAACGAATTATTATAAATATTTTATTTTATTTAATTTAATATATTTTTAAGACATATTAAACATAAATTTTATTATTCTCAGCTTCTCCTCCATATGAACTATAACTATGGCAATTTTCACACTCCTCCGTGCCCGCATATTGCTTAAAAAGGTAACTAAAAATTTACCTTCACGTATTAATATATAGATACAGTACTTTATATACATTGTAAGTGAAGCAGTTAACTACTGACAAATTGGAAAAGTGTTAATTGTAATAAGGCATGAATGTTTATAGAACAAAGAGAAAGCAAATAGAATATGTTTTGATATTTTAAATTCATGATTTTTTAATGAACTAAGTGTAAAGAGTCGATATTTAATCATTACTTGAATGATTACATGTACATCGAAAATACTATATTACTTCTAAGTAATATAAGAACACGGTCATTTATATAATCAACATTACATAAATTGTGCAGTCTTCGAGTGCCACAATGCCAGTGTAAGTTCATAATCCTTTTCAGAAGTTTATTTTGAGAAATTTGAATTTTCATAATATGTGTTTTAGTACAACTTCTCCAAGCTGGACAAGCTATAAGGCGACATCCTGAAAAATTGTTTTTACAATTGTAATTTTGTTGCAAAAATTGAGTTTTGATTTTTATTTATTTAAAGGGTATAATAGTTTAATGGCAATATTAAATTCTTTAATAATATTGTTCGTGTGCTCCTTAAAAGTTAAACGTCGGTCAAGAAAAGCCCACAAATATTTAACATAATTAGACCAGGGAATATCTGTACAGTTAAGTAATAAATTTGAGCTGGGGAGATTACAAGAAGTGGTGTTTTCGTAAAAATACAGCTTGCAATTTTCCAGCATTTGTTTTAATTTTCCATTTAACAAAATATTCGAAAAGGCTATCAAGGATATTTTGTAAATTTGATATTATAGGCTGAGGAAGTTTATCATAACAATACCCGTAAAGTTTCATCGGCTTAAAAATAATTTTTAGGAATATCTGAACAGTATATTTAATATAATGGAGGTCCTAAGACAGCGCCTTGTGGAACATCAGCATCTATGTTATAAGTTTCCGAGGATGCGGAGTTTACATAAACATTAAATCTGCGATTTTTTAAAAAGGTTTGTACAATATTTATAAGATAGTGGGGAAGAAAGTTAAGTTAGTTAATTAATTTGTATGTAAGACCATTATGCCATACTGTATGAAAAGTTTTTTCTATGACTAATAACACCATAGCGGTTGACGTCATATAGTCACTTTTATACTTTTCATTAATATCTTGGAACTTATTAAACGGATTTTGATGATTTTAAATATTAGCCTGCCCAGAATGTCAATGAATCATTTTCACTTAAAATTGCGAATCCAGCTGAACTTTATTTTCCACAGAAGGACAGATGTACTTCGCTATATCAACTCCGCTTATTATAAGGATCACTAATATACAAATCAATTAACTAAGCTGAATTATTTTTTTCTAATGAAGTATTAAGTTATTTATTACTTCTTTTAAAATTTATTTATTTATTTATTATTAGCAATTTATAGGATATTTTTTAGGACCTCTGTGAGTTGATTTGCCATCGACATAACTTACTTTAAAGTATCCTCTTTGCATATTCTTCCCCAATCAACCAAAATGGTGCTTTTAAATATGACCTTTGAGATTTTTTTTTTGCTTTCGGATTCTGTGATTCAGTAAATCCCACAAATGTTCAAATTTCAATGGATTTTTAGTATTGTAGAAAATTTACATTGTGCGCCGTATGTTTTGAATCATTATCCAGTTGCAATCAAAAATAATTTCCAAGGTCTACTTCTTGTGAGCTTTGTTACAAATTTAGTTTTAAAATATTTTTGTATCCAATTTGATCCATTATAGACTCATTAAAAACAAGTTTACCAACATGCCTGCCATGCAACCCCAAACCGTAATTCCGCCTCGTTATTACATGCTGTTCCACATTGTAAACAAAAAGCAAAAAAAAAAAAAAAAAAATTAAGTGGAAAAGCTCCGTAAATAGTAAAAAGTTCGTAATTCGAAATATTTTATTAATATTAAAAATGTTCATCTTCAAGTGTACGGATATTATGTTTACTACGAAAAAATCCCTTTTATCTTAAAGAGCCCTTTATGAAAAGTATGGCAAAAAAAACCCTTATCAATATAATTTTTTAGAAACAAAAAGGTAGCGTTATAGAAAATATTGTAAAAAAAGACGCTTTTATTTAAAATGTACCTTGTAAAAATTGTTCATATTATTAACAATTTCAATAAAACTTAAGCGTTTCTTTATTCTTTTATATAATGCAAAATCTAACTTACATTTCTTTCTGTGGTATATTTAATGTGACACTACCAAGGGACTCTTCGCCATATTTCCAGTAGCCAAAGAAACCAATTAGGATATATAAACTCACAACAATTGCCATTCCTATATTCATAACGCCAAATGGTTTTACATATTCCTTAGGTTTTTCCATATTCTGCTCAATAGATAAAATCTTAAAGAAATAAGAATAAAACATGCAAACAAAAACCAAAATTAAATAAATTAATCACAAATTACCATAATAATTACTTGAAAAAAGAAACAGTAAAGAAAATATATTCGGTCTAGACCATAAGTTTTGAGAAAGAGTCTTATAGGGAAAGTAGGATCTGTTATTGAGGACGGAAAAATAAGGAAAACAAGTAAGAAAATTAGTGGGTCTAGACCGACCATGCAATACGCTTTATCATGCGCTAAAAGAATGGTCTTAGGTTAAACTACTTGCGTATAGAAAACAAACATAAACCAAATCTGAGTGGAATTTTTATTAATTTTTTTATCTGCAAATCTGATGCTATACACCAATCAGGACAATATCTGGTATAGATACTTATTTTGTTGTAAACACAAAATATAAGAAAAATCTGTGCAATATTTTTGTTTTTTGATAGATTTATCGGGAAGCAGCTTTACACGGAGGCTATGGCTAAGAATAATCGTTTAAGGTTTATTTTTGGACTAATGATTAACGGATGTAATAAACACACAAAAACCCAATTTGATAATTTGGATTTTATGGCAATTGAAATCGATCTCATAGGGGTCATTTGTATGAGGACAAGGTCTGAACATGCACCCATTTTCAAAAATTTCAATAGCATTATTTCTATGGACGGACAGACGGACGGAAGTCATTATACCCTGACCACATAGTGGTACAGCTAGCAGAAATATGGATGAAAGCAAATAACGTATTCAACTAAATATATTTGAATTTCAGAACAATTCTTATATACGTCCTAATCAAAACCACTGAAAATTTTGGTGTTTTCTTATATAGCACAAAAATTAGGAATGTTTGTATATGTTTTTGTCTTGGCTAGAAAAGTCTTCAAATTACGGATACAATACAATACAAAATTCGTGCACAGATACTATACGTCCCTTGTTTTTCCATCACAGCGATCTGATGGTTCTACGCAGGATACCTTCCTTATTATATCCAACTAATTGGAGTTCGAAAATAAGCAAATTTTAGTAAAGACGTTTGTTTTTCGCTAAACCAAATATTAAGATTTTTGTTTTTTTTTAAAGATGTTAGTGAATATCGAGAAGCAGTTTTATATGGGGACTATGTCGCCGAATGATCGTACAGGGTCTATTTTTGGACTACTGATTAAAGGGTGTAAGTAACACTCATGAATAAAGTTCGACCGCGGTCTACAGTGCGTGACAATACATTGGAAACTTTTACAAAAATTCTATATTTGCCAATTTTGTTTATTGATAATTACGCGTTAAGTACTAAAGTTATGATTTTTTTGTGAAATCATTCTTTGTTGTGTTTTCTATTGAAGATAACAAATTTTTAATAAAAAATACAATTTAAAACAAATAAGAAAATGATACCCTATACCATGCGTTTAGAGAACTGTTCTTAGGTCCAACTAATTGCGTGTAGATAATAAGCATAAACCAAAACTGAGTGGAATTTTTATTGTTTTTTGCCTGCAGATCTGAAAGAGTTCAGATCGGATGCTTTATTTATATGGACTGATCCAGTATTTGGTAAAGTCACATATACAAACAAAATTTGAGAAAAATCTGTGCAATATTTTTGTTTTTGATAGGTTTAAATGAAGATCGGGAACCATATGGTTTATTTTTGGAATACTGAATTATGGATGTAATAAACATACACTAACCCAATTTGACCGAAATCTATATGATAATTTGGATCTTATGGCAATTTAAGTCGATCTAATAGGGGTCTTTTGAGCGTGCACCGATCTTCACCAATTTCAATAGCGTTCATCCTATGGCCGATAGAAGCTTTTCTTCAGACTCAAGAAATGATTCTGTGTCGATCGTTATAGAAAAATATGGGTCTAGGCCAAGGCAACACAGGCAAAAAAGATTTATTTAGTAACACGCACGTAATCGAATTTCATTATAACTGAATTGGCTAAAATTGCTTAGTATACTTTTAGGCACTTATAAAATTATTTATTAACAATCCCTTTTAAAAGTTCATAATTTAATGAATTTTATTTAAATATTAGTAAATTTTGATAACTTTTAGTTATTATTTTCAGTTATCAAAGATTATTACCAACTATCAAGGATTATTATCATAAAGTGAGTCGCAAATTTGTGGGATTTTAAAGTCAATTTTTAATATGATCATATCATAATACCTCGATAAAGATCTGAGCGCAATCGTAACAGAAATGCAGACTTCATCGTTTTGATCTATCGAATGAATTGAATGTAGTACTATTGAATAATTAATATCGGAGTGCATTAAATCCTATTCCCCATAATTTTGGATGGTTTAATTTGAGAGAAATTAATATAATTTATTCATTTTGTCAGGCTAAATATTTTCCATCTTAAATTACTCTTCGTAATAATGATGCATTAGGGCAAAGTAATTTCGAACCCATTTATTCAAAGTCAGTTCTTCCAAAGCCCCTCAATCAAGTAGAAATCTCGAAGTTCCATATTAACAGACATGACATTCAGTGCTCTTTCTAATCCAATATTATACAGTAAAAGTTTTTCACTGTTCATAAATATATACAAAATTATGCAGACAGACCTGACCAACATATTTACCATTGAAAAAAGAGATAAAGTATTGTTATTAATAATTGGGGGTCAAAAAGCAGTCGTGACTGACATGACAACAAACAGACATCATTTTATAGACATCATTAATGTAACATTGCAACTACAAAAAATATTTCAGCAAGGATGGTTCATATGTATGTTCGCATTGAAGGAACACGTTTAAATCAGAGTAATCTTCGCGCTGAAGTTTAAAACAACTTGGTTGATTTTTTTACACAATCATTAGTAGTAAAATAGTTTGGTCAACCTCTTTTATTGGCTTTCACGAAACATCAAAATTATTTAGATGCAATGAGTATAGCCCAATATTTCGGAAAGCCTTCTATTACACTGTGGAACAAATTCAGGTTAGCAAAAGTTAGGTCGATTCTGAGAATGAGGGATGAAAATAGAGGCTAAATTAGAAGACCCGTATCGCGGCGTTTGTTTATGTTAGTTCGAATTTTTTTTTTAATCGACCTTCGAACTTTGCAGTCAAATACCGATTTTCAGCATATTGTTTATATGGTTTTTTGGCTATAACTCGTCGACTAATTGGTATTTTTTCAATCTGTAAAAGCCACATTATTGCCAGAGACCTGTGCAACAATCAAAATTTTTAAAAAATTGATTTAGAAAATTTTTGTGGTGCTTATGAAACAAAATGTTGGAAAAATTATTTTTTTTTCATGCTTTTTGAAAATATTTTCCACAAAACTAAGTCTTTTTTGCTTTCTGTTTGATCTATAATATGCCTCTCAGTTTTTTCAATAAATTTCATTTGAAAAGAAAATGGTCTTAGTCGATAATTTGCGTTAGAAATCCCAAAACCATTAAATAAATAGTGATTTAGGTAGATGTAATTAAAAAAGGAAGTTCCAAGAATTAGGAATTAGTAAAACAACTTTTTTGTTTTCAACCACCGCACAGGTAGCGATTTTTTTTTATTTCGCACAAGCGAACTAATTTCAAAAATGAAGATTCAGCCGAAGCTGATGTCTTTTAATTTTCGCTCGGTCGTGATAAAATTCGCTATTAATTTTTTTGGAACTTATTTCATTTTGAGAGTGATTTAACTTAACTTCATTTTGAGAGTGATTTCATAAAAATAACAAAAAAAAAAACATTGTATAATATATATTGTATTAAAAATGTCGGAACCAAAATGTAAAATGGACCATTTTTGTAATGTTTGTGGGCGTTTCATAGCAAGCGATGAAAAATGTGGCAATGCGAATGATTTTTTTTGGAAGCCTATAAACAATATTTCTCGCAAGAGTTTATCACTGACGTAAACTATGCCCCTAAAAGACTTTGCATCAAGATGAAAATTACTATGGATGTATAAACTACCATAAAACTTTAAATAGAAGGAAAGCAAAGAATAAAACTTATGTAGCAGTGCCATTACCGCACTCAGAATTCGTTCCAGTACCAACATACCGAAGTATTGATCTTCAAACAGATATCAGTACTACAACTGCCGCTGCTACATCCATGGATTTCTTCTCAGAATACGATCCTGGTGAAGGTACATCCTATGAAACATCAAAGGACCCAATCCCAGTCACACAAAACCAATTGGATGGAATTGTTGCAAATTTGTGTTTGACTCAGAAAAAATCAGAACTACTGGCTTCATTTTTGAAAGGAAATAATTTGCTGGCGAAAGTTACCAAAGTAGCAGCATATCGAAAATGCCAAAAAGAGTTAGAAAAGTTCTTCAATGTGAATGATGCAAAAATTTTCGCTTATTGCAACGATATTGAAAAGTTAATGGAGACGATAGGGTTAACCTATAAAAAAAGATGATTGGCGTTTATTCATCGATAGTTCACTAATCAGCTTAAAAGTTGTGCTTTTGCACAAGACAAAACGAATGCCTCCTGTTCCGATTGCGTATAGCACTGACACTAGTGAAAATTTCGATAATTTGTAACACATTCTGGAAGTAGTCAAATATAACGAACACCAGTGGTGCATTTGCTGCGACCTCAAAATAGTTTCATTGATTACAGGCTTAACAGCATCTGGCCGTCCAAAATATCCAACATTTTGCTTCATAAGCACCACAAAAAATTTCTAAATCAATTTTTTAAAAAATTTTAATTGTTGCACAGGTTTCTAGCAAAAATTTGGCTTTTACAGATTGAAAAATATCAATTAGTCGACGAGTTATAGCCAAAAAACCATATAACCAATATGCTGAAAATCGGCATTTGACTGCAAAGTTCGAAGGTCGATTAAAAAAAAAATTCGAACTAACATAAACAAACGCCGCGATACGGGTCTTCTAATTTAGCCTCTATTTTCACCCCTCACTCTCAGAATCGACCTAACTTTTGCTAACCTGAATTTGTTCCACAGTGTAATTTGATTCTCGTGAGGTTTTGGTTGAATTTTTGTTATATTTGCTCGAAATGACATTAGTAATTATTCGTGTTTCGCTTACTTTTTATTTCACCAAAAGTGTTCGATACTCGTGTGGTGGAATTTAGATTATAAACATCGCACCGTTGTTATAAAAAGATCATCGTTACCGGTTTAATGTTTACTTACCACGCCAATAGCCTCTAAAGCAAACAACACAGTACCAAAGTAAAGTGGCAACCTGGAAATGTGCGCGACAGGTTCACGTTCGTATAGGGATGGTAAATCACTGAACACATAATATAAGATAACAGCAAAACCTGGAAGTTTAAAAAAAAATAAAAAACTTTTTTATGGAATTTTGTAAAGTAGGCGTAATAACTAAAAAATTAGGAAATTATAGTAAAATTTAAGAATTTCTGTTAATATTAAATATAAAATATAAATAAAAAACGAGAGTGTTATATTCGGCAGTGTCGAATCTTTGACACCCTCCTCCTGCGTCTTAAACTCAATATTACAACCAATGTTGGGTACGACTACCACGTCCTTAAATCGATCGGTATAAGAGGTGTGCCCGTGTAAAGTATTATAGATAGTAAAAAACATCAACACTTTATTAAATTTATTTTATAAGAAAAAAATTTACATATTAAAAAAGGCTGCTTTTAAAAAGGGTATTTAGAAAATGTACTTTTGGAGTAAAGGTACTTTTTACGGATTGGCACTTTTTTTTATGAAAAATTTTCTTTTTTAGGGATTATATTTTTTCTTTCATATTGGCGATTTTCTTTATTATATCGAGTTAAAGATATAAAATATGTGGCAATTATTCCTTAGGCTAATGTTTATTTATTTTTTTATTTTTTATTTATTTATTTATTTAGCCATACTGCTATTAATATAAAATTAAATAATGTTACATTCATGGATTTTCTACGTTAATACATTTGTTTTACGTACTTTTAATTTTTCGTTGAAATATAAAAAGTTTTTTCATTCCTTAATTTTGATGGAATTTCATTATATAACTTAAGTCGATTATAAAATAATAAATTTTGGTAAAAATTTGTTCTTCCAAAATTTAACCTAAAATCGTTCATATTCCTCGGATTGTATGGCTGTACATCTGCTACATAAACTAGTTGTTTGGCAACATTCCATTTTTCATCTTAAATATAAATATTAGAACATTCATCACCAGTCTTTGATTTACTGAGAGCCACTGCAATTTTTGTAACATGTCACTTATATGTGTTAACCTGTGACATCTTAGAATACATCTCATACCCTTATTTTAAAGCTTTTGAAGTCTTTTTTTCATTTGTTGACTCCCAAGGAAAAGCAACGTTGAACAATATTCAAAGTGGGGTTTAACTATTGTGTTATTCTTATAGATGTTATTGTTGATATATTATTTCGAATTCTTCTGAAGAAAGCTATTTTTTTTAACAATCTTTTTGAAAATATAGTTAAAATGTGTATTAAACTTAAGGTTTTTATCTATAATAACTCCTAAATATTTAATTTCTTCAACCTCCTCAATTGGTACACCATCGATAATAATGTTTTCATCTGCCGTTCCATTTATCACCATGTATTTAGTTTTATTTATATTTAGTTTTAATCTATTCATTTTTAAATACCTGTCAACTTCTCTCATTTCAGTATTTAAATTTCGAACACAATCTTCTGGATTTTTTCCAGTTATATAAGCGCATCATCCGCAAACATACATACTATTGCTTTTTTTATGACTCTTTCCAAATCGTTTATATATATTAGAAACAGCAATGTTCCCAATACTGCCCCTTGAGGCACACCTACATTGATGTTTTTAATTTTTGATTTCTCATCTCCGCATTTTGTTTTTTGAGTTCTATTTTCCAGATAGCTTTTAAACCATTTTAATTCTATGCTTTTTATTCCATATTTTTGAAGTTTTTCTAACATTATTTCCCTGTTAATTATCTCAAACGCTCTTTTGAATTCTAAGAAAACAGCCACAACGCAGTTTCTATTCTTCATTTCAGTCTGCCATTGAGTTACCACTAGATTCAACAGAGATTCACAGCTATGATTTTGTCTGAAGCCTGATTGTGTTTCATTTAATAAATTTTTATCTTCGAAGTATCTATTTAGTTGGGCTTGTACGACTTTTTCCAAAATTTTACTTATTGTTAGTAGCATATTTACTGTCCGAATTTCTTGTGGATCTTTTGTGTGTTTTATTTTTCCAATTGAAATAATACAAAATTCTTTTAGACAGTCAGGAAAAAATCCAGTTATAAGGGAAAATTCAATAAAACGTTGTAAAAGGGGTCCTATTATATCAAAATTATCCAGTAACATTTTAAAAGTTAGACAATTATAATCCTTTTTGTTGTTCATAGCATGCATAATATTTTTCAACATACTTATATCAATGATTCCAAATTTGAATTTATTTTGTGAGTTCTCTTCAATGAGATTCTCATATTTGATGGTTGGTATACTGTCGCTAATTTGTTGAATGCTGTTTATGGAAAAATTGTTTAATTGTTCTGCTATTTCCTTTTCATTAGAAATCGTTATACCATTTAATTCTATTTCTTGTATTTTTGAATTATCTCTTTTGAGAACAAGGGTTTTTATAGTTTTCCACATTATTTTTTGGTCACAGCATCTATTAATTTTATAGTTAATAAAATTCTTTTTAGCAATTGAGAGCTATGTTTTATAGTTATTTCGGAATGACTTGTAATTATTCGAATAAAACTCACTATCAAACCACACAGCCATTTGATAAAGTCGAATTTTTGTTTCTTTCATTGATTTTAGATTGCTGTTGAACCAATCGTTTGTTTTTGTATTCTTTATATTTTTTGTCACTATCATTGGTTTTATCGCATCGTTAATGGTTTTACATAATCCATTATATAATGCATTACCAAGAGCATGCGGTGATATATTATATATTCCACCATCAATAAGGTTATTCCGGAAACTTTCGTTATCAAAATGTAATGTTTTTATCTGTTTTCTTTTTGGGTATTCAATATTGTGCATAATAGGTATTAATATTTCTATGGATTCATGGTCACTTATTTTTAGATTAATATTTGTTTTGGCCGTAGTATCTTCTATATTTGTTACCACATATTCAATTAGAGTATTTATAGTTGCTTGTTAATCTTGTCGGTTGCGTAACGATTTGTTTAAAAACGTTATCATTTATTATTTCTTTCAATCTATATTTACGGGTACTGTAATTTTGTTCATTTCAACCTCGAAGAAACCATTAAAGACTGCTTCTGGTGATTTTTGTCTATCTGGTGATCTATACACACCAATTAGCTTATAATTTCTGTTTCTATTTTTAATTTCCACATTAAGCCACCAAATCATTTTCCAACGGAATTGCAATTAATTTGTGTTGCTTGCCAATTATTGTTTATGTAAAAACAAACACCACAGGTGTGCCTTGAAATACTATCGCATCTAAAAAGAATATAATTTTTTAATTCAATCTCATCATTCCCAATATCTTCGGTTAAATGGGTTTCCGAAAGGCATATGAAATCAAAACATTCTTCAGCACATAAAACTTCTAACTGATTAAAATTTGAGCACAACCCTCCAATGTTTAAGTAATATGCTAATATGCAATTCTTTCTGCTTCTAATTTGTTTTTACGCTGAACTATACGACAGTCCACACTTCTACAATCATGGTTAGTGTCTATATCATTCAAATTTAATCTTTCTTTTTCTTTGAGACAATTTATACATTTTGTTAAATCATTTTTACATTCTTTATATGAGTGCCCACTGCCACTGCATTTTGCACAGATTTGGTTTTCTCCTTTCCAGTATTTTGACGTATGATTAAAACTCCAACATTTAAAACATCTAAGAACGTTGCAACTTTCATAAACGGAGCATCTATCCCATCCACATTATTTTTTTCTCTCTTTAATTTTTTCAAACCCCTCTCCATCCGTTTCTATAAAAGCATTATATACACGATGATTCTTATACGATTTATACACCTTTACATAATCTAAATAATTGCATTCAATATTGTTTTGCTTTCTGATTGCTTTAATTATTACATCTTTCTCTAACTCTTCAGACATCCCCGTAATCAGTAATTTTGGTCGCCGCATTTTAGGCATCTGTACATCATATTGGTTACCCATTTTCTCCTTTATTTCATTAGATAGTTTACTTCGTTCATTTTCATTCTGACATCTTATAGCAACTACACCATCATGTCTCTTTTGAATACCTTTTACTTGCAGATTAAGAGAAGAAGGTTTAATTTTCTCTTTTTCGTCTTTCTCTGTCACTCCGCTGTCTTGTTTATTTTTTGGTTTCAAAATAACGGGAATATTGTTGTTGACTTGCATATGATTCTCTATTTGCATTTATTTGGTTTCTTTTTAATTCGTTAACAATATCTTTTTTTAACAAAATTATTAGTTTTATCTATTTCATTTTTTCATTAGCCAGTTTCATCTAATCAATACATTCACCACAAATAAACTTTATATTCGGATGTTTCAACATCGCATCACAATCGTAAGATGAAATTCCAATGCATTTTCTGTGAAAAAATATGCCACAACAGCCGCTACAACTCATGATACCATCACGACTATTGTTTTTACATTTTCCACAACGCAGATCCATGGTTACTCATGAACCAATCCAGTAATGAAAAAAAGAACAAAAAATATAAATATTTTTGCGTATTTTGAAATTTTTGATTGTTTTTAAAGTTCAATAAATCCAATTTTTTTAAAGCTTTTAAATTCACGACTTGTTCTGTTCACTGTTCGTTTAGTATGCAGTATAACCATACACATACCCTCATGAAGTAAATATCACAAATACAATGACTACCATAATAAGAAGAATTTGAACATAGACATAACTTAAGAAAAATAACAAATATATTGAATATTTTTTTTTATTTTTTTCTCGTGACCTTTTGATGATTTGAAATATTAATTCTTTTGGGATGTTAGTAAACGATTTTATGCAAAAACCAAGAGGATAGCTTAGTTATTGAGGGCGAGATCGTGATTTCCACAGACACATGGGCAGACGGAAAGTCGGTCATTGCTAAATGAACTTCCCTTGTTATAAGGATCAAGAAAATATTTGGTTTTCGGGTCCACGGAATTTATTTCGATGCGTTACAAACGGATTGACAAATCTATAAATGGTGTATCCAGCATAAGGAAATAAATGGCTTTTTCTAAGTTCAAATAAACACTGGTTATGTTTATTTTTATTTACTTCTTATTTGGTATTTAGTACTAATTGAATACCTATGTATGTTGTGTAGAGGGTATAACAGTGGTTTTTTATGGCGAAAAACTATGGAAAATAATGGAACATTTTTAAAGTGGATGTAATTTTTAAATTTTAAGACATTATTCTTTTGTTCAATATGTGGGATATGGTGCGTTACATATAATAAAGTGAGAGTTGTTGTTAATTTATCTGTATCAAAATTGTTCCAATCTTCTAGGTCTCTTCGGATGAATTATTCCTTTTGATATTTGCCTTTCTGTGGTATAGTTAATACATTTCTAGCTGTTGTTCTGTTAGTTTATTTTTCAGTATTCCATTTGTTCTAAAACCCAAAAAAGAATTTAGGTGTAAATATGACACATACAAAAATTAGTAGACCTTGATGGAGGTCAAACTTTGGCATTTAAAGCCAAATATGTTGGTTTCCATTAAATTGTTTTGTAGTCCGAAATTTTTTAACAAACCCTTATACCATGTTCGAAAAAATGATCGATTCACATCAAAATTTCCCTCTTTCAATTTATATAAGTGGTGTCCATTTGATTTTTTTTATTTCCGAGACAAACTTTTCTTAGTTAGGATACGTGATGCAATGTTCATCAGTTAAGTGATGGAAAAAGAACTGCCTAATAAAATTTCGAATAAATATGGATTTAAAAAAATAAATAAAATTATTGTATGGGGATAAGAAATACCAAGTCAGGGTGAAAAACTAAGAGCTAATAATAAAACTAACTCGAACTTCCTTGTGGCATTTTGTTTGTTTTATTTGTTTCTGTTTCTCAAATTATATATTTTTGTTACGATAAATAACATGGACGATAGCGTGTCCCGAATTATGTTTTTTACCTTCCCCCCCAAATGATGGGGATTTAGGACCCATTTACGGGAAAAATAGCAAAAAAATTTTTGAACAAAAAACCAGATGGCTACCGGATCCTAAAGATTGCAATCCTAGTGCATTTTGAAAAAAAAAAAAATATTTTTGGTTTTCAAAAAATTGCCGCCAAAAGTAGCGTAACACAGAGTATATGCAAATCAATTCTAAATTAAGTAAAAAATTATTTTTATGCGATACCTTTTAAAAGTTTTACAGGAAAAAAATAAGGAAATATACTCCTTTTCATGACTTTCGCTACAGAATTTAATCAAATTAAAAGTTTAAATGAACAAATATGGCTTGATGGGTCAATGCGAAATTAAATAAGGTACAAGCGGCATAAACAAATGTTAAAATCGGTTGAAACTGCGGCCTGCATGTAAATTTTACAAAAAAGTCCATCTCGTTCCACTGTGCGCTGGACCAGAAAAGCGCAGCTTTTGAGACTAATTTAGCTTGAAAGAAAGAAAGAAAAAACATATACTCACTTTCGATCTCCAAGATGCAACGCTGCACCTAAATTGCTCTACGGAAATTTTATTAATATTTTTCCCGGAATGTATTGGGCAACTTTTGCCGCTAATTTCTTGAATTTTTTTTTTTTCAAAATGCACTAGGATTGCAATCTTTAGGATCCGGTAGCCTTCTGGTTTTTTGTCCAAAAACTTTTTTTGCTATTTTTCCCGTAAAAGGCTCCTAAATCCGCATCATTTGGGGGGCAAGCATTTTCAAATTCCAAAAAAAAAAAAAAAAGAAATCGGGACGCGCTAATGGACGAGTTGCGCGAAATGTGAGCCTTTTGTGTGCAGATTAAAATTTTTAGATTTCTTAAAAAAATATGTACCACTCAAAATTAGCCTCCCGATTTCTTTCATTGATATTCCGCGATTGTATAAAGCGAGGTTTGACTTGCTAAAATTCAGAAAGCTGCGAACCTCAGGGTATTTTTAAAAATTTTAAATATTCAGTAAATCAAAATACGGAAAAAATATTGTTCTTCTACAAATGTACCGTTAATGCAAAAAAATCAATCTCTTTTTGTCTATACTCTTCACTAGCTACACTGTTTGTCTACAACGTATTCTTACTTTACAGTCCGACTTTCTGGAGCTATAGTAAATAATTGAAGGATTTTATAATTATGAAAGGCACTTTAAAAAATTTTCAAAGGTGGACCATTGTTACTGTGACTCACTGTATGCAAATTTCGTGTCAAAAGTTTCAAAAAATTCAAAAATGTTAAAACTAAATTTAACAATTCTTCAAAAATTAACAAATCGAAGAAGACTAATCTGGTATATTTTTGACATGGCTAGTACATGTCCAAAAATTTGGCAGAATTTGAGCCTGTTATGTATGTGTCAATAAAACAAGTAATATACATTACTTACCAGTACATATTATTATATTGGCAATCGTTGAAAATATGGCCAAAGATTTCAAATCCCTAATACTGTAAATCAAAAATAACGGTACTAATATAAAGCACATATGGATGCGCACATCTATAACGGACAAATATTCATCAACTACTTGTTTGATACTTTCGGCAACAAATACAACATAAACGCAACAAATGCCAAAATGATAAAATGCTAAGAATCCATCTACAAAAGGTCTAAAACAAGAAAAAAATTAATAGAAATATACCTCTATATTATAAACAACAAACATATGTAAATTTGCACATTGTACATTAGGGTGACAGCGGTTTTGTATGAAAAAAAAATTTGGTCGAATTTTGAGGTGTGCGGGTCGGATTATTTTGACACTGAATCTAAAACTTTAGTACGCAAAATTTTAGCCAAATCGGTCAATGCTTTCTGAACGCGCATTGATTTCAAAGTTCAAATATGAATTTATATGTAAAAATTATGAAAAAAAATAATTTATCACAAAAATTGTGATATTAATAATTGCGTTTGAATTAAACTAATTAATAAACCATCAAGAGTAAATTATCTTTCTAATAAAATAAAAAAATCTATTATCGGTTGAAAAGCAGCCAAGTTATATCAAGTTCCCCAGGTAATAAATGCGCCGCAGACCACTTGATTAAGAAAATCAAGCTCAAATTTTTAAAGACATAGAAATATTTTACAACAACAACATTTTTGCATTCTTCTGATCCCAACATAATCTTATGTAAAGTATTTTGCTCTCGTCTATTGTTATGCCGTTCTAAATTAATGTCAAAATGGTACGTATTTTTTAGCACTATTTCAAAATTTCCAATTTTACTTTTTCAAAAATTTTTTTCAAGAAATTTACCGAAATCAACGATTGGACTTTAAGGTCTTATTAACAAAATATATGTGATTAAAAATGCAAAATATTGTAGGTATCCTGTTTTTAATTTGGCGAGGGTAGCGTTTTTATTTCAGCGGATTTGAAGAAAAATGTGATTTTTCATACTTTTTCAACTTTTAGGCTACATCTTTTTTGGTGTTTTCATATTTAAAATATCTTTTTTCAAAATAAACTTGTAAGCTAAGGTTAAATTGAAATACTATAAACCGTCCCTCTTTAAGGTCAAAGGTTAAATTTAAGGAAATTAAAATTTTTTTTTAAACAAAACATAGAAAAATTATGTATTTGTGGAAGGATTTCGATAAAACTTGCTGATTATATTTTAATTATTCTAAAAAATAATATTCTGGACTTATTTTCTAAAATTAACCCATTGGGGTACTCTTGATGTCAAATTGACTCTTTATGAAAATCTATAAATATTTTCTTCATCAGGATTTTTTTAAATAAAACAAATTTGATGTATTCATAAAATTCCTCAAATTTGTTCGTTATTTTATGGAAATATGTAGATTCCCTGGAAAAATTTCGTAATAGCAGCTCATTGATTTTTGCATTACCAATAATGACCTACCCCTGCCCACTGCATTACTTCTAAAGTGAAAATAATGAGTTCCTAGGCAACTAGCTACCTCCAATGACATTCCCGTCTTAAAATAATGAGCTTATCAGGCTAACTTCAACCACTATGTGGTTTGGGTATAATGACTTTGTGCTGCAGTTTGTAACTACCAAAAATATTTGACCTACCGATATTATACCGATCGAATCGGAATCACTATCTGGTTCGATTTAACGATGTCCGTCCGTCCGTCCGTCCGTCTGTGTGTCCATGTAAACCTTGTAATCAAGCTGCAGGTCGCAAATATGAATATATTTTAATGAATTTTTGTATATAAGCTGCCATAGGATAAACGCTATTGAAATTGGTGAGAATCGGTCCATGTTCAGACCTAGCCCCCATACAAATGACCACTATGAAATCGACATAAATTGCCATAAGATCCAAATTGTCATATAGATTTTACTCAAATTGGGTTTGTATGCGTTTATTACATCCATTAATGAGTAGTCCAAAAATGATCCCTATTGGACAACTCTTAGTCATAGGCCCCATATAGAGCTGATTACCGATCTTCACTTAAATCTATCAAAAAACAAAAATATTGCACTGATTCTTCTGTATTTTTTTTTGTTTGAATATATTTTTGCAAAATATAAGAGACCTTACCAAACATGGTCAGGATCGGTCCAATTTTGGGTCTAGTCCCCATATAGATATAGCATCCGATATGAACTTTTTCATATCTGCAGCCAAAAAAATTAAAAAAAATCCCACTCAAATTTGGTTTATGCTTATTTTCTATGTCCAGTTAGTTTGGCCTAAGTATATATCGGTCTAGACCGACTACAATGTTCTTACTTGTTTTTCCTCGGTTAGTGTGTTTATATGTTTAATACGGTATATGTTTTTTTTTAATTTTTTTTCATTTAACAAGTGGTACAAATTATAAGATTATTAATTTTTTTTAATTAATTAATTTATTTCTGAAATAAGAAAGTTTTAAATGTTTTCATATACAATTCGTGTGTCCCAAAATGTGTCCTAGTTTTAGTTATTTTTTCAGAATTCTTATATTCATATAAAGGTATATCGAGGGCTTATATTCAAAAAGTGCTAGATACATTTGACAGCAATATTAATTTTTGATTTCAAACTGTTCTCTGATATAACTGTCAAATATAAAATTAATTTTGATATCATACATGACTAGTACCACTATTTCTTAATGGATATTGTAGCAAATCGATAAATACTTTCAGATCTTATTAGTAAATTGTTTTTACAAAAAAATAAACCCTCGATATGCAAATTTGTTTATACTGTATTAAATATAAAAACTAATTAGTCTATAGATTTTCATAAAATAACGATTAAATTTGAGGAATTTTATGAATACATTAAATTTGTTTTATTTAAAAAAAAATTCTCATGAAGAAAATATTTATATATTTTCATAAAGAGTCAATTTGACATCAAGCGTAACCCACGGGTTAATTTCAGTCCAGAATATTATTTTTTAGAATTACTAAAATATTACCAATAAGTTCTATCGAAATCCTTCCTTGTTTAAAAAAAATGTAAATTTCCTTTAATTTTACTTTTGACCTTAAAGAGCGGCAGTTTATAGTGTTTCAATTTAACTTTAATTTACAAGATTGAGAACTAATATCAAGTAGTATAATATCTTGAAAAAAGATATTTGAGATATGGAAACACCAAAAAAGATGTAGCCTAAAAGTTGAAAAAGTATGAAAAATCACACTTTTCTTCAAATCCGCTGAAATAAAAACGCTGCCCTCGCCAGATTAAAAACAGGATACCTACAATATTTGGCATTTTTAATCTCATATATTTTTTTAATAAGACCCTAAAGTCCAGTCGTTGACTTCGATAAATTTCTTGAACAAAATTTTTGAAAAAGTAAAACTGGAGATTTTGAAATAGTGCTAAAAAATACGTACCATTTTGACATTAATTTAGAACGGCATAACAATAGACGAGATGCAAAATACTTTACATAAGATTATGTTGGGATCAGAAGAATGCAAAAATGTTGTTGTTGTAAATTATTTCTATGTCTTTAAAAATTTGAGCATGATTTTCTTAATCAAGTGGTCTGCAGCGCATTTATTGCCTGGGGAACTTGATATAACTTGGCTGGTTTTCAACCGATAATAGACTTTTTTGTTTTATTAGAAAGATAATTTTCTCTAGATTATGCTTTATTAATTAATTTAATTCAAACGCAAATATTAGTATCAAAATTTATGTGAAAAATGATTTTTTTTTGATAATTTTTACATATAAATTCATATTTGAACTTTGAACTCAATGCACGTCCGGAAAGCATTGTTCGATTTGGCTAAAATTTTAGACCGAGTGTCACAATAATCCGACCCGCATGTCTTGAAATTCAAAAAAAAAAAAATGGCTGTCACCCTATTGTACATATGTAAGTGAACACATTGTATAGACGTATGAGCATTATTCAATTCACAAATATTACTCATAAGTGGGCATTAGGCATTCACAGTGTTTATACTTACTTTGTTATTGGTACCATACTCTTAAAAATTGGTGGTCCTTCTTGAAAACCTATTGACATGGCTTCGGAGAATGGTATATATGGAACATGTCCTCTTTTACACAAATAATACATTGATGAAATCTGTAACGAAATAATTAAGTTCGACTATTCATGTATCTTAGAGCAAGTACAGTGATCCTAAGAATTTCATGCCATGTCAGTGATTTTAATAAAACTTCGTGTATGTGTTCTCCTCGTATATGTGGATGAGTTCTCTTATGTGGTGAAAGAAAATGCGTTAAATTATTTTAATTTTAATAAATAACATATTCAGGGCGTATTTTTATACCCTATACCACTATGTGGTTTGGGTATAATGACTTTGTGCTGCTGTTTGTAACAACCAAAAATATTTGACCTAGACCCATCTTTAATTATACCGATCGAATCAGAATCACTTTCTGAGTTGATTTAACAATGTCCGTCCGTCCGTCCGTCCGTCCGTCCGTCCGTCCGTCCGTCCGTCCGTCCGTCCGTCCGTCCGTCTGTGTGTCCATGTAAAGCTTGTAATCAAACTGCAGGTCGCAAATATGAATATATTTTGATGAAATTTGGTATATAAGCTTTTACCGGCCATGGGATGAACGCTATTGAAATTGGTGAGAATCGGTCCATGTTCAGACCTAGCCCCCATACAAATTACCCATATGAAATCGACATAAATTGCCATAAGATCCAAATTGTCATATAGATCTTACTCAAATTGGGTTTGTATGCGTTCATTACATCCACTAATGAGTAGTCCAAAAATGATCCCTTTGACCCCATATAGAGCTGCTTCCCGATCTTCACTTAAATCTATTAAAAAACAAAAATATTGCACTGATTCTTCTCAAATTTTGTTTGTACATATTTTTGCAAAATACAAGAGACTTTACCAAACATGATCAGGATCGGTCCATTTTTGGACCAAGTCCCTTTATAGATATAGCATCCGATATGAACTTTTTCATATCTGCAGCCAAAAAAAATTAATAAAAATCCCACTCAAATTTGGTTTTTGCTTATTTTCAATGTCCAGTTAGTTGGGCCTAAGAGATAGGGTTTATAAACGCATGGTATAGGGTATCGTATAGTCGGTCTAGACCGACTATAATTTTCTTACTTGTTTTTATTAGTAAAGTAGAAGATATGTATACGTATGAGTGATATTTTTAAATTAAACATACAGTGTGCGACAAAACATATGCACGAACTTACTATTATATAGCTTAATTACATAGAAAAACTCGCTGGGACTGGAATTATTTTTATTTATTTATAACGAAGATAGACCCGTTTCAATAACACAAGACATAAACCAAAATAAAAATAAAATACAACAGAAATAAAGAATATTAAATTTACAACAATGCTTATTAACCGTGACAAAACGAAAGCACGAAATAATAGATATTTACATTCTTTTTTAAATATAAAATGTAAATGTAAATGTTAAATAATAAAAAACAAAATTTTTTGTACATTGTAAGAATAATTAGAGAAAATTTGTACGTGTTTATAGTCGTTCCTGATCTTTCAGAGTCATTGGTCATATTTTACAATATTTTAATAAAAAAGTTATAACATTATATTTATGATTATAAAAGAGGCGAAGCAGTGACATCATAGAAAACAAATTTGGAATAAATCATAGTGTGATTTCCGATTAATAAAAAAAGGATCCCATTATATTAGCAAGGTCCATTGCAAACGAATTGCAAGTAAATGTTTCAATAAAATCCATCCAAATACGAGCTGCTGAAGGTGGGTTAAAATCATATTAAAGTGCAAAAAAAAAAAAATATTTATGACAAAAATAGACTAGCTGGAATGGAATTTGCAAAAGAATACATAAACTAGTGTACAACCCAATGGAAGACCGTACTTTTCTCTGATGAATCAAAATTTAAATTAAAAAGTTCTGATGGATTTAGGCTAGTACGCAGACCTAAATAACAACGTCTTAATCCTCGGTATACTCAAGGCACGGTAAAATACGGATGATCTTTTGAATTAGAATTTCCGGTGAAATTTTATCTAATATAATAGACTCCATGCCAAACAGATGTCAAGAAGTTTTAAAAAATAAAGTCTATGCAACTAAATATTAGTAAAATTCAAATTTTTATTGAATAAACAAAAATGTGCTATTATTTTTGTCGCGTAACTGCACTAAAGATTTAATATGGTTTTTATACCCTATACCACTATGTGGCTTGGGTATAATGACTTTGTGCTGCTCTTTGTAACTACCAAAAATATTTGACCTAGACCCATCTTTTATTATACGGATCGAATCAGAATCACTTTCTGATTCGATTTAACGATGTCCGTCCGTTCGTCTGTGTGTCCATGTAAAGCTTGTAATCAAACTGCAGGTCACAAATATGAATATATTTCGATGAAATTTGGTATATAAGCTTTTATCGACCATAGGATGAACCCTGTTGAAATCGGTGAGAATCGGTCCACGTTCAGACCTAGCCCCCATACAAATAACGCCTATGAAATCGACATAATTTGCCATAAGATCCAAATTGTCATATAGAACTCAGTCAAATTGGGTTTGTATGTGTTTATTACATCCATTAATCAGTAGTCCAAAAATAATCCCTATAGGACAATTCTTAGTCATAGGCCCCTTATAAAACTGCTTCCCGATCTTCACTTAAATCTAGTAAAAAACAAACATATTTCACAGATTTTCCTCGAATTTGGTTTGTATATATTTTTACAAAATAAAAGTGACTTTACCAAATATGGCCAGGATCGGTCCATTTTTCGACCTAGTCCCCACATAAATATGAACTTTTTCATATCTGCAGCCAAAAAAATTAAAAACAATTCCACTTAACCACTTTGGTTTATGCTTATTTTCTATATCCAATTAGTTGGACCGAAGAGATAGGGTCTCTAAACCATGGGTATCGTATAGTCGGTCTAGACCGACTATAATTTTCTTGTTATTTTTATTTTTGAATTTAGTTTGTTTTTATTTTGTTTTAGTAAATTTAGTTAATTTATTTTATAAATAAATAAAATAATTCGGAAAGCATATGTGTTTGTCATTATTATTAAGCCATATTATATTAACCACAAGCTCGTACATATGTTTTGTCGCACACTGTACATCTGTATTTTTTATTCTATTCCTTATATGGATTATTATTTATTTAAGCATTAGCTACAATTTTTCTGAAGAACCAAATGTGAATTAATCAATGGTTCTTGGGTTTTAGCTGTAAAACTAAGCCATCATCAAGAAAAGGAAAAATATAAACGTCGATACGAAATGTTTGGCCTGATACTGAACCCGAAAGTACTTAAAAAAATGAAGTTTATTTAAAAAAAAAAATAAATCGAACACATAACTAAGGATTAATCGCATAAAAATTGTAACATATACATATACATTTTTATTTAAATTCACACATCATACATTCTTTTCCAAAATTTGTATTTAAAATTTAATTTTTTTTCAGGGATACCACCCATAAGCCTTTTCACGGTGCGACTTAACTAAAATTAAACAAGTAAGAGTGTTAAATTCGGCTGTGCGGAATCTTTGATACCCTCCACCTCGGTTCGAGTCTTGATAATAAATGTAAATAAAAAAGTAAACAATTTGTTAAACTTAATACCAAATTATTTCAGCAAATTCTTTGGCTTGGTTTTCGTCTTTTCTATTATTTCGGATTTATTTCGGTGTTTGCTTTTTGGTCATCGTGGTTGCTGATCGGCATGCATTTAGGTTATATACCTATATGCATGCGTTTCCGTTTATATGACATAACTTCTCGTTTAATTTAGTTTTTGCTAATTAAATAGCTCGCATATAGGGTGGCTATATGCATAAAATCGTGCTAATTGGAGATGGCTGTATAGTTTCTTTTAACTGGCCAAATATTTCTTCATTGCGGCCATATAGGTCGGATGGAGTAACAAAATAATAACCAAAAAAAAAACTCTCTCAATTTTTTTTATTAAAATATTGCTATATTTGGAAAACATAGAGAATAAATTTATAATAATAAATATTCAAATTAGGGATGCCAATCGCAAAAAACCAGATGTCCCAAACATTTTAAATAAAATAATTTGTTCTCTTTATTTTCTGAAAAACTTCAAATTTTCATCCAAAAAAATTGTGAAAATTTATATATAAAAAATAACATTTTCATCAAATTGCGTTTATTTATGTAACAGTTTTTATGTTCGCAATTCTTAAATATCATTTGACGTTTTCTAAAATTCATTGAATATAAATTAATGTTTTCTGTGGTGTGATTCTGTAAATTTCAACGATCCGACAATCGCAAAATATATCGACAGCTATTGTTGTTTGCACTAAGGATTAAGTGATTCACTAAGTACGTACATCTTAACGACAGTCGACAAATCTATTTTTCTATTTATTTAAATTGTAAACGAGTGGCATCTCTGTCAAAATAAGCGAAAAACACAAAGAAGAATAGAAAAAAAAAACAAATTACTTCGTGTTTGACAGGATGATTTTATGTTTATATTTAATAAAGATATTTTATTCTATTTTAATTTATTATACAAAAAACTTAACGTTTATTTAAAAATTCAAGATTAGAATGAACAAAATGAAAATTATTGACATAAAGAAAACTCAAAGGTAATTAAATTATATAAGAATATTTTGAGCAAACAAACAAGTTTTAACAAGTGTATAAATAATAAAACAAATGTAGTGATGGACGCTACATAACATCTTCCCTCGGAAAACAATTATAAATGTATGTTATTTCATAAGTAATTTTAGAATGGTTCTTGCTCTGGATAAATGGGTCATCTTGATTTATAAAAGCAGGTTTTATCAAATCGGTAGAAACTGATCGAGTTGAGTTACCATATTGAATTTTTAAAGTTTTGTCACTTCTTTCTAAAACTTTATATGGACCTTCGAAAGGAGCAGTTAATTTTGTTGGTTGTATAATTTTAATAAAAACATATTCACAATTCTTTAAAGATTTTGGCATGTAATATCTTTCTTTGTTATGATATAATACCTCACTTTTAACTTCAGAAAAATGTTCTCTTAATTTGGAGAGCAGGAAATCAGAAGATATGTTATCTTTAGATTCCACAACTAGTTCACCCGGAATTCGTAAGCATTGTCCATAAACCAATTCTGCAGGCGAACATTTCAAATCCTCTTTAACGGATGTGCGAATGCCTAACAATATTAGTGGAAGCTTCTCTGACCATATTTTAACATTGTTACTCGTTAAAATTGAAGTTTTAAGTTGGCGATGAAATTGCTCAACCAACCCATTAGCTTGAGGGTGATAAGCAGAAGTATGAATTTTATGAGATCCGAGTAGAGTTGTCAATTCGCTAAAACATCTGGACGTAAATTGGGAACCTCTGTCTACAGTTAATTTTAAAGGAATTCCGAATCTAGGTACATAATTGTAAACAAATGTCTTAGCAATGAGGCAGAAATAAGAGGATAGGCTTCTGGCCAGCGAGAAAATCTATCGATAATTGTTAAAATGTACCTGAAATAATTCGATACAGGAAGAGGTCCAACAATATCCATATGGATATGCTCGAAACGTCCTTTTGGTACTTCGATGGGTTGAATGGGAGATTTTGTATAAACATTAATTTTATGTTTCTGACATATTAGACAATCTCTAGTCCAGTTGTTAATATCTTTTTTCATAAAGGGCCAAAAATATTTATTAACTAATAATTTTCTAGTGGCTCTGATTCCCGGATGTGATAAAGAATGAATTTTGTTGAAAACAATTTTCCTAAGAGAGACTGGTAAATAGGGACGATAAGAACTGCCAGAAATATCACACCACAGATTAAATTTTCTTTCGGGTATAAGAATTTCTTTAAGATTATACTTCTGATTTCGAGTCGATATAATAGTTCTTAATACATCATCATTTCGTTGTTCCAAGGATAATTGGTTGATATTAATATCTTCTGAGTGTAATGAACAAATTTCTGGTAAACGAGATAATGAATCAGCAACTATATTGTCCTTTCCGGATATATGTCGGAAATCATTAGTAAATTGCGCAATGAATTCTAAGTGTCGTGTTTGATGAGGTGATTTATCAGACTTTGAATTAATAGCGTTAATTAATGGTTTGTGATCAGTGAAAATAATAAATTCTCGTCCCTCTAAAAAGTGACGGAAATGCTTAATTGTAAGATAAATGCCTAATAGTTCTCTATCAAATGTTGAATATTTCATTTCAGTAGAACTTAATTTACGTGACAAATACGCTAAAGGTTCTAAATGATCACCGGAATATTGTTGGAGAACAGCTCCGACAGCAACAAGAGAAGCATCAACAGCAATAGATAATGTGGAGTTTTTATTAAAATGATTTAAAAATGTTTTCTGCGCAAATTTATTTTTAACATCTCTAAATGCGTTTAATGTGTCTTTTGTCCAACAAATATCTTTAATTTTATGTTTATTCGCTTCAGTAATTATTTTGTGTAAAGGAATAAGAAATTAAGCTAATTATGGAACATATCTATGGTAATAATTGATTATACCTAAAAACTGATGCAGTTTTTTTACTGTCTTAGGTATATCATATTGTAAAATTGTTTCAATTCTAGATTTGGAAGGACATATACCGTATTCTGAAATATTATAACCTAAGAATTCAAGTTCAGATACACCAAAAATGCACTTGGATGGTTTAATATTTAAACCATATTTATCAAGTCTTTTAAAAACTTGGTGTAAATGATGAAAATGTTCTTCCTCATTTTTACTAGCTACTAAAATATCATCGACATAACAAAATCTAACCCATCAAATACTTCGTTAATGAATCTTTGAAATGTTTGTGCGCTATTACGAAGGCCAAATGGCATGCGAACAAATTCATACATACCAAAAGGAGTAGTGATGGCAGTTTTATGTATATCTTCATCAGCCATAGGTATTTGATGATAGGCACGTATGAGATTGATTTTGGAAAACAGTTTTCTATTAACTAAGTCGATATTTATGTCGTAAATATGAGGAAGAGGATAGCGGTCTGGGATAGTTGAACAGTTTAAACGTCTGTAATCTCCACATGGTCTACAATCGCTAATTTCCTTCTTTGGGACCATGTGGAGGGGTGAACACACAGAGGAATTAGAAGAACGACAAATGCCTAATTTAACTAAATTGTCGAATTCCTTTTTAGCAATTCTAAATTTTATCGGATCTAATTTTCGGGGTTTACTAAATGGAAGAAAGCCTGTAGTCTGAAGTTTATGGACAGTATTGTGTGTTACAATTTTCTTATAATCTGGTTCACAAATTACTGAAGGATATTCTGATAGAAGAGTTGACCATTTGCAATCAATATTATTCATTTTTAAAGAAAATATATTAGAAAATCCTAAGTGTGCTGCAGATATTACTTTATTTGATGAGTTAATTAATTTTCTATTTTTGATATCTACTAATATACCAAATTTTTCTAAAAAATTTGCTCCAATGATTGGGATATTAATGTTAGCCAAAATAAAAGGAAAAGTAAAATTTGCTTTGAAACCCAAATCAATATTAAAGTTTTGATAGCCAAAGGTACGAATTGGTGTACCATTTGCAGCAAAGAGAAATATGTTACATTTTTTCTTTTCACCCTTGAATTCTTTGACTGGAAATACGGAAACTTCTGCTCCAGTATCTATCAGAAATTTTAACTTGCTATTTTTATCAGTGACAAACAGACGACGTGAATTAAGTAACGAATTTCCATTATGAGTCGTCGACAAAACGGATCGATTTAGTTTAAAAGTTTCGACTGAAAGTTCCTAAAAAATGAAGATGATTCTTCGCATTTGAGAGCTTTGTTACCAAAACGAGGATGATACCAACAAACATATTCGTTTTTTTTATTATGCAAAGAACGATTAGGATTTTTAGAAAAATTTTTTGCATTAGAATTAGTGGTATTTATCTTATTTAACGCGTCAATATTTAAAGTTAATTTGTCTATGTTTTCATTTAATTTTGAGGTCAATTCTGAAAAATTCTGAAGAAGATTAACTTGTGAAATTTCAGTTGAGTTAATAATTGATGTACTTGGATTAGATAACTGAAAAATTTTATCTGCTAAAATAACTTTTTCATCAATTGATGGTATACGAGAAGATGTTAAATGAAGTTGAACATTTTGAGGTAATTTTCGTAGCCAAAATTTAAAAATCAATTCACGAGAAACGAATGAAAGTGGTCCCGCTAATATTGTTAGTTCACGAAATAAATCTGATGGTTTTCTATCACCTAATTGGGAATCTGACAATATTGCTTCTAGTCTACTTTCTTCACTAAGAGAAAATCTTTTGCAAAGTGCTTCTTTAACAGCATCATATTTTTGAGTTACAGGAGGATTTTGAACTATATCTAATATTTTTAAGATAGCATCTTGGGACAAAGATGTAATAATGAACTGATACTTAGTATCATCATTTGTAATGTTATGTAATTGAAATTGTAAATCAACTTGAAGAAACCATGCTTCTGGAAGTGAAGACCAAAATTGAGGAATTTTTAAATTTGATATTGGACTAAAAGTACGTGGACCTGAATTAACAGTTGTTTGATTTTCATTGTCATTATTTATTGTTGTGTTAGTTGGAGGATTTTGTGCTGGAAGAGCATCAAGAAAATTATCATCTTGAGAGCGTGTAAGAACCATTTTTGGTAGGTAATTTAAGAAGAAATTAATATGTTTCAGAGGGAAGTTACATAAGTTAAAAGTTAAAAATAAGTAATGCGAAAATTAAACGACGAAAAACGTAATAACAATAGTTTGAAAGTTAAATAACAAGAAGTAAAGTTACTTATCAATTTTGACAGCCAGATGTAGATTAGATGATTGACCAAAACAGGGTTAAGTTGATTGTAGATGGTTGGATGATTGACCAATATAGGATTAAGTTGATTGCAGATGGTTGAATGATTGACCAATATAGGGTTAGGGTGATTATAGATGACTTGATGGATTAAAGATGGATTGAATTTGATATCATTTGTATTAGATGTCTCCAAAACATAGTTTGATAATTAATTTGCGTATATTGAGTATTTGTCGTTGCGTATAAGGTGCTGTATTCGCACTATTTTCGCCACACTGCACTGTTTTCAGTCGCACCAAAGATTACAAATGATAGTTCTTGTTGTACGAAATTTTAAATTGTATGCAGCTCTTCATTTATTGGTTAAAGATGTATTTGATTTTAAGGTTCTTAATAGCAGGATCGCCAATAAAGATATTTTATTCTATTTTAATTTATTATACAAAAAACTTAACGTTTATTTAAAAATTAGAATGAACAAAATGAAAATTATTGACATAAAGAAAACTCAAAGGTAATTCAATTATATAAGAATATTTTGAGCAAACAAACAAGTTTTAACAAGTGTATAAATAATAAAACAAATGTAGTGATGGACACTACATTTAATATCTTTATTTTTTTTACTAATATTTCTGTGTATTTATTTGAAAATGAAATAATGAATTGAATATGCTATTTAATTTTATTATTTACATAAAAAGTTTTTTAATTAAAGCAAAATATTTTCACTATTTTATGATTTTTATTTATGTATGACGACATTTCAACCTAAAAATTTAAGTTTTTATCGATTGAATAAACAACACAAAAATGGTTGTCGTTTAGATAACAACAACAGTTGACTTTAACAATAGCGAATATCGTTTAAGAATTTTACTGATAATTTTGCAATTTTCTTTTTTTAACGATTCGACTATCGTTAAAAGAAGTTACTGAATCGCGGTACTGAAAAGCTATTAATTTCTCCTGAATGTCAATATTTTTTTTTAAATGTAAAAATTTTTTTTTTGGAATTTCAATTTGTGTTTAACGAATAAAATTTATATATTAAAGATGCAATTGATGTCTTCTAAATTTAAAATTATAATTTCCGACGTTTCGATATGATTTTCTGAAATTCAATTAATTGTAATTTATAATTGAAAATTTTTAATTCCAGTTTTTAGAGTTGATATTTTCTTAAATTTGAATGGAAAATTTAAAAATGGCAAGTTTGTATTTATGTGAATAATATTGCTTTAGTAATTATAAACAATTTTTAAAAATTAGATGTAATCGCAATCAGATATTTTGTAGGTAAAGCAGAATAATAATTCTATATACATAACTATGTAGAACTGTTCTGAAAGCAAAAAACTCAGTGATGAACTCGGTAACTCTATTTTGTAAAGACAACAAAAAGTTAATATGCCAAACTTATGTTCATATTTGTAAAAGAATAATGAAAATACGTATGAAATAAAAGACCAGCCCGTGTATACTCTTAACATTGTTCTGTATGATATCCAGTTGAAAATATTAACATTCATGTTAAAATAGAAATAACTATTGCAAAGCTAATTAGAACAAACAAAAATTGTGGCGCCATCTACTGTGGCATAGTCACGCTGAGCAAAATGAAGTGACACTCTGTTAATGCAAAAGAAATGTATTTTCCCCATAACAAAATATTGCAGAATTTTATGTAAATAAAATAATATACCGACTTATTTCTAACATGCAGTTGTTATGGACATACATATATAATATTATTTGTATTATTTAATATGTTTATAGAAATTTATAAATAAATATATACACAAAATTTTTTTTTGCTATATTTACATTGTTTTTTTTTTATTAACAACTAGGTATTTTAGCATTATTTGCTTTAGATGCTGGTGAATTTTTACTCCCTTTACATATATTAACTCGTAGTGTCTGCTTGTCGAAAAAATTTTGGATCGATTTTATCCCATTTCCCGTGAGCCATTCGATCTGAAATTTTGCAGGCAGGCTCGTGGTAATAACAGAAATGGTCTAAATTTTTAGAGTGATGCCAAAACAATGGAAACTTTTAAATTTTTCTACCAGAGTTAATAAAAAAATTTACAAAGGGTTAGTTTTTATTATATTATTACCACAACGACCACAAAGACAACAAGTACAGCTATGACAACAACGCAACATTTAGAATAACAACAAGAACAATATAGAAACATCATATTTTTCATTTTTTTTTTACTTTTTCAGAGATTTCCCTGGACCTGTCCCACCGATTTTAATGATTTTTGAAATAGAAATCTTCCCATGAATTTGGTGAATCATTCTCACTAAAAATGATCACTGTAGCTGCACTATTCAGGACGTGATCGTGACAAGAACAACATAGAAAATTATATTTTTTCAAGACTTTTTTTTAGTTCTTCATTCAAATTTCGGGCCCTAATCGACCGATTTGGACGATTTTAAATAGTAAACTATTCAGGATGTTAATGAATCATTTTTTATGTCAACGAGCACCCTAGCTGCCCGATTGATGCCGTCATCGTGATTTCCACAGACGGACAGACGGACAGACGGACATTGTTATATCAACTCCGGTTGTTATAAGGATCACAAATATATATATTTTATGGGGTCCAAAATTTTTTTTTTAATTATTACAAACGGAATGACAAACTTATATATACCCTCTGCACACTGGAGTGGAGGGTATAAATAAAAAGGTCTTACACCTAGAAAATTAGTAGAGATTCTGAATTTACAATGTTCATAGATGAGAAAAATCAAGAAACTAAAATAATTTGTAGAGAGATTTTTAAATAAATTCACTTTGAACATTTTTGCGCATTGCAATCAGAAACCGATAGAGAAGAACGTAAATTTTATCCACCAGACATAGAAAAAATCTACTCGAAATTATTGCAAATGGTTAAAAAAATGTGCGCGAGTAAAATATCGAAAAAATCTGACAAAGCTCAGAAAAAATTATCACAATAAAAATTTGACAAACTTACAAAAACCAAAAAACAAAAACCCGTAGAATTTTGAAAAATTGAAAACTGTTGTTAAAACACGTTTAACCTTGTGTCGCAGAGCGAATTTTCTATCAATTGTTTGGTATCTAAAAACTTTTCAAACGTGTCTTAGAATTGTTCAGTGAATGATGTCGTCTAAGGCTATGACTCACGATCAAAATCGGGGAAAAGTAAATATGTTTTATGTGTTTTCGAAAACAAAAATAAATGTATATTATAGAGAATCCTTTAAAAATTGACATGAAAAATCACGTTGACAACTATGATGACGAGCGCAGATTGCCGGCTGCTGTGTGTTGTACGTGCAGAAGAAAAGTATTTCCAGCGAAGACTGAAAAAAAGAAATTAGATTTGTCTATTTTTAAGCCTGTGCAGGCTACGCGATGAAGATGCGAATGCAAAATTTGTGAAATTGCACGCGAAATACCCGCTAAAATTTGTAGCAAAGTTGCAAAAAAAGTTCCAGGTAAGTTTTCAAAGTAAAAACAAGTAAGAAAATTATAGTCGGTCTAGACCGACTATGCGATACCCTATACCATGCGTTTAGAGACCCTATCTCTCAGGCCCAACTAACTGGATATAGAAAATAAGCATAAACCAAATTTGAGTGTGATTTTTATTAATTTTTTCGGCTGCAGATATGAAAAAGTTCATATCGGATGCTATATCTATATGGGGACTAGGCTCAAAAATGGACCGATCCTGACCATGTTTGGTGAAGTCTCTTGTATTTTGCAAAAATATATACAAACAAAATTTGAGAAGAATCAGTGCAATATTTTTGTTTTTTGATAGATTTAAGTGAAGATCGGGAAGCAGCTCGATATGGGGCCTATGACTAAGAGTTGTCCAATAGGGATCATTTTTGGACTACTGATTAATGGATGTAATATATACATACAAACCAATTTGACTAAGATTTGTATCATAATTTGGATCTTATGGCATTTGGATCATAGGGGTCATTTGTATGGGGGCTAGGTCTGAACATGGACCGATTCTCACCAATTTCAATAGCGTTCATCCCATGGCCGATGAACGATCAAATACCAAATTTCGTCAAAATATATTCATATTTGCGACCTGCAGTTTGATTACAAACTTTACAAGGACACACAGACGGACGAACGGACGGACGGACGGACATCGTTAAATCGAATCAGATAGTGATTCTGGTTCGATCGGTATAATTAAAGATGGGTGTAGTCAAATATTTTTGGTTGTTACAAACAGCAGCACAAAGTCATTATACCCAAACCACATAGTGGTATAGGGTATAAATATATTTTTTTTGTTAGTTTGTTCTTTAGTTTCAGATCTTATTGTTTTTATTTATTATTTTAGGTAAGACTAAACAACTGTCTGCTACAAAACGGTGCGACGTGTGCTCCAGTGAGATTAGAAAAGGCAAACTACATAAATGTGGTTTGAAATCTCGAGTAATAAATCTATCAAATCATATATCAGATGGATCTTTAAAAGCGAATGATCAAATCGTGTCACGTGTGATTAAAGAAAAAGTAAAAGAAGATTCTAAGGTTGATCAAGAGCCTTCAGTTTTGCGGTTGTCAGAAATCCACGGCAAACCACTTCAAATCGCAGTAGGCAATAATAAAAAAAAACCTCTCCACAACAAACTCATCTACATTATCTGTGTATGGTATGTTGAAAATTAAAAGCGATTTGAATTTAAGTGATCGTGCAACCTTAAAACTGGCAGCTTCCATTCGTGTGTGTACAAGAAGTAGAAAAGCAATTGAACCAGGATTAAAATTAAAACTTAATAACACAGCTCATTCTGTCGACGATTATTTTGATTTTAAAGAATTTCCTTTTGTTTGCGTAAAAGGCGATGAAGTCTGGGATGCTCCTGCGTTTGGAGTTTACTGCAAAGATGTTCCTGTTTTTGTTCAGTATGTGAAAAATAAACGAGATGTAGTCGATGTTCACTTAAAAATGGGTATTGATGGAGGAGGCGGATTTTTAAAAATATGTCTTTCTTCAAAAAACAAAGCGGAAGATTATTTCAACTGCATTCATCCACCGCTAATTATAATTGTTGGAGGCAAAACATTCCTAGACATTATTCCACCGCCAGAATTACACCTTATGCTTGGTGTTGTTAACACTGTTTTCACGGATATGTTGAAAGAGTGTGAAAATGTGTCGCTGTCATGGGCAAAAGTTTGTCACGTTCAGCGTGAAATCAGACGAGGATGTTCTGGGTTTAAAGTAGACCTTCTGCGCCAGTTTGAAAATCTAGCAATACCTAAGTATGTTAAAGTATTTGATGACGTCAAAAAAGTAGTTTCTGCATGCTTCGGAAATAATCTTGACCAAAATTACAATGCAGAAGCTTTCAAAAAGAGCTACATGGACTTAGGTGTCAGCGTTACACCAAAGGTTCATGCAGTTTTTTTTTCACATAGAACAGTTCTGTGAAAAAAAGGTGAAGGATTAGCGCTTTTTGGGGAGCAGGCGATAGAGTCCGTACATTTTGAGATCTTTAAGTCTTCCTCTGAAATGAATAAGGTTGCTGCGAATCACTCGGATTATCCTAAACACCTTTTGAGCGCTGTTTGTAGATATAATGCTTCACATGTTTAAATTGATGTAATTATAATTAAATTATGTTATATTTTTATATTTTAGTTGTACTAAAATGTTGAAATAATAAAAGCTTAATAGAATTACCACTTAAAAATTATTATTATATCTTTTTTTCCTTTCTATTCATATAAAACAATGCCATATTTTCCAAAATATAGTACTACGAGCGCAAAAATGTTCAAAGTGGATTTATTTAAAAATCTCTCCACAGATTATTTTAGTTTTTTTGATTTTTCTGATCTATGAACATTGTAAATTCAGAATCTCTACTAATTTTCCAGGTGTAAGGCCTTTTTATATAATTTTAGTTAAGGCGCAACGTCTTTTATAGAACTTCCAGTGTTTTTTTGGTGGTCTTTCGGAGCAAAAGATGTGGTATTTTTGGGAATTTGCTGTGTAGTTATCATCAATCTTTGTATAAAAGTAAATATTTTTTATTGTACCACTCAACAGATATTTACTGCGATGACACGTTTCAAAGTCAGGCCAAAAAATCAAATAAATACCTCATGCTGCTTGTGAAATGGCAGGAGTCTATTTTTCAAGCTTTCTTTAATGTAAAAATCGATATTAATCGTACCCGTTGTATGAAAAATACGAATTAATATAAATACATGTGTTGTGTTCTTGTAAGAATATTTTATTGAAAAGAAGAACATTTTATTTTTAGTTCTCAATAAATAAAACTCAAAACAAATGGTACTTAATTTGAAATATTTAAAGTAAAATACATTAAAGTATTATTTGCTATTTACAACATTTCCCTTTAAAAAAAATACTTTACAATGTTTAATTTAAAACATTAAATAATCCTTCTTTACAAATACATTTATTATGTTGTGGACAAGATAATCCTTTTGTCAGGAGACCTTCTGGCATTTCATTAGAAAGGAGTGAGATTGAGACGTATTAACATACATAACGTGTGATAGTAAGGAAACCATTAAAGCTAGAGTTTTGATTTTATTTTAATTTAATTTAAAGCATATTAGATGCAACTAAAACTTTTTTTTATCAATTAGAGCTTATTTTCGACCTTTTTACTATATGTATATTACTATGAATTTTTTAGAAATTAAACTAAGGGGCTTTTAAGGCCCTGTTTCAAAAATCTAATAAAAGATTATTTATTTTTTTCCATCCGACGTTTCGTTGGGATTTTCCGATTTCTTCAGGGATTTTTATTTAATCTGGCAACAATATTAATATGCAAAATAATACTCATTAGTACTAAATAACATAACTCAGCATTAATAATAAATAAACTTACATATAATCTTTCGTCAATTTCGCATTTAACACATTTAGTTTTTACGACATAAACAATACGACATAAGAAACTCAAAATTGTATAAATAAATCTAAAAATAATTTGAAAAACTAAAATATCACAGTATAAATTTCCTAATGCTAATTATCACAATACTAAATTATAATTTGCATTCGTTTTATCTTTATCCTCCTTTATATTTATTGCACAATTAAGTTTTTGTTGAATTCTTAAGCCATGGTTAGCGACACGTAACCGTAACCAAACGTATGAGCTGTTTTTTTATATTACATGAAAAGTATTTAGAGCAGTTACCGAACTCCACTGTCACATAACCGTAACGTCCCAATCTGTTGGAAATATATTTTTGCTACGTTTGTACGTGACATTTGTGAACAGCTGATAAAGTTCGGTTAATTTTACACAGCAACATGCTGGTTCGTTTTTACGTTCTATAACACTGTGGAACAAATTCAGGTTAGCAAAAGTTAGATCGATTCTGAGAGTGAGGGGTGAAAATAGAGGCTAAATTAGAAGACCCGTATCGCGGCGTTTGTTTATGTTAGTTTGAATTTTTTTTTTAATCGACCTTCGAACTTTGCAGTCAAATTCCGATTTTCAGCATATTGTTTATATGGTTTTTTGGCTATAACTCGTCGACTAATTGATATTTTTCAATCTGTAAAAGCCAGATTATTGCTAGAGATTAAAATTTTTAAAAAAATTGATTTAGAAAATTTTTGTGGTGCTTATGAAGCAAAATGTTGGAAAAATTATTATTTTTTCATGCTTTTTGAAAATATTTTTCACAAAATTAAGTCTTATCTGCTTTCTGTTTGATCTATAATATGCTTCTCAGTTTCTTCAATAAATTTCATTTCAAAAGAGAATGGTCTTAGTCGATAATTTGCGTTAAAGATCCCAAAACCATTAAATAAATAGCGATTTAGGTAGAAGTAATTAAAAAGGGAAGTTCCACGAATTAGGAATTAGTAAAACAACTTTTTTGTTTTCAACCACCGCACAGGTAGCGATTTTTTTTTTATTTCGTACAAGCGAACTAATTTCAAAAATGAAGATTCAGTTAAGACTCGAAACTCAGCCGAAGCTGATGCCTTTTAATTTTCGCTCGGTCGTGATAAAATTCGCTATTAATTTTTTTGGAACTTATTTAATTTTGTGAGTGATTTAAGTTAAATGCATCGGTTTCATAAAAATAACAAAAAAAAAAAAATATTGTATAGTATATATTGTATTAAAAATGTCGGAACCAAAATGTAAAATGGACCATTATTGTAATGTTTGTGGACGTTTCATAGCAAGCCATGAAAAATGTGGCAATATTTCTCGCAAGAGTTTATCACTGATGTAAATTATGCGCCTAAAAAAGTTTGCTTTAATTGCTATTCAACTCTTATGCAATGGAAAAGTGAAAAGAAGAAGGCTATGCCTTTTGGTATACCAATGATGTGGTTAGACAACATCCCGCATCAAGAAGAAAATTGCTATGGATGTATCAACTACCATAAAACTTTGAATAGAAGGAAAGCAAATAATAGAACTTATGTAGCAGTGCCAAGTGTCCAATTACCATTACCGCTCTCAGAATTCGTTCCAGTACCAACATACCGAAGTGTTGATCTTCAAACAGATATTAGTACTACAACCGCCGCTGCTACATCAATGGATTTCTTCTCAGAATACGACCCTGGTGAAGGTACATCCTATGAAACATCAAAGGACCCAATCCTAGTCACACAAAACCAATTGGATGGAATTTTTGCAAATTTGTGTTGGACTCAGAAAAAATCAGAACTACTGGCTTCATTTTTGAAAGGAAACAATTTGCTGCCGGAAGGTGCCAAAGTAACAGCATATCGAAAACGCCAAAAAGAGTTAGAAAAGTTCTTCAATGTGAATGATGCAAAAATTTCGCTTATTTCAACGATATTGAAAAGTTAATGGAGACGATAAGTTTAACCTATAAAAAAGGTGATTGGCGTTTATTCATTGATCATTCATTATTCTATGAACATTGTAAATTCAGAATCTCTACTAATTTTCTAGGTGTAAGACCTTTTTATTTAATTTTAGTTAAGGCGCACCGTGCTCTAGTGTCGTTTATGTAAAAATTTACTCCTAGTAGTTGTGAGAAGGCGCCAAGCACATATATTTCATCGTCCATAATACACCATTCATAATTGTTGATATAATGATAAGGTTTTTTAACACGGCAGGTACTGGCTTTTTGATCGCCATAGGCCTTTGTTCTGTCACTTCTCTTAGCAATGATTACAATATTTCGATGTGCTATAAGAGAAGCAAGTTGTAACCCGTTACTGTTAACTAAATCAATGGGGAGGGTCTGAGACGGTTTATATATATGGCCGATCCCTTTACTTATTCGAAAGGAACATATTTTCCTTTGGGACATATCCCCTCTGGATCGTCCTTAGGGGGCTTCCCTTATATGTTTTTTAATTTTTGTAAATTTTTTTAGAAAAAATATTTTTCTGTCAGTGACTATTTGAATGTTAAATCTTTGCTTTAATAGTAATATAATATAAACTAGCAGATTCCAGCACTCGAAATTCGAGTGCAATTTCTAGGCATCTTTATTTCTGAACTTCGCCAATTCACAATCCAACATTTGTTTGGTTTTTTATACCCTATACCACTATGTGGTTTGGGTATAATGACTTTGTGCTGCTGTTTGTAACAACCAAAAGTATTTGACCTACGCCCATCTTTAATAATACCGATTATAACGATGTCCGTCCGTCCGTCCGTCTGTGTGTCCATGTAAAGCTTGTAATCAAACTGCAGGTCGGAAATATGAATATATTTTGATGAAATTTGGTATTTAATCTTTTATCGGCCATGGAATGAACGCTATTGAAATTGGTGAGAATCGGTCCATGTTCAGACCTAGTCCCCATACAAATGACCCCTATGAAATCAACATATATTGCCATAAGATCCAAATTATCATACAAATCTTAGTCAAATTGGGTTTATATGTATATATTACATCCATTAATCAGTAGTCCAAAAATGATCCCTATTGGACAACTCTTAGTCATAGGCCCCACATAGAGCTGCTTCCCGATCTTCACTTAAATCTATCAAAAAACAATGATATTGCACTGATTCTTCTCAAATTTTGTTTGTATATATTTTTGCAAAATACAAGAGACTCTACCAAACATGGGCAGGATCGGTCCAGTTTTGGGCCTAGTCCCCATATAGATATAGCATCCTATATGAACTTTTTCATATCTGCAGCCGAAAAAATTAATAAAAATCCCTCTCAAATTTGGTTTATGGTTATTTTCTATATCGAGTTAGTTGGGCCTGAGAGATAGGGTCTCTAAACGCATGGTATAGGGTATCGTATAGTCGGTCCAGACCGACTATAATTATACCCTATACCACTATGTGGTTTGGGTATAGTGACTTTGTGCTGCTGTATGTAACCACCAAAACTATTCGTCCTAGACCTATCTTTAATTATAGCGATTGACTCAGAATCACTTTTTGAGTCGAAATAGCAATGTCCGTCCGTCCGTCCGTCCGTCTGTGTGTCCATGCAAACATTTTAATCAAACTACAGGTCGCAAATATGAACATATTTTGATGAAATTTGGTATATAAGCTTTCACCGGCCATGCGATGAACGCTGTTGAAATTGGTGAGAATCGGTCCATGTTCAGACCTAGCCCCCATACAAATGACCCCTATGAAATCGACATAAATTGCCTTAAGTTCCAAATTATCATATAGATCTCATTCAAATTGGGTTTGTATGTGTTTTTTACATCCATTAATGAGTAGTCCAAAAATTATCCCTATAGGAAATTCTTAGTCATTGGCCCCATATATAGCTGCTTCCCGATCTTCACTTAAATCTATCAAAAAACAAAAATATTGCACAGATTTTTCTCAAATTTGGTTTGTATATATTTCTTCAAAGTGTAAGTGACTTTACCAAATATGGTCAGGATCGGTCCTTTTTTGGACCTAGTCCCCATATAGACATATCATCCGATATGAACTTTTTCATATCTTCAGCCAAAAAAATTAATAAAAATGCCACTCAAATTGGGTTTATGCTTATTTGCTATATCCAATTAGTTGGACCGAAGAGATAGGGTCTCTAAACCATGGTATAGGTTATCATATAGTCGGGCTAGAACGACTATAATTTTTTTACTTGTTATTATTGTTAATGAAAATAACAAACTCATTAACAAGCACATTAACAAATTTAATAAACACACACATATCATATGTATAATTATATGTATGTGTTAATAGCAACTTTAAATGCAATTTACTCAAAACAAAGGAAAAAATTTGAAAATCTGTAAATCTGGTGAACAGCTAAAAAGAAGTGCCTTTCAAATAATGTACGTTTGGTCAAAATCGGGATAAAACGGTAGAACAAAACATCGGTAACAAGAAATCGTCTAGCCTATTAATATTATAGATATAAAAAAAATGTTCTATTTAAGTAAGTAAATCTTTATTAAGTCTTTTCACACATATGTTTAGGTACAACAACAACAGTAGCACAATATATATATGTATATAAAGCTCTTAGAACTATGACTGTTTTGTTCTAATAAACAGTAAAATGTAGAAGCTACACGCAAAATTTTAAAAGTATTGTATATCTTTTTATTAGCAAATATTAAGCGAAATTCACTAAAAAAATTGTATTTTATGAAATTTTATTAATGTTTCCTAAATTTAATTTATATCGATTTCTGTCTTTAAATTTTTCTGAATTAAAAATGAGAGATTTTGAATTTTAGTCGATATAATCTGAATTTTAATCGATATTATCCTATTTCTAAAATTTTAAATTTCAAGCGAAAATTAAAACACGTAAAAGAGTTATAGTCGGTCTAAACCGACTATTCGGTAGCGTATACGAGGAGTTTCGAGAAATGGTTTTGGGTCCAACTTAGCTCAGGTCATAATTGGATTCTGAAAAAATAATAAACGAAATTTAAATATTTTCTTATGTGATTTAATTGAAAATCGGGAATCAGCTTTATATGGGGGCTATGACTAAGAATTGCCCTACAGAGTTTATTTTTGGACTACTGATAGCCGGATGTAATAATCATACACAAACCCAATTTAACCAATATCTATATAATAATTTTGAAATTATGTCAATTTAAGTCGACCTCATAGGGGTCATATGTTTAGAGACTAGGTCTAAGCATGAACCGATCTTCACAATTTCAATGGCATTTATCCTATGGCCGACAGAAGTTTATGTAATAAATTTCAACAAAATATTTGCGACCTGTAGTTTGATTATAATGTTTTCATGGATACACAGTCGGACGATCGGTATAATAAATGATGGGTTAGGTCATATATCTTTGTTAGTTACAAACATCAGCACAAAGTCATTATACCCTGACCACGTAGTTTTATAGTGTATAAAAACTGTATAATGTTTTAAAATTTCAGTTTTTTCGTCCGAAAGTGGTTAAAATGTTATTTTTTTTAACAAAGACTATTCTTAAAACATCGAACTACAATAATGCATAGAAACAAAATATTTTAGATTAGTTAAATTTAAAATTAAAGTATTCAAAAAGTCATGACGCCATGTGGCATCAAAATAGCGAAAGGGTTAAGAAAAAAAATGTGTGGACATGGACATTTTAACGTTCTAAACACTTTAGAACGTATTGATTAAAGTAAAAATTATAAAAGGTTATAGAAATTGTTGTGAAATAGAAAAAACCCAGTTGAAGTGTAGAGTTTAAATTGTCCCCACTATTTTTTTTAAATATTCTGTAGCAGTTCTCTCATAACTCACCAATATATGTAAACAATACACCACTATAGAGCCAATAATGATAGTAAATATAAAACCATTAATATAACCAGCATTAGCAAATGCATTCGGCATTGCCAAGACGCCAGTTCCAATACTGGCCTTCAGGAAATGAGCATATGACTGCCAAATGCTGCAAAAGAATACATAATAAAATCAATTAATTTTGTGTTTTATTTTAAATTCTAGGATTTATTTAAAATTTATAAAACTATTTACTTTGTTGGCTTTTTTACATCTCTATGATCATGAGGATCATACCCGTCATCGTCACCATCATCATTATAATTACTTAATCCAATATGATGCATGGACAGAGTTTTTGCAGCACTCCTGGAATATATTACAATTGAGAGTATTGCATTTAAAATACTTCATTTCATGATAACTACAATATACGAGAATATCACACAATTCACCCTTGCAATAAAGCCAAAGGAAGAAGTGCAATATTTGTGAGATCAAACATAGAACATTATGAAGAATACATACATACATATGTTCAGATGAATTTCAAGCTACAACTATAACAATAACAACAAATAACTCAAAACATCAATTAACTAGATTTACAGTCCTTCCAGACATAAATTTACAACCGAGCAGTATATGGAGCTAATTAACAAACATTAATATAAATTGATAATGGGAGGTGATTTTAATGGCAAGCATCTAATTTGAGGATCACGATGATATACAACAAAAGTGGATGAAAGACCCTCCTATTTATTGGTCTACGGATTAATTTCTTTATAACAAGAAAAATAGCAAAACTGTCTCTACTATCGCCCATACATTTGACGTATTACTGCGGTGTTTTTGTTTGGATGGTCACCTTACGCATGGTTCGTAGAAAAATTCCAAATCCAACATTTTCAAAATCAAATATCCTATCTTCCAAAAATTTGTGAACTAATATTGGTCAGGCGGTCAACTCAAAATATAAAAAGACAAATAAAAGAATTTAAAATGGAAAATCTTAAAAATGATCTGCTAGCCCTAACATATTGCAATAAAAGCCCCTACTCACTATGAAAGTCTACAAAGCAACTTAAGCAATCAAGTAAAAAAAAATAAAAAATCAGCCTCAGGACTTCAAAATCGATAATTGCTTTTGCATATATTCGCAATTTATGGGTAAGATCAAATCAAGATATATTAAATGTTTCCGGCCAATCATAAATTCCGAAGATATATTAAAATCAATATTTAGAATTTGAGGTACATATCTCGAAATTAATGACGACCGCAAAAAAATGTGTTTTGTTAGACTTACCACAAGTAGTTCTATCGCTAAACTGAATTTGAATTCGGGTTTGAGGACGTAAAGGAAACTTAAGTAATTTAGTTACAAAATAATATATAAACAAGTGAATTTAGGCACGACTTTGTGTCCATTAAAATAGTTTTTATTGGAATAAAACTTCTCAGTAATGTTGTCTTATTTCATATCCTCAGATCACCACAAAAGGAAACTTACTCATCGACCCACATATTTCATTGGTTGCAGCCCGTATATATTTGAACTTTTGTAAGAAATATACAATTTATAAAAATTCTAAAAGTATAATTTTATATAATTTATTGAAATGTTTTAAGAAAAAACAAAACAAAGACTAAAATTTTGACATAATATTGTAAACAAGAACTTCAGTTTTCTGATATATTGGTAGAGTTGCCGGGCAAATGATTAAAGACAGAATTACCCTGAAGTAACCGTAAATGTCCCGTAACTGTCCTTTTTCTTTAATAGATAGATGGACACAAAAACAAATAGTTTTGTATACCTTGTTTAATTTTGTCAACATTCACGAAGCGATGATTCAGAAGGAACTGTGAATGATGTGTATTTTTCAAGATATTCTTGAATTTTTAAGTGGTGAATTTTGTACTTTAGGATATGTGCAGACACGAAGACTTTACAAGGGTCCATACTATGTTTATCGCCGAATGATGTGGTTTTTGGGTTTTCTAGATAGCTTGCTGGAAATTTTTAATGGATGGCCTTTCCTTCACTTGTTCAGGTGGTTGTTGGTGTCTAAGAGTTGTTTAATATTGAAAGTTTTATCTCCATAAATTGGTTTGGCATATAGTGCATAATAAAACCGAGTCATCAGATTTAGGATTTGGAAACTCTTTAGGTAATACTGATGATTTCCTTTCTTTAATTTTGGTAATTTCTGAAAAGAAAAAAAAACACATTTTAAATATTATACAAAAACGTACGTCCTCGTTGAACATAATTCAATTAATTTATTTTTTTTGGTACTTTACTCTTTTTTGGTCCACTTTAATTAAAAATGTCCAATAAGGTCATATAAGTGTCTTATAAAGTGATAAATGATAAGAAATGATTAATAATAACACAAGGGAACAAAATTGAACTTTTTTGGTGTTGATTGGAACTTTTTACAATTATTTACTTATTTGAGGTAGCTTAAAATCTTAAAAACTTATGGAAATCGCAATTTTTATCAATTGAGTTTTCTCAGTAAATTGTGAACAAAATCAAAAGTTGTGCACCAATTACAATGAAATAAAGCTCATTTCATTCGAAATATGTTTAGCTAAATGTTTTTAGACCAAACATGTGCTCTAAGTCGCATTTTAATTTTTTATGAATTTTTAAAGAACAAAAAAATTTTTTTTTTTAAATTGTTCCTTTTTTTTTCAAAACTTCCACGATATTTCTGAAACTGCCGGGTAAATTTAAAACCAATGTAAGCATGGTTTAAATATAATATTGTTGACGAGCTTTGGATTTTTTTAAACTGAATATGGTGAACTGTTTTCAAGTTATTCCAGTATATGTAGAGGAAGTGTCCTAATTTGGGACATAGCGGTATATTCCAAAAAATCGAGCTGATAGAAAAAAACCAAGTGCAGATTTGGATTCAGCGTCCCAAATAATTTTTAAAACAATATTCAGTTCTTAATCAACAAAAACTTTGTTTCCTTTTGTAACATATAGAGTCCACATTTGCTGTATTTTTTTTTTTATAAATACAAGTAAGCCTCTTGTAAAAACATGATTTACCCCTAAAAAGAAACATTCTAAAAGTCTGCTTTATATTTTGAAATGCCTGATTATTGATTTTTTTTTAATTTTTGAAGAAACTCAAATTTTTTGCTTTACTTTTTTTTTTTTTAAAAATCGGCAAGTTGAAATTAAAATTCTGTATAATAAACTATGGAAAATCTGTCTTAGAATTTTCGATATGAAATAAAATTATTTTATTTAGTGTTTGTAAAATCTTCTAGGGTTGGTGTTATCTTATATTATGGTTAGGTTAGGTTGGATGGGCCACCCGCCCGTAGGCGGGTATACTCGGAGGCCATATGGCCCATTGTGATACCCTTTAGAAAGTGCCGGAAGGTAGATATAGGAAGAGAGATTAAAGAGTACAGATATATAGTGTAAGGGGTATGGAAAATGAAAAGAAAAGAAAAGAAAAGAAAAGAAAAGAAAAAGTGAAAAAGACCCCTTTCGTTCGTTGTGCATCCCTCCTGAACCAGCCAGATTCCCTCAAGAAATCCGCAAGGTCGCCGAGTGGAACGTCTACTTTGCGCCCAGGTTATCGAGGAATCTTGGCCCTAGATATCTAAGGCGCTGCTCCTTCAGTCCTGGACATTCACACAGCAATATTTGCACTGACTGCTCCTCGTCCACATCCATACAGCTACTACAGAAGTCAGCTCTCGGGACACATATGCGTTCAGCCATCCACACTATTACACAGTGTCAAGTGAGCATTCCTATAAGTAGGCTGATTGTCCCTTTACCAAAACCAAGGAGTGATTTCGTTCTCCTTGGATTAGGCAAGTGCCATTGGATTTGAGATATTCTGCAAGAGATCAGTTTCGTCCACCTTATCCTTAATTCGAGATCAGCTGCGTCTTGAATCAGATTACATAGCTCTGATAGAGGGATTCTAATGTCAGTGTCTGTCATTCCGCTCAAAGAAACTGAGCATTTCCACGCACACTCGTCAGCCAGCTCGTTTCCTTTGACACCACTATGTCCTGGAACCCATATCAGCCTCTCGGTGTCCTGCCGGATCCGGTCGAGCGACCTGATACATTCTCTCCCACACTTCGATCTAACTGTCTTCGATTTCAGAGCTTTGAGAGCAGCAAGACTGTCCACGAAAATATTAATGGTCGTTGGATCCGTATCCCGTTCCAGCATTATTTTCGGTGCAATGAGAATTGCGTGAATCTCGGCCTGAAAAACGCTACATTTGTCAGGGATTCTCCGAGTTACCTGTATAACAAGTTGGTCGGAGTAGACCCCTGAACCTGTACCCTCTTCCATCTTCGAACCGTCGGTATATACTGAGATCGCAGCCCTGTCTATGACAGAGTTTGCGGCCCAATATTCTATATTATATACTTAATAATGTACCACCCCTATCCCCCTATTTTGGCACTGTTTTGGTTTGCCTTAGCGGCTGCTGGTATGGTAAATAAATATGCTTTTTAGTATATCTGGATTTCCAGTCCACTTTATAAAATGTTTCTCTTCTTTCTACAGTATATAGTGAAAATTATGAATACAATAAACGTTAAAAATTTTTATTTTGTCAAATGTATATACATACGTATTATAGTTATGACACCGATCCCAGATGTTTCCGATTCCTGATATTATCGGTTCTAATTATCTGTCGATTCCTGATGATTACCGATTTCTTATATTACAGATTCTTGATTTCTACCGATTCCTGATATTTATCGATGTCTGATATTACCGATTCCTTATTTTTACCAATTCCCGATTAGTCGACTTGAGCCGATTATCCTAAACTGAGAAAAGACCGAGTGCAGACGGATGATTACGACCGATTATGTTCTAAGAATAGAATCCCTTTTGAATTATTTATTCATTTATTTATTTATTAATATATGGAATTAATCCTTACAGATTATTTACCCGTACAACAACATTTCAAAAATAGGGGAATATGAATGAAAAAATTTAATTGAGGTTATGTGTTGAGATAAATTATTATTTTAATTTTTGTGATATTTGTATTTGAAGAAAAATCAATAAATCTATAATGTTACTAAATTCAATACACATTCGTCTAAGCGGATCACCGTTCACATAATTTGATCTATAACACTGAACAGATAAAGGTGAGAGGAAACGTGTTGGCCGCTGAGGGATGTTAAATGAAATATTGTTGATCAGGGAAACAGAAGAAACATCGCCATTAATTATATTCAAAAGAAACGAAACGTTTAGCAGTTTTTTGAGGTTGGCAACTTAATATGAGTGAGTCTGCTGTTATACGACGCAAGATTTAAAGGGTTAAAATTTAAACTGCATAGACAAAATAGTAGGAATTGTTTTTGCACCGAATGCTATCAATATGATTATAAATATATTTAAAAGATAAATTAAGATCAATAGTTGTACTTTAACCACAAGAAAGGGTAAATCAGCCATTTTATCATCACATAAGATTTGAGGATCCTTAAGTAGAACTTCGACATGACTGAACTATCTTAGGTGAAGAAAAAGTCCCTGTAAAATTACCGATATGGCTCGAAAACATCTTAATCTCGATACCGGATCAACCAAGCCTCGTTATGATATAAGGTCTAATGCACAACAGTTTGGTTGGTTGTGATTTATTTTTAATTTTATTTTATTTATTTCGAATTCCCATAGAACAAGACATAAAATCTTATAATTAAAGTACAGGATTAGTACTAGGTACATAGTAGTAAGGAAATTTAACATTGTGTATAATAACAATTAAAAATAATAACAAAATAAAATAATTATAAAAAAGTTTAATGTAAAAATTAGTTATTTAAAAGCGATTTAAAATAGAAAACCAATTAATTATAGAAATTAAAGAGGGCCATTTTAAATTGCATTGCGTTGCTTATGAACTGAATGTTTGAAGGTAGCAAGTTCCAAAGACGAATTGAATTAATAAAAAACTGCCATTCAGATGTTTGTGTTCGATGTCTAATTGGTATTAAATCATTTGTTCTGCGAGATCGAGTGAACGATATTCTATTAAAAAGATAAGAAGGTTCACGGGTATACACAATTTTATGTAATAAAGTCAAGGTACGTATTTTTAGTAAATCACTGAAACTAACTCCATACATTTTTTTTGAAACTGGTGTAATATGATCATACTTCTTCAGGCCGTAAACATACCTTAGTATGGCGTTATAAGCTTTCTCCAATTTATTGTAACTCGTATAATCACAGCTCGAAAAAACTTCACATCCGTATAACAAAGTTGGCATTATATATGTTTTTGCAAGTAATAACCGAATCTTAACCGGTGTAAAGTATTGTGTTTCCACAGAATTCGTAGCATAGCATATGTTTTTCCAGCAGCTGTGTTTATGTGATCAGTCCATGTAAGATTATTATTAAAAATTATACCAAGATTCTTTGTAGTTCTTACAATCTCAATTGCTTGATTGTTTAGTATAACTTCTGGTTTAAAAGTTGATTTCTTGGATTTTGGATTAATCACCAGACACTTAGATTTGCTGGGATTCAAGCAAAGGCCATTGGATGGAGCCCACATAAAAACACGGTGTAAATCCTCGTTTAGTTTACTTAAGCAATCATCAATATTTTTGTTGTTTTTACATATATATAATTGAACATCATCAGCATAGATATGAACGCTGCTGTACATTAGTTGCTCTGGTAAATCGTTGACGTATATTGTAAAAAGAAGAGGACCAAGGATTGATCCTTGAGGAACACCTTTCGATATTGGCAGTGGTCGTGATATTTTTTTATTAGCAAAGACTGACTGTTTACGATCCAATAAGTAGGACGCAATTAATCGAGTGGACGACAAAGAAAATTTAAACAAAGTTTGCAGTTTCATACAAAGAATTCCATGATCAACCATGTCAAATGCCTTAGAGTGATCTAATAAAACAAGAAATGACATGAAACCAGCATCAATATTACTCCGTATTTCCTCCGTGACATCAATAAGCGCAGTTACGCAACTATGCTTAGGCGAAAACCTGACTGTCTGCTTGTAAGTAAGCCATTTCTGTTTATGTAATCGTGCATTTGCTTATGTAGTAGCTTCTCAAATACTTTTGAGAGAAATGGTAATATAGAAATAGGTCGGTACTCATTGCTGGATTTTGGTGTAGGTATTATTTTAGCATACTTCCAGTTAGCAGGAAAAGTACTTTTAATTATGATATTGTTGAATATGAATGTGATATTTGGTAACAACACAGGAAGAATAGCTTTTAAAAACTTTGGGTGAATATTATCAAATCCTACAGCATTTGACTTAACAGCTAGGCACCTCCTTGATACATCATCTTGTGTTACACAATTAAAACTAAATAGTTGACTCTGCTCAGTGATAGGTTGATTAAAAAAATTACTATTCAAAGGTACTGTAGGCAGTCGTGTGAAAGTTTCATTAAGTAATTCTACATCTATTTCCGTTGTATCTATTATCCTTGGTTTTCCAATACCAATGTCACGTATATTTTTCCATGTTTTTTTGGAACCAATTGCAGAGTTGAAGACAGATGAATAGTATGTTGATTTAGCACTCTTAATAGCTCGGTTTACTTCTCTGCGTGCGTTACAATATTCTTCATGTAGTGAATCAGTTTTGAAACGTTTCCAACGACTATAAACCCTATCTCTGTAAGCAATTGCAAATTTAATATTACCATTAAACCATGGTTCTAATTTAAAACTAGTTTTTAAAGCTTTCAACGGAACCGACCTATTGAAAATTTGTTCAATTTTGTTTTCTAAGAAGTTAAGCTGACTTTCAGCAGATAGCATATAGTAAATTGAATTCCAATCAATATTTGCTAAATCAAAAGCTATGACAATATTATCCATATGTTTAAAGTCATAGTATGTGGCATCATTCATAATAAGTTGGATCTGGAAATCAATGGTAAGAAAAATTAAGTCGTGCTTTGAAAAACAGGACGCTGAAATCTGATCATAGAGTAAAACTTTTCCTTTATCGCCAACAAATATTATATCCAATAGCGTGTTTGCTGTAGCTGAAAAATGGGTTGGAACTGTTGTATTTGTTGGATAAAGTCCAACTGTTTCCATATTATTTACTAAATAATAATTTTCCACTAGAAGATTTGAGTTGAAATCGCCACATATAACTATATCTTCAAATTTTACTGTTTCATTCTCCAAAGTTTTGAAAAAATTTTGCATATCAACATTGTGATGAGGTCTGTATACACAACCCACAAGAATTTTGTTTCCATGTGCTGAAATTTCTACAAAGAGATGTTCAATCTTTTCCATTGGCTTGGATTTACAATATAATTTACTAGTTATTCCATTTCTAATATAAATAGCAACACCACCTGCATGAGTTACCCTATCACAGCGATATAATTTATAGTCTTGCAAATCAAAAATAGTATCAGGAACAAGCAGGTCAAACCACGTCTCAGATACACATACAACATCAACGCCTGAATTTTCAAATATAAAGGAAAACTCGTCCATCTTATTGTTTAGACTTTGCGCATTTATGTGACAAATCTTTAAACCAGTTTCCTGCTTACAAAGTACTCGAACCATATCAGAAGTAACATCTTTGGAACTATACGTTGTACTACCTGAACAATTTGTCATAGAAACAAAAAAGATTTTTTAAAAAAACAACGCATGCATATTTAAAAGGGCCAAAAATAAAACATATTAAATGACTGAAATTTTTCAAAAACATTCCGAAAATACAAATTAAAATAACATGAACATGAACATTAGATATTCGTAGATTTCCATAATATAAACAAAGCATCAGCAAACAATGGACATCAGTTCTGGCAATAAGCATTATCATTACGAAACATATTATCAAGTTCATCAATAGAGTCGACACGAACTGGTTGATCATCTTGTCTAATTTTTATATACACTAAGCCACGTTTAGTAAATGCCGAGTGTAGTTGTTGAATTTTCTTTTTTCGTATCGCCGACTGCAATATTTTGTGGTTTGTGGAAGTCAAATTTTCATTTAAATAAAAAGGACGATCTGAACCAAGACCAATATGGTCTAAAACTAGCGTAGATTTTTTCATTTTTCGAAAATTTGCAATAGTTTTCAAAATAAAATTTTTGTCATAAGGAGAAAAAAGCTTCACCATAATTACGGCATCGGGCGAAAAGGTTTTATCTTTATCTATTGTAAGGTATGCCATTAATTCGCAGATCAGAAGCAATAATAGAATTTTCTTGGCACTTTTTAATCCCATAATTTCCTCCGCCACTGTCTCAATTTTTGTTACTCGTTGATTAATATCGATAATATCACTCTTTAATTCATTAAATCTCTTTTCAAACATACTTTCCAGGCGAGCTTCACTTTTTTCAAACATTTCCTTTATAAGGCCAAACATATTCTCAAATCTCTTATCAACAAGATTTAATAACTTAAATGGTGAATCATTTGTTGATAGCCTCGGTGTTTTTAGTACATTATCAAGAAGAGAGTTTTGTAATGATTCTGTTCCCCTATTCCATAAAAAAAGATGCTAAATTTAAGAGTGAACCCTGTTTCAATAATGAAATCAGTAACGATAATCTTTTTATGATATATCGTGTATGATACTATTGTAAAATGGTGAAATAGGATGAGAAAGAGAGATCAACGAGATGAAATAAAACGCTTCTAATGCAATCGGACACAATAGTATTTATTGCCTTTTCTCTTGCCTTCTTTAGCTACTTCAAAAATAAATGACCATTTTTTTAAATTATAGACCAACACTCAGGGGATGCTGCCTATACAAGCGGTGCATTGTGTTGCTCTCAGAAAAATAGGTAACGGAAAGGAGGAAAGAGGGAATAGTGATAAATGAATTTTCTCTCTAATGCATTGTGCGGTCAACTTGACAATGGACTTCAAAGGGATGTGATGTACTACATAGAGAAGCGGGTAGAGCGAACTGAAACTCGGGCACTTGGAATGAGTTCGCTAATCTCAAAAGAACATTTCCTTTGGTAGTATCTATAGAACAGTGCTACACAACCCACATTCCGACGATGTTTCAATGAGTTAATAGAGTTCGATATCCTACTGTCATTAATGAACATCAACGCCCTCCTTTGCACACGGTTCATTAGCTTCAAAATAGACTTTGAAGCTCCTGACCATATATGGGAGTTGTATTCCATTTTGGGTCGGATGTTAGTGGTAAGTAATTTTTGCACCGTTTTAGAAAATCAATACCTATACCTCCCATATATGCAGATGACATTGTTGAATCCATGGCCCTATGGTTCAACAAACAACATTCTGCGTATTAAAATTAACCCTATTCACTTCACCCACTCGGATTGAGTGTTTCAATCATTGTCCGCCTTTTACCCCCAAGCTCCAAAAGACTCGGCCTACAATTAAAGGAAAATGAATCAAAAATGTTGCTGTATCTGCGAAAGAATATAAATAAGATTGGCTTGTTGTCGAATATACAATGCTTTGACTGAAGTAACTGAAATCATAAGGCAGGAACTTCATGATAATAAAAATAATTTTTTTATCGTACTCGACCATTCAAAGGCTATGTAATAAGCTGAAACATCTTTTTAATGTCTCTTCATCATCTGTAAATTTTCTTCGATCCTACCTATCTGATCGTACCTAATCCGTTTGCGTGGAAAATAAAATCTCAATAGCGTTAAATATTACGAGAGGAGTGTGAAGGATATTGTTTTATGTATCCTTACTCGTTGTTTGTAAAAGTTAATTTTTCCTATAGCCCTTAATTATATTTATACAGCTGAAAGGGTTTCAGCTTATTAATAGGCGTTCAAAAGAACTGCCAAAAGATTTTGAGAATATTACTACAAATAAAGACAAGTGCCATTCAGTTGTTAATAATAGTCTCATTTTATTCAATAATTGTTCTGTCTTATATACTACTTATGAGAATTAACTTAGTTGTTTAGTATTGAGTTATTTCCCAAATCACTCAATATTTTATTAAGAATAACAAAAAAAGTAAATTAAATTATAGGTGTCAGTTTAGGTTACATGTTGTCATATATTAATGCAAATGGTTAATATTCTTGTAACCCACTTCGACATTTGTAACATGACAACTTTAACATGTGTTGTAAATTTGTCATGCTACACAGTTGAAGTTGGTGATATTCGCTGTGCCTATGGTATGACAACATGGTTACACTACACCCTCATCCTTAAGAGAAAATTTATGGGGAAAATTTTTCTTATTCTATGGCATTAAATTAAACATGGTTACTTAATGTGTAATAATTATATTTTTGTTCTAACAATGTTAATTCTTATTTAATGTATAATAATTATATCTTATTTGTTTTTACAATGTTAATTATTATTTAATGTATAATAATTATATCTTATTTCTATAGTATGGTTTTAAATTATTGTTACGTACTTCTTTTTCAATGCCATTATAATTAATTACAGTATTTGCATTATTTCTTCTTAAAATTTTATATGGACCTTTATATGGACTTTGGTTCTTTTTTCTATTTTCTACCTTAAGTAATACTTGGTCTCCTAACTTTAAATTTAATTTATTTGTATATTTTGAATTTTCAATTCTTTGTTTCTTAGCTTTTGACAACATATCCTTAGCCTCATTAAAAGAGTATTGTAGTCTGCCTTTTAGTTCAATTATATAATCCTCATAATTGTAAAATTTTCTTTCATTATCTAAACTGTCAGATGGCAAGTATGGTAATTTTCCGTAAACTAACTCGAATGGTGTATACCTTGTATCTATGTGTGGTGCTGTGTTATACGCAAACTTGAAGTATGGAATCCATTTATCCCATTCATGATCCTTCGCTGTTGTCATTAAAAATTCATTCAGAACTCTATGGTTTCTCTCAATTGCTCCTAACGTCTCGTGATGATAAGGAGTTGAGAATATTTGTCTAATTTGCAAAAATGAACATATGTTACGCATAACTTCGTATGTAAATTATGTCCCTCTGTCGGACTTAAGTACCTTAAATTGACCATATTTCAAAATGAATTGTTCGACTAATGTTCTAGCCGTAGTTATTGCATCCTTTGTCGGCATGGGATGTGCAACAATAAATTCAGTCAACTCACATTGCATTGTTAAAATGTATCCGTAATCATTTGAAATCTGAAGAGGACCTACAGTGTCAATTGAAATTATCTCAAAACTATTGTTTGGTGTGTTCGTTAGTGTTAGTGGTTCTTTTATGTGTTTTGTTTGTTTGTTTTTAATACAACTGTTACAATGTGACACAAATTTCTTTACCATTTTACTCATGTTTTTCCAAATGTATCGCTGTTTCAGTTTGATAACTGTTTTTCTTATTCCCAAATAGCCTGCGTGTGTGGCATTGTGGAATTCATCAAAAAGTTTATATATTAAAATGTCATCTGTTATTATTTTCGGGGCATTGTATATTAATAATCTAAGTTGAGGACTTTTGTTATCGATTCGTATTTTCGCATATGCTTCTTTTAATTCTTCTTTTGTATATGTTTTAAATAATTTATCTTCCTTTGATAGCGCTAATCTATACTAATATAATAAAGAGGTAATGTGTGTTTGTTTGTTTGTAGGGGGTAATCTCCGTAACTAGCCATCTGATCTTCCTGAAATTTTCACAGGCTATAATTTTTTTAATATTTTTAGTGGGTGTGGCACCTCCCACACAAAGTAAATTTTTAATATCATATACATATATTGAGTATTATGATAGGGAGAGCTTTGCAAATTTGTGTGAGGTCACCTATTGTTAATATTAGTAGCCACGCCGGAAATGGGCCGGATCGGAGAAATGGGCGTGGTACCTCCCATACAAGTAATAATTCAATGTTATATATCTCGAGTACTATGATAGAGAGAGTTTTTCAAATTTGTCTGATGTCATCTATTATTAATGTGAGCAGTCGGACAAAAAATGGACAGTATCGGACCAATAGGCGTGGTACCTGCCATACAAATAAAGTATATAATGCCATATATCTGGAGTACTGTTATAGTGAGAGTCTTGGGACTTTGTGTAAACCCATAAGTTATTCATATGATTAGTTAGACAACAAATGGGCGTGATCGGAGCAGTGGGCGTGGCACCGCCCGTACAAAGTAAATATATGATATCATATAACTGGTTTACTAAAAGAGGGAAGCTTTGGCGCTTTGCAAGACACCATCAGATCTTAATATGAGTAGTCAGATAAAAAATTGGCGGGTTCACAACAATGGGCGTGGAACTCCCCATGCAAAGTAACTATTTAACCGTACGATTCATAACCAGCAAAACTCCTTTAATTTCATAACCAAGGTACCCGGGTACCCGAAGTAGGTTGTTTTGCGTTTATTGAAATAAAATAATATTTTCCTGTAAATATTTTTGTTGTTGATTATATTTTGCGTTCTCAACTGTACAAATTTGATATTTGGAAAAAAAACTGGTTTTTGTTCGTATATAAGTACCTAAAGCGACACAAGTAGGCAGAATGATTTTGATGGCTGGCACAAATCATTCTAATGACGAAAACGCAAGAGATTTGTGGACGTCACAGGCTCACCCAATATTCCGCGCCACCATGGGAATAAACAGGTTTTTCGATTTGCTGCGTTTTATGCGGTTTGACGACCCAGAACACGGGTAGAGCGGCAGCGTCAAGACAAAGCGGCGCCAATTCGAGATATTTGGATAATGCTCAATGCAAATCTTGCCAGATATTATGTGCCATCAGAATATTTGACCATTGATGAACAATTATATCCATACCGTGGTAGAACCAAATTCACCCAATATATACCCTCGAAGCCAGCAAAATATGGCATAAAAGTATGGTGGATTTGCGATGCCAAAAACTCATATCCACTTCATGGCCAAATATATACTGGCAAACAAGAAACTGGTCGTGAAGTTGGTGTTGGCGAAAGAGTGGTGAGAGATTTAGTTGGACCATACTACGGTAGCGGACGAAATATAACAATGGATAATTTTTTTACGACGCTGCCGTTGGCTAGGCAACTAAAAGTAGAAAAGCTCAGCATTGTGGGTACACTCCACCGCAACAAAGCTTACATCCCTGCGGAGATGAAAGAAGACAAAAAAAAAGACGTTGGTTCAAGTTTGTTTGGCTTCTACGACAAGGTAACACTGCTCTCATATAAGCAGCGGAAGTCCAACTCGGCCATCCTTCTTTCTAGTATGCATAATGATGCACAAATTGACGAGAATGGGAAACCAGAAATTATAAATTTTTATAACCAAACAAAAGGTGGGGTGGACGTAATGGACCAAACGCTCCAAGAATACACGACCCAGCGACAAACAAGAAGATGGCCGATGGCATTTTTCTATAACATCATTGATGTGAGCGCATTTGCATCACACATCATATATTATGGAAATAATCCAACTGCACGATACACCACGATGCGCAGGAAGAATTTCCTGCGTCAACTGGCAGAAAACCTGTGCATTCCTGTTATAGAAAATAGAATTTCAAATGTGCAAAGCGTGCGCCAATTTTCAACAAAAAATGCAATTGAAAGCATCATCGGAAGGCCGTTGGAGAGTGTGCTTTGTGCTGCAGGTCCGTCAACATCTCCGTCAGCACGACAAAGGGGCAGAAAAGTACATACGGGCGTGTGCTACATGTGCAACCTTCTTCCAAATAAGCGCAGAAGAAAAACTAGAAAAAATTGCAGCATATGTAGCACGCCGATATGCGATGAGCACGCCATAACAATTACTAAATGCTACAATTGCCGCAATAACAACGATAGTGATTCGGATGAATTATAATATAATATATATAAAATATGATAAAATAAATAAAAAAGACATTTATTTCCAATAAAAACAATACAAAAAAACGTTTTTTCATTTACATGTCAGGCATTTACATAGGAATTGCATTAGGGTACCCGGGGACCCCGGTTGTGTGTTTATGGGGGTAAAACATTTAAAATCATTTTTTAAAGAAAATATTGAAAATATTTTGAATTTTTTCGTATTTATATCTTAGTTTAGCCAAAATCTCTCATGTTTCGGAGTTTTATGTCCATATCTCAAAAATTATAGGCACAGCAGCACTTTAAAGTCAAAAAAGGTACACGGGTACCCGGTTATGAATCGTAGGGTTAATGTCATATATTTGGAGTACTGTAAAAGAGAGAGCTTTGTGGCTTTGCGTGAGCCCATAGGTTCTTTGTGTGATTAGTCGAACAAAAAAATGGGCGTGATCGAAGCAGAGGCCGTAGCACCGCCCATGTAAAGTAGATATCTAATATCCTATAATTGGGAAAGGCTCGACATTTTGCACGAGTCCATCAGATATTAATGTGAGTAGTCCAATAAAAATTGGGCGGGATGGGATAAGTGGGCGTGGCACCTCCTATATCAAAAATATGATGTACTACAAAAGCAACAGTCTTTTGACCAGTACATTACTTATCAATGTGATTTGTCGTGGAAAATATATCGTCAAAATCAAAAATCGCCAAACCCAAAAATCACGAAAAATAAATCGCCCAAAAACAAAAATCTTCAAAATCAAAAATGGGCAAAATCAAAAATCGCTAAAAAATAAAAATTGCCAAGTGATATTTTAAGTTCAAAGCCAATAGTTGAGTGGTGCCAGATCTAATTTGGAAAATCCATGTTCTTCTCATGGGCAGCTACATGTACCTTCAGGGCAGGAACGCCGAAAATCTGATAATTGTTGTACCGAATTAAAAAAAACAAAAAACATTTTATATCAGCAAGTATCAAAATAAATGAATCTATATTAATGATCTATACTTAGCATAATAAAGAGGTAATGTGTTTGTTTGTTTGTAGGAGGTAATCTCCGTAACGACTTATCTGATCTTCCTGAAATTTTAACTGATTCTTACTGCGAATATCGGAAGTGCTACAGGCTGTATTTTTTTAATATTTTTAGTGGACGTGGCACCTCCCATACAAAGTAAATTTTTAATATATATATATATATATTAAGTACTATGATAGAGAGAGCTTTGAAAATTTATCTCAGGTTATCTATTATTAACGTGAGTAGTCAGACAAAAAAGTGGGCGGGATTGGACAAATGCGCATGGCACCCTTTACAAACTTAATATTAAATGTGATATATCTGAATAACTGTGTTAGTGAGAGCCTTGGGACTTTGCGTGAGCCTTTTCATAACAATTCGGAAGGGCGGGGGAGGGGGAGGGTGCAGCGAAGCACACCGGGTTACATCTAGTTCATTTATATTTTCTCATTTTAGATATCAGTTTCCTCAGAATCGAATCTAGTATTATTATTATTTTATATATTTTTGGCATGTAACTTCTTCACAATCGAATCTTGTTCCGATGTATTATCGTTACATCCTATACTCATATCATTCTCATTTCTAGTACGTGATTTCTTCATGGTCGAAACTGGTTTCGATGAATTGTCATCACGTCCAATGTGCACAATATTATCCTCAATTATTATATCCTTCTCTTCTATATTTTCAAGCTTGTTAATTTTTAATTTTCTTATATTTCTGACGTCACTTATGGATGTGCATTCCCACATTTGAAGTTGATCAGACCTCTGAGGACTACATCTTTCCATATTCTTTTCCTCTTCGCTTCTTATTTCATTCGAATCGTTATCATTGGTACGTATATTATTTGCTTCATTATTCTGATTTTTATTTGCCTCATTTAATTTATCTTGCATGGCCCTCGTTGTTACTAATACTTTCTTATCTTTTTCGTCATTCTCTTGTGGTATCATTTCCTTTAGTATGTCTGAGTTAATTTCTATCCTAGAAAGTGCGTCGGTATTTGTATTCATTTTTCCTTTCTTGTAAACAATTGTGAAGTCATAGTCACTTAAATCTAACCTTATTCTAGTCATCTTTGATGATCTTTGGTGAAGGATTTTTGTGTGAAAAAAGTTAAATCAATGGTCTATGATATGTCACAACTGTAAATTTTCTGCCGTATAGGTAGGGTTTGAAAAAGTTTATACTCCAATCGATTGCCAAAAGCTCCTTCTCAATTACTGGTTTGTTAATGTTATGTTTCTGTAATGATTTACTGGCATATGAAATAGGCAAATCTTGTCCTATTTCACCTTGAGATAAGACTGCTCCTAATGCGTAATTAGATGCGTCTGTTGTTAAAATAAACGGTTTATCAAAATTTGGATATTATAACACTGGATCCATCCTGGGGCCTCTGCTTTTTCCTCTCTGTGCTAATGATCTGCATTCACAACTTCTCCATTGCAAAATTTATATGTACATCGATGACGTGCAGTTGTATTTGAGCAGTCCGACTGTTGCAATTAATCATAGTATTGTAGTGTGTTTGACTAGTCATAGTTACCATGCCTTCTGCATGTATCTAAACACTCACATTCCGTTGAGTTATATGTGCACACTCATTATAGCTGGCTAGCCTGTAAACTGCTGAGCCAGCTAAATCCCACGGTTAATGTGTGAATGTGTGCGTGTATGTCATTTATTTTAGAGTAGTTTAAGTTGTAATAAATAAAATAAAGTACAGTCAGTTGATAATAGCTCTGACGAACAGACTTGAAAACAGTTTGAATGTTTAATTTAAATAAAACTTATTATATGGCGATCCTGCCAATTGTTTCTTAAAACGCCGTAAATGTATTGTGAGATCTGTTCAAAACGAAAATAAAAGTGTTTTAATTTATAAATATTTTTTTTTTTTTTTTAATTTAATATATAAAAACATCAATCGAAATAATCAGAAGAAAAAATATAAACTACACCTTCAAGCAATAATAAAAAAAAAAAAAAAAAAGTGATATTAAAGAAAAATTAAGAAAATTATTAAAAACTAAATAAAATAAGAGCAAAAAGAAAACATATTGAAACATTATTTAGTGAACAAAAATATAAACAGCATCCTTTATTTTGAAACATGGAAAAATTAAAAACAAAAAAAAAAAAAAAAAAAAACACATTTTAACTAAACAAAACAAACAAACAATTCTATAAAAACATAAATAAACTCAAAAAATATGGAAACTTAACAGTGAGAATTAAATGCCTACAACAAAACCCATTTTTATTACATAAATTAAACGAAAAAAAATAATTGAATCCCTGCTTGTTGATTAAGTGATAGCTGATAAAAATTAATGTTAAATACAAAATGAACTTCCTAGTGCTAAAAATATATACAAAAATTAAATTAATAAAATAAGAAAGGAAGAGAAGAAATGAAAATCAATGTGGCCAAAGAAGCAAGAAACAGGTGTGGCCGATACACCTGCAACGTACAAGAGGAAGCGAAAACAACAGCAACTATAACAGCAACATCAACAATAACAGCAGCTGCAACAATCCACAACACCAACAGCGATAAACATAGAACATCGTAAGCGTTATTAATATAAAATTTAAATATTTTAAATAATTAGATGCATTACAATTGTAATCTTTTAAACATTTATATCGACCTTGAATATTTTATTAGAGGTATACATATAAAAATCGCACAATAATTATATATATAAAAGCCAGTTGGTAATAATACCTACATATATGGTACTACTATTCTGTTCTTTATATTTTGTAATCTACATAATGTTGGATATAATATTTTTGATATTTATATTGTATAAAAATCTACTTTATTAGTTTAACAGAAAAAAAAGAAAAAAAAAAAAAAAGGAGAGAATATTTATTTTAATACCATTTTGTTAATACAAAATAATCAATGGAAATAGACTAAGAATATGTTATGAAAACATACTCTGATTTAAAATCAGGAAAAAAAAAACAAAAAAAAAAAAATAAAATGAAAAAAAAAAAAAAATAATATATTTACACCAAAATTTATATCTAACTATTGAATTTTATCTTGGATATTGAAATTTGAATATTTTTATTAATACCGAATTTTATTGTTTATATTAACATTTTTTCATAAATTTTTTTATATTTTGAAAAAAAAGTATATATTCATATTGATTTAAAACTGGAACATATATATTTCTGTATATCCGTATTTAAAATTACTAAAAACACAAATTTACAATATATGTTTAAATTTAAAAAAAAAAAAAAAATTTCTTTTATTGGATCAGGATTTTCGACCATATTTTTATTTGTTTTTAGTGTGAATTTTGGAATTTTTTTTACATCTTTTTGATGAATAAATAAAATTTTAATTTATAATATAATAAAAGAAAAATATATATTATTGGAAAGGAAATATATTTGGAAAAATATAAGGAAAATAATTTGACAATTAATTTTATTTTAAGTGCCCACAAATATCATCCTCAAGATGAATTGGGATAAATGTCATTACATGCGAAAGTTTCGGCTAAATTTCTATTCTCAATTCACTACAGATTGATTTCAAATTTTTGATGAGATTAGCTATCACTTGGTCAATATCGAATTGGGGAATTAGGTCAATCAAGACGAGGGAATAGAGGAGAGAAAAGGAATATGTAAATCCTTTTAATATTTCATAACAAATAACAAAAAAAAAAAAAATAATAATAATAATCCTTTTTTTTCTCTCAAATGAATATTAACCAAATGACACATTGTCGATTTGGAACATTAGTTACGTTTGGACTATAATAAATTTATTACTATATATTTCATTTTAAATGAAAACACTTTTAATATCGTTTTAAACGGCCACATTTCATTGAGGTACATACAATTGAAATGACATGTGGAGCTTTGAATTTATTTGAACTACAAAATGCAGACGTGCAAACCGTAATTTGAATTATTAACTCCTTTTCTTCTTGCATAAAGGAAGATATACTAATATAATGAATTTGGAACACACTTTGACTTTCGTATCTTTATTAATTGTATTGGAAGGACAGGAACTTCTGTTATGCCGTTCTTATAATTTTTTTATTATTTTTATAAACTTTTACACATCTGTTTATTTAATAAGTTTAAACACAATTTTTTAATTTCATATAATATTTTTAAATATTTTTAAATATAATGTTTTTAAACACATTTTTGGTTTCGTTTTGAACAGCCGCTTGTGTTGAGTATTTCGATGCAACTTGTATGGGTACACCATCATTGATGTAGGCATTTTCCAATGCCTTCGTCAATGTCTCAATCTCATTGGCATAGGATTTTGGACTTTTACCTCCTTGACGTAAATTCAGAAGTTTCGCCGAGATAACCTCGACTGACTCGCCCTTCACTTTATTCTTAAGTGTACTAATTATCTCTTGGAGTGTAGCCTCCGTTGAAATTAAGTTTCTGGTCATACCTTTTAATTTGGTTTTGGCCAGATTAACGGTAAGAGCGTCATGTGTTTCCTTAATGGAATCCACTAATGTAAGGGCATCTAGAAAAGCTGTTAGGTTTTCTGCCCTGCCATCGAAATCGAGTATCAATTTCGAGGCTAAATGTAAAAATTGCACCGGTGTTTGTGCCATTATCAATATTCACTATACCATTGTATATTGGTATGGAACACATTCTTACAACAAATCCTTCCGAATCTGTTTCAAAATTTCAAGTTTTTCTTATGGATATATTTCATGTATTTGTAATGCTTGATCTAATCTTTCGTACATGCTATTTTTTTTTTCAATTTCGTGAAATTGAATTTATCTTGTACCAAATTTATAATAGAAATTATTGAATAAAATACTTCAATATCATAATACCTACTCAAACTCTGCTACTTTCGCTACCTCTGATACTATGAACTACAGATAGCTTATCATTTTCATCCTTCCCCCAACTGGACACTCTGAAATGGAAGTAACGGGATAATCTTTTCATGCTTGTTATTCCCGGATGTCTACCGATTATAGGGTCATGATGATATTTTTGCATAATCTGACTCTTCTCATCATTGGTAGTTAATTTTCTTAATATTGGTGTGACTACTACGGTTAAATCTTGAAAGATTTCATTACTTTTTTGAGGGATTCAATATCAGTTCCTAGGATACTAAGGAGACTATCATCTAGCGATAGTCGCATATATAGTCATGACCTATTTTCTTCTACATACTCATCGGAACAATGAATAATAATATCTACCACATTTTACTTTAAGTTATTTTTCAATTGTTCCGGTCGCAGTGTAGTATCTATCCGATACTCTAATTATTTATTCGCTGTTATGTCCTTAAACACCTTATGTTTAATTTTAGTTTGCTGAGCAACTCAACTCAAAATTATTTCGGTAATATTAAATGAATACCTCCATTAATTAAAAAAAAAGGATACACAAAACATCCTGCCATACGGCACATGGATTACATTTTTTTAAATAATATTTCCCTCTGAATGAAGACCTCGATTGACCCTTCCAAACACAAAAAAAAAAAATAAATAAATAGTAAGAGCACAGCAAAATGTTTCCTACATTTTGCAAGATAACAATAGAATAATATATTATAGAAAAAGTGCTGACTTGGTTATTAATAGAAAATTGACTTAGGCCACTGTTTCTACAGCTTAAAAAAGTAGCTGGTAACCAAAGTCTGACACTAATAAGCAACCGTCTAAGGACAGGTTAGCAAATAGCCCATAACCCCCGGGGATAGAGACAAATGAAGATAGAAATGAATATATAGATAGATAATTAGATCCGGATCAATAAATGTCCATGATGTTAATGGGAAATTGACTGAGGTCAATTATTCTCTAGGTTGTGATATAACTGACATCAATATATGGCATTAGTAAAGTTGCAACTAGAAAGATAGAATATGAATATTAAATGATATGAAAATGGGTATAATAATAATAATAATAATAATAATAATAATAATAATAATAATAATAATAATAATAATAATAATAATAATAATAATAATAATAATAATAATAATAATAATAATAATAATAATAGAATAAAAAAGTGCTCAACCTTAATGGTGAAATTAATAGGAAAGTGATAGGGAAAATTAGGTACGGAAACGGTGGGTGCTAATGAGTATAAACTATAAATGGTTTAGAAAGTAGTGAAATTTACCGTAGGTATATGAATTGAGAACGGAATGAAGATTGGCTGAAAATTTCTTTTTATAATGTCTCCAAATATGAATTTAAAATTTTAATGTCAATTCCTGCTCATTTTTTGCTCGCCTTATATGAAGAAAAATATAATGATAAAACTTACCAAAATGAGACCTATAAACATTAATCCACATATTTAGGAAATATTAATTCAAATATTTTTTCTCAGAAAAATAAAGTGTTCCAAATATAAATCAAGTTAAAATAATGATAAAATCTACGTTTATAAAAATTATAACTAAAAATTAAAATTGAAATCTAAATTAAATTAAATATATATGTACATTAATTTTATTTTCTTCTTCAATCCCATACTGAAATTATTCGAAAAAAATATATAAAAATATATTATATATATATACTAATCGTTTAAATATAAAAAAATTTTTTTTGAAATAATATACAGATCTTTTTATATAAGAAAAAGAAGTTAAAATGAAAGACAAAAATAAAACATAGGAATTACAATTATTTTTAAAAATTAAATTAAAAATTTAAATATTTAGAAAATAGGACTTAACATAAACAAAACTAAAAGTAAAACTTAAATTAAAATTTAGAAATGAAAAATCTAAATAAATTTTATAATTGAGACAATAACATAAAACTACAAATCAAAAATATATTTAATGTTTTTCTTAATCTATTGCTATGTACTACCCTGATGTGACTACCATATTTGACATATACATTTTTTGATGTTTACCTTACTATGGAAATATGAAATTAAAAATGTAAATTAAAATTTTCAAATTAAAGTTGAATTTGAAAACCTATACATTAAATTAAATTAATAATAAATTGAGAATTAAAAATTGAAAATTAACAACTAAAAAAAAAAAAACTATAATTAAAATCATAAAAATAAAAATTAATTTTTAAAAAACTACAATTAAAATTTGATATAATTATAATATTTTTACATTATTATAGAAATTAATTGAAATTAATTTTTAAGAAGAAAGATGGGGTAATAATACCCTATACACGAAAAAAAAAATAATAATAATATAAGAAAAATTTTAATGTTGAAAATAAATTTAAAAAAAAAAAATTTTTTTTATATAAAATATTGTAATCTTATATAAAAGAATGATCAAGCAGTTATTGATCATTCTTTTTTCTAAAAAAGGGAGGTGTAGTGTGTTTGACTAGTCATAGTTACCATGCCTTCTGCATGTATCTAAACACTCACATTCCGTTGAGTTATATGTCCACACTCATTATAGCTGGCTAGCCTGTAAACTGCTGAGCCAGCTAAATCCCACGGTTAATGTGTGAATGTGTGCGTGTATGTCATTTATTTTAGAGTAGTTTAAGTTGTAATAAATATAATAAAGTACAGTCAGTTGATAATAGCTCTGACGAACAGACTTGAAAACAGTTTGAGTGTTTAATTTAAATAAAACTTATTATAGTATAAGGAAACTCGCAGAAGATTTATATAATAGACATAGTTCGGCTGGCCTTAGATTTTAAACCCATTAAAATCTTAATGTTTGATGATAAATTTAAAAATAAAAAAAGTATTTCGGAAAACTTACGTTAAACTGTGATCTCTTTGATCAACACAATATTTCACACCTGTGAAAGTAAGAATTCTCCCAGCCAAAACGTATATTATTCCTGGACTCTTGTACGGATTGCAATTTATGCTAATTGCGACTCCTCGAGCAAACGTCGATTAAATGTTGCATATAACGACATTATTCGTTATGTTTTTGGTCTAAAAAAATATAGATATAAAAAAGATATACTATCCTGCTCTGAAAAACTATTTGGTGTATGTTTTCATAATCTTTTAAAATTTTATGATTTTTATGCACAAAATTATTTATACAAAAAACCTAGCTTCCCTTTCGAAAAATTGCAATTTGCAAGGTCTGATAGAGGAACAAAGCTCATAATTGCTATTTATAGGAACCTTGTCTTAGAATATCAATTCTTTTTGCACAGTGTTCATCCTTGGATTGCACTTCCACAAACTTAGCAACTAACAAGCTACGCAAGGCTTTTTAAAAAATAAATTCTTGATTATTTTGCGTAGTAAAATCTTTGAAATTTTTGTATTTTGTTATCTTCTTTTGTTATTTTATTTCATAAATAATTAATATGTCGCACCTTAAATACAAAACAGTCACAACTTAAAATTTTCAAATTTTCAGGAGAGGCAAAAAACTGTTTATTTAAAAATGATTGTATTATTTAAAAAAATGTAGTTTCATTATGAAAAATGTCCATTTTATTTTTTAATTTATATTGTATTTGTGGAAATAAAATATAATTTTGAGTTATGACTCCCTGACTGAAATATTTTCATTTGGCAAGTGATATTATCTCAAGTTGTGCCCCAGATATAACAGTATTTTTACTGTTAAAGAAGATAGTGATGTGAAATAAATTTTTGCAGTAGTTAGAAATGTGTACTGTGAGTTAATTTATGGATAAAAGTCAATTTCGGAAAATTTTGAGTTGTGACTCTTTTGTATTTTAGGTGCGATATGTAATTATTTTATTTATATCAGCACATTGTACCCTTATAATTAATAAATCCAATACTGTTTTTATAAGAATAATTTAATAATTTTTCTTGTCGTACAGGAAAGCACAATAAATAAATAAATAATATATCAGTATGTTGCGTGGGGGGGGGGGGGGGGGGGTAGCATGTGGAGGAGGATAGCGAAGTACACCGGGTTACATTTAGTAAATAATAAAACAAGAAGTGGTTCAATTTATATTTTTGTGATTAATTTGCAAATAATATAAACACTGAATAAATTGTAATAAATTAAATGTTGAAATGTGGTCCTTGTAGTTCATACAGCCATTAAATAAGAACTATTCCGTTTGATTGCTTTAATTAAAATTTATTTTATTAGAATGTTCAAGTCAGAATGAATACGACTTTTTCATTTCAAGTTTCTTATATATAATTTTACATTATAGCTTATCAACTATGGTTGAATAGGATTTACCCAATATATAAAACTATCCATGTATGTTTTTGCTGTGTATGCATTTATTGACTTTATTTCTATCATCAAAAAGTCAGTCCGTCATAATGACATATTTATATAGTGTATCACAAATTGCTGACACACATACAACAAGTCAATAAACTTTTGATTACGAATATATTTGGTTGCGACCCAAATTTATTTAACACTTAATATTTATCGTTAACCAAACTTAATACGTCACAACATATATACATATGTACATAGTTGCTGTGTAGTTGTGAATCATAATTTTTGTGTTTACACCGCACCCTATGTTCACGAGTACACTAAAAAATTCTAACTAGAAGTTAGGTGGGAGATATTCGGTGTGGACCTTAAAAATGCGGTCATACCAGAGAACTTTGGCTTTATTTTGTTATTATCTCCTAATTTACAATAAATACTTTTCTGTCGCTTCTGATGAATCTGTGCTCAATTTTAACAGACCATCATTCACACTACAACCATTCATATTACTATATTTTAATTCAATATAGCAGAAATTCAAAAAAATATCTCTGGGGAATCAAATTTATTAAATAAGCAATTTGTAACTAAAATATAAATTTATAAAGTTAATTGCTTTGTAACAATACCACAAAATAATTATTTTGTTTACGTCTGGATTTGAGTTTATTATTGCTTACTTTTTATTTGTCTTTATGCAACCTTTTAAAGTTAATGGATATTTTACTTTGTTTGTTTAAGCAATTTGCTATCGGATATTTTGTTGTAATTTAATTAAATTTCTTTGCAAGTGGCACATTTGTAATAAACTTATAAAATTTTTGTTTTAATTTTATATTTCCATTTGTTTAATGTTTTAGCCATTGAGGCGAATATGAAAACACCTAAGGCGTATGTAACACCGTTTGGAATTATGAATGTAGGCACATTTATTAGTGTGGCTTTGTTTATTTGACTTGGTTTCTTAGGTTACTGGAAATATGGCGATGCCGTCCTTGACAGTGTCACGTTTAAATATACCACAGGGAGAACCGTAAGTTTGATTTTTATAAATATAAAAAAATTGTGAAAGTATTATTATACGCGAATGACATTGTTCTACTATCTGACTCTCCTTTGATGTTGCAGAACATGATTGATGCTCTCACTATTCCCTTACTGTAAGCAATGGTGTCTGAAAATAAATCTTGATAAGTCGAAGATAATTTTATTTAGAACATCCTCAAGAGTCAGTCAAAGTTTAAATTTCAAATATGGTGAAAATCAAATAGATGTAATAAACGAGCATAAATATCTAGGCATCACTCTAACATATAATCTGTCTTTTATAAAACATCTCGAATCTAAGCTTGCTTCGTCTAAGACTGCTATAAATACCACTTGGTTAAGCTACATCATAGGAAAATACTTTTATCAAACAAGTTGAAAATTTTTAATACGGCCGTAAGATCCATAATGTTTTATGGTGCCCAAGTATGGGGTTTCCTTAGATACGATGATGTGGAGAAATTGTTACGTTTTTTCTTGAAGAAAATGCTATATCTTTCTGATAACACTCCTAACTATATGCTACATATAGAAACTGGGTTGTCTTCGCTATATTTAGAAACTCTTAAATTACACTTCAGTTATAATAGAAAAGTTTTATATCTGGCTGTCAATAGACTGTCAAGACTGTTAGCTGAAGAGACAGCTCGGGAAAATATACATTGGAGAAATCTATATAATGCAATTGGGTCAACCCCTAATATTGGAACTTGTAGAAGTAATATGCTTCATCAACACAATAGTATACTTGAATCTTTGAGAACTACAGAATACGAACAATTTATTGTTAGGGCACGAAATTCGCGTTTCCATGATTTGTACCCTACATTGCAATGTGATGTTCGCCCATACTTCTGCGATACTAGTTCAGCACACCTTGTTTGTGTAATCCTAAAAGCCAGGGGTGGCCTGTGGAACTTGAATGCTCGCGCTTTTAACGGAAATTATGGCAGCTTGTGCACATTGTGCAATTGTAATGAAATTGAAAGCACATATCACATACTAGGCAGATGTCCTATTTTTTGCAGTTATCGTTTAAATTCCTTTGGTAAAAGATTTTTGACTATTGATGAAGTTTATGACATATTGAACGGCGAAGATTATATGCGTTTATATAAATATTAATTTGTTTAAAATATAGAGATCTCATAATTTCCGAATTTTCTTAATAATAGTTTATTAATTTTTATGATTTCGTTTGTACTTTATGCTGTTTAAATAATTATATGATCAATGTAAATTAATAATTTTTTTTTTTTGCCAAATGTATTTAAGCCAATCAGACACACAACAATTTAATGTTATGTCTCAATTTGATATACAATTGTTAAAATTCTCATAACTTATATTTTATTTATGTAAAATTTTTTAGTAATAAATCAAAATAAATCAATCATATATAAAATTTTCAGAAGAAAATTTAAATTTTGTTAATAATGGCGAAATTTCATAAGGTGAAATAAAAATCAAAATTCGTAGATTGAAAAAATTTCGAATTTTAGTGTTTGAAATATTTTCTTTTAACTTTTATAACAGCACCAGTATGTCCAATCGTTCTGCGCTACGACTTTCTGAGACTTATTTACATGTATATTTTTTAAATAAAATTTTTCCTTCGAAGTATGTATTGTGCAATTAAAAAATTTAATTTAATTTACTTTCTTCGTTTTTTATTTTAATGCTTTCTGATATATAATATTATTCATTCGATGCAAAAAGTACCAAATTTTTTGACGTTAATACTCTGGAGAAAAAAAAAGGATTTTCCAAATGAAAGCCAACAACACCTAACGATGCACTTGAATTTAGAATATCAGTTTTGATTTTTCTTATTTTAGTGATATTTGAATTTTTGATTTTTCTAATTTTTGATTTTTCTAATTTTTGATTTTGAAGATTTTTGATTTTAAAGATTTTTGTGTTTGATGATTTTTGTTTTTCACGACTTTCGGTTTTGGAGATTTTTGAATTTGGCTTTTCGCCCATATTTTCCTCGACTATTCACAATGGTAATTAATGTACTTGTCAAAAGTTTCAAGACTGTCGCTTTAATAGTACTTCATATTTTTTTGTATAGGAGGTACCATGCCCACTAATCCCATCCTGCCCATTTTTCGTCCGACTACTCACATTAATATCTGATAGACTTGTGCAAAGTGTCAAGACTTTAATAGTACTCCAGTTATATGATATTATATATTTACTTTGTATGGGTGGTGTCACGCCCACTGCTCCGATCACGCCCATTTTTTGTTCGATTAATCACATGAATAATTTATGTACTCACGCAAAGGCTCTCACTATAACAGTACTCCAGATATATGACATTTTATATATACTTCGTATCGGAGGTGCTACGTCCATTGGTCGGATCCCACCCAGTTTTTGCGACTACACACGTTAATAATAGATAACCTTAAGCAAATTTGCAAAGCTGTATCTGTCATAGTACTCGAGATAGATAATATTGTGTGGGTGGTGCCACGCCCACTTATCTGATCTCGCCCATTTAAGGCATAGCTACTAACATTAATAATAGTTGACCTCACACAATTTTTAAAGCACTCCCTGTTACAGTACACAATATATATTATATTAAAACTTCACTTCATATGGGAGGTACCACGACCGCTTATATATAAAAAAAAAATATTTATAGCCTATGTCCATCCTTAAGAACCATTCTAAATATTGGAACCTTTTAAAATCAGATGAGTAGTTACGGAGATTAACTCCTACAAACGAACACGAATTAACTTGATATTATACATTACCTCAAAATTTTGTATGGGATTTTCTCAAAAAATCAAAGTAAACAAGTAAGAAAATTATAGTCCTTCTAGACCGACTATACGATACTCTATACCATGCGTTTAGAGACCCTATGTCTTAGGCCCAACTAATTGGATATAGAAAATAAGCATAAACCAAATTTGAGCGGCATTTTTATTAATTTTTTTGGCTGCAGATATGAAAAAGTTCATATCGGATGTTATATCTACATGGGGACCAGGTCCAAAAATGGACCGATCTTGACCATGGTTGGTAAAGTCTCTTGTATCTTGCAAAAATATATACAAACAAAATTTGAGTGCAATATTTTTGTGTTTTTTATAGATTTAAATGAAGATCGGGAAGCAGCTCTATATGGGGCCTATGACTAAGAGTTGTCCCATAGGTATCGTTTTTGGACTACTCATTAATGGATGTAATAAACACATGCAAACCCTATTTGACTAAGATCTATACCACAATTTGGATCTTATGGCAATTTATGTCGATTTCATAGGGGTGCTTTGTATGGGGGCTAGGTCTGAACATGGACCGATTCTCACCAATTTTAGCAGCGTTCATTCCATGGCCGACGAAAGCTTATATACCAAAGTTTGTCAAAATATATTCATATTTGAGACCTGCAGTTTGATGACAAGGTTTACATGGACACACAGATGGACGGACGGACGGACATCGTTAAATCGACTCAGAAAGTGATTCTAATTCGATCGGTATAATAAAAGATGGGTCTAGGTATTTTTGGTAGTTACAAACAGCAGCATTATACCCAAACCACATAGTGGTATAGGGTTTAAAAATCGCCAAGAAATAGCGAATGCCCCAGACCACCTTTGTGCCAAAAAAAGCACTAGGTCATGCAATTTGGCGGCACTTTTTTCAACTTGAAATTGATTAAAGAGATATTTTTTTTTTTGGTCTCTCAGATATGAAGTATTGTTTTATTACCAAATTTTAGAAAATTTTCTTAAAGAAAAGTAAAAAAACATTGGATCTGACATTTAAGGTTTTGTTAAGTACATATTACCCGTGCGATAGATGCCAGTCTCCCATCGGACGCGTCCCCAGATAGGGGGGGGGGGTTAGGATGTACCGTAAAGGCTCTTATACAAATGCTCACCGGCACTAGTAGAAGATTACTGCTAGAGAACATCTTAGCTTAAAGATAATCATAATCAAGTAAAAACTCCCTTTACAACTAAAGATGTTTCTACAAGAGTACGTTGATTTTCGGTGGTCATGCACTCCCCGCGGACCAAAAACTGGATAGGGAAGGTTCTCGAAAAGAAACCAAAACTATGATTTATGTCCACTAATAAGAATAAAGTTACGGTGCAGGGCCTAAATAACCAAGTACCGGCGGCTAAGTGTGGTGAGCAAGGGGTCCCACAGTGTTCGAGATCAGCTGACTGCAAGTCCACTATGGAGGTTGGTAACTTGGCCTCTATAGATGGGTATGTTACAAGAAAAACCCAAAATAAGGAGACTGAGGAGTCTGATACGAGAGGGAGCTTTGTGCGACCTCAACCTCACATGACAGGTGCGGATTCCGACGAATAGAATTCCACAAATGAAGGCAATGACACAATCATTGCCACACAGCCTGAAAAGGCAAATTCTGAAGTCAACAAAATGGTAGAGAAAGTAAGCGCCAGCATAGCTAAACTCTCTACAAATAAAAAAAAGTTATCTGGGGCCCAACGACGGAAAATTGTCAAAATGAACCGGAAAAGCTGCAGCGAAGCAAGATGTTCCAAAGGATAATGGACTGTTACACCCGTATCCTAGGATGGGGGCAAGCGGACACGTTCTCCTGAGAAGCAGAACATTGCAGAAGCAAAAAAGAAGAAGATGAACTCCGTGCCAACTGGTACACAGTGGACCAATAACCCCAACCAGAAGAACGGAGGTACCATCACGGGAACTCAATCTAAAGGAGAGGTTATTGGGCAAACGTTAACTGGGAAAAGTGGTGCAAAATGTTCGTTCATTACAAGTCCAGAATTCTTCCAAAGGTGAAAGACAAGCAATGAAGAGAAAGCAGATTGTACCATCAGGCAAGGAATAGCCGACTTCAGATGCTAGTATGGTGAAAAAACCAGCAATGGACGAACTTTTTTATGTCATTGTCGATTTTAGTAGCCCACAGGCAAAATCCCTGTAACCCAGAGACAAGCTCTCGAAGAGGCGTTTAATAAAATGATCCTGGAATATACCCTAGATGCCGGGAAGGATGACCAGAAGATCCAAATTAACAGCTATAACTTGCATCCAACGCATGTGTAAAAATCTTGGAGAAAATGGTGGAATGTATATCAGCTCCTTGGGATGGTGCCAACTGTTCCTCGTCAAAAAGGCGGACATTCTATCCCTGACCAGAGCCTCCTTCTTCATTAAAGGTTGGGGCATCAAACTTGCTACCGACGACGTAGTTAAGGTCTTGGGTAAACAGAATCAGGAGTAAATGGCTGGCCTAAAGACCAACTTCAGTCTACCTTAAAGTAGGCAAGACGACCATTCACTGGGAGATGGCAAATGATGAGACCAAGGCGGGAACTAGTGAGGGGACTTTCACTGACCCAACAATATCCACCTCAGCTTCAAAGGGAGAGTTGGAAATAACTAACTCCCAAGAAGAAAAACTTTTAGCCGAACAATGATCATGCTCATACAGATCAATCTTCATCCGAGCAAAACGTCTACTCTAATTCTGATGGAAAAACTACAAAAAGGTAAGTTACATATAAAACTAGTACAGGAACCTTGAACGGTAAATGACAAGGTTACTAAATGATCCTAATGCTCTTGGCATCGGTTTATCTCTCTTCGGACTCGCCGACACCTCCACCGACGTCGGAACTGGAAAAGATGGTAAAAACGGCCAGAATAACAGGCAAGGAAATGCTCATAGGGTGCGATGCGAATTCTCACCATATAGCTTGGGGAAGTTCGAACTGTAACCAAAGGGGGGATGCATTACTTGAATTCCTTAACGAAAATGACCTTTTTACCCTTAATTTTGGGAACACGGTGACCTTCGTTAACAAATTAAGGGAAGAGGTACTAGATGTTTCAATTTGTTCAAAAAATTTTGTGGATGATATCCAAGACTGGCATGTCGCTAGCGAACATTCATTCTCGGCTCATCGATACATTTTATTGAAACTAACACAACCGCCACCTGAACCCTTTAAGTTCAGGAATAAGACTAAAACTGATTGGTTTAAATTTGGAAGAAATATACAGGCCCGTCTAGCTACCCCTCCCATAGACCTAAGGTATGTCGAGGAGGTTGACGGGGAAGTGGATAGATTAACGAGGAGCCTAATTAAGACTTTCAAGAAATGTTGTCCACTCCGGGAAAGGAGATCTCCACGAGATAAACCCTGGCTAACAGGGGAACTGATAAATCTTGGGAAGGACGTCCAAAGACTACTCAATAGGCTTCGTCATAAAAAACATGCAATATACTGGGACGACTAACTCATGTTGGAATTTCTATTAAAATTAAGCTAATTAACATTTATTAATCAGAAATATAAATACCACAAACTTTTGCCAAATAATTGACAAAAACAAGTATTAATATTAAAATTATTGCCATCTCAAAGTCCTCCGAATTTTTATTAGAGTGTATTATAAATTGCCGAAAGTACTTTTCCATTAACTTCGTTTGGCTTTTCTTATGTTTCACTTTGAAAAAAGCACATCTTTATACTCTATCCAGCACTCAAAAAGGCCTATAATTGACCGCAGGTTTCTCCGTCCAACTGTTAGCTTTACCAATTTGGATTGGCTGAGCTTATGCTTAAGCATAATTAATTATTTCTAATAAGTTTTTGTTATGATATGATTTCATGTTACATAAGATTTCACAACTACACAATTTCACAAGGCTGAAGAACATTATTCAGATTACTGAAAAATTTAGTAGCATGGCCTTTTTTTTATTTGTTCGTAAATATAATCTGCCAATGACCTCATTATGTATGTTTCAAGGTGCAAATAGCTTTATGTTGGATTTTACAACATATTGTATTGTATTACTAATAGAGTAACTGCAATTAAGCAGAAAACAGCAGAATGCATGGCACTTGAATCAATGCCACTGAAAACAACCACCATTCAAGTCATAATTCATTGCAATTGCATTTTGAAGCATATTTTGTAAAACTAGCATATTTTGTAAAAATACTTTTTTTTTTTAACCAAATAAGCAGATAATCAAATGAATTAGTTCTTGTTAGTACTAGTGAATAATGTTTTATGTACGATTGGTTCTGAAATTTATAACAGCAATCAGTCTTAATTATGATTAATTATATATATATTATGAAATTTTTAGTTGTTTGGAAATAATTTTATGACATTCGTCAAAAAACTAAAGTACAAACCTTTTTATTCTGAAATATTTAATAGCTTTCAATATGTCTTGTTCGTCCTTGATTTGAAATGGTTTACACATTACCATTACTTATTCACACAGACACTCACACGTAACGATACGCACATTTATATTGGAAGCCACCACCATGAACTACCTCGTATCCGTATAACCATTTATTATTACAGCTGGTAAAATGTTATTACTTTTAACGTTGTCTGCATTAAGTATAATCGTTTCGATATCATCATTATTGCTTTTAATACTTTGGAAAATTATAGTAATTTAAAATGCTTTTTTTTTGTGTTGCGAATATATTAACTCAGTAAAAGCGTTATAAATTTAAGAAGTTTTAAAATTTTTCTTATGGATTTTTTTTTAAATATGAAATCTATAATTTTAACAAGCAAGGCGATTTCTTGTGACCAATGTAACTTTGTCAGTTTTGAAACGATGTTGACCAAACATACCTCACTTGAAAGGTATTTTTTTTTTAGCTATCCACCAAATTTACAGATTTATCGTGTGGTACATTTTTTTGATTAAAATTCATTTAAAGTGCTGTGTGTGTGTTTATTAAATTTGTTTATGTGTTTGCAAAAAATGTATATGAAAAGCCATGTGTTGAATTGAAAAATAATTTTGGACATAAACCAATAACGACAATAACGCAATCGAATTTCATTATAATAATTGGATATCACACGATTAAAATTAGCATACCATTAGATGGGTAGTTTAAATACCTTTAGGCTCTTATTTCTGAGTGTTTAACAAATATTTATAATGAAATAAATTTAATGAATTTAATAGATTAAAAAATCTTTGATAGAAATAAATAGAATAAAAAAATAAAATTTTCTAGCATTTGCTCTTGAATTTCCTGGGATCTGCTAGTATCCATTATTATTACTGACAAGAAAGTCTTCCAGTGTGCTGACAACATTGTTTTTTTATATATTTTCTTGATGTTTGTTTGCTTAGTTGTTTAGCTATAACTCGAAAGCCATTGATGATTTCTCATTTCGTTTAATCGAATGGAATCTTTAAAACATATTATTTTTTTTCCTTTTTATACCCCATACCACTATGTGGTCCGTGATCAGGGTATAATGACTTTGTGTTGATGTTTGTGACTACTAAAAATTTTAGACCTATTATACCAATCGACTTTTATTATACCGAGCGACTCAGATCGTCCGTCTGTGTGTCCATATAAACCTTGTAATCAAAATACAGGTTGCTAATATGAATACACACTAAGTCTGAACATGCATCGATTTTCACCAATTTATATAGGTAATATATGTATATTGATCAAACACTATTAAGATTGGTGAAAATCGATGATGTTCAGACTTAGTCCTTATTCAAATGACCCCTATGAGGTCAACTTAAATTACCATAAATTATCATACAGATCTGGGACAAATTGGGTTTGTGTGTGTTTATTACATCCATTAATCTATAGTCCAAAAATAATCCCTATGAGAAAATTCTTAGTCATAGCCCCCATATAAAGCTGCTTCACTTGAATCTATCATAAAACAAGAATATTTCACAGATTTTTCTCAAATTTGGTTTGTATATGTTTTTGCAAAAAATAAGTAACTTTATCAAATATGGTCAGGATCGGTCCATTTTTTGACCTACCCCCTTGTAAATATACCATCCGATATGAACTTTTTCATATATAAAGAAAAAAAAATATAATAAAAAAGTCCACTCAAATTTGGAAATTAGTTGGACCTAAGACTAGTTCTCTGAACGCATGGTATAAGGTATCACATAGTTGTTCCAGTTTTCTAAAATATTTTTTTTTTTATCAATTTGTTGAATAGCATATTCAGGGCGTATGATAATTATTTATTAGTAAAGTAGGAGGGATGTATTCGTGCGAGTGATATTTTTAATATTAAATCAAACGTACCACAGTATTTTATATTCTTTATATGGATATACAATTTTGCTGAGGAATGAGATGAGAAATCATCAATGGACATGTGATAGAAGAGATAAAGCTAATGGCATCGTAGTTGTACTCATACACTTGCCAGAAAATATAGTCCGACATATGAGGATGAAAATTATAAATATTAACAAAAATAAATTTGAGTGTTATTTCGGCCTTTTTGTTGCAATTTTTAGATAAAAATAGTTAACAATAGTTGGCCTCAAGTTTAATTATTTTGATCTAAAAATATCAACAAAGATTTTAATAAAATATAAAATTTTATCTAAAAATATTAATAAAAGCTTTAATAAAATATTTTGAATTACGAACCTTTTGCCGTTAGCAAATTTTTAAAAAAATCTCACTATACGGACGTGTGTCTCGTAGAAAGCCATTCATTTCCGATGTCAATAGAAAAAGCGTATGGACTTTACAAATGAGTAGTAAACAAGGTTCCCGAAATTTGGGAACGTGTTTGCATTTTCGGCATAAAAGGAAAAAAGTTTGGCAAAAAAGTGTAACTCCTTTAAATAAAGAACATCTTTTGCCAGTGGTTAAAAATGATGGAGTTGTCGTTATAGTTTGGGGTTGTATGATAGGTAACGGGTTTGGTAAACCCATACTTATTTGATCCAATTTGACACATAAACATTTTGAAAGAACATTTTTAAACAAAGCGCACAACAACTCCGCCTTGGAGATGATTTTTGGTTTCAGCAGGATAATGATCCAAAACATATGGAGCACAATGCCAAACTGTTGTTGTTCTACAATAATAACAAGTAAGAAAATTATAGTCGGTCTAGAGTTATATGCACCTACATATCGTTATATATATGTTTATATATTTATACTAATAATGAATACCCTTAATATAATTTGTATACTACCATAACCTTTTAAACTTACATATGTAATTATTTTGTTGCTAAGTGCTTGCTTGCTTTGAATATTTATAAATAGTCAAATATAATAACGGCATTTGATTTGTTACATATATTTTATTGTTGCTAAGTATTATGATTGGGAATGCAGAATCTTGTTTTTATAGCTTTCGTGTTAAACCTACATGTATATGTACATACACTCGTACACATGTATGTATACCGCTATCGACATGATCGAACATGCACAGGCTTGCTTTAGTAAATTATTTTGTTACTAAGTGAAAGACAATTGGGCATGAAGAATGCGAAAACTAGTAATATGTATGTAAATCTATATACACATATTTACATACTTATATTCCCACTAATATTTTTTTTTTGCTTTCTTACGTACAGTGCGTAAGAAAGGATAAGAAAATACTTGACCAATCATGATCTTACACGATTTTTCGAACATAAATAATTATAATTGATTTACATATATCAACGACAATCGATCACCAATTTACAAGTCATAAACAAGATTCCAAAACAAGCAGAACAATTAATGAAATTCAAAGATTATAAAGTGTTTTCAAAAGGACAATTAAATTAATAAAATAAATTAAATTAATATAAATTAAATAAAGTGTTGTTTCAGTTATGAAAAAGGAACTTTAATTTGAACAATTAATGCAATTAAATTATTTTAAAGTGTCTTCAAAATACAAGACAATTAAATTTATAGAATAAATTTAATTAAATAAAGTTGTGTTTCATTTATGAAAAAGGAACTTTAATTCTAGACCGCCCATACGATACCATGGTTTAGAGACACTATCTCTTCGGTCCAACTAATTCGATATAGCATAAACCAAATTTGAGTGTCATTGTTATTACTTTTTTTGGCTGCAGATATGGAAAAGTTCATATCGGGTGCTATTTTTATATGGGGACTAGGACGAAATATGGACCGATGCTGACCATATTTGGTAAAGTCACTTATATTTTGAAAAAATATACACAAACCAAATTTGAGAGAAATCTGTGCAATATTTTTGTTTTTTGATAGATTCAAGTGAAGATCGGAAGCAGCTCTAGATGGGGCCCACGACTAAGAATTGTCCCATAGGGATTATTTTTGGACTTCTCATTAATGGATATAATAAACGCTTACAAACCCAATTTGACTGAGATCTATATTATAATTTGGATCTTATGGCAATTTATGTCAATTTCATAGGGATCATTTGTATGGGGACAAGGTCTGAACATTAACCGAATTCCACCAATTTTAATTGCATCTATCTTATGGCCAATGAAAGCTTATATACCAAATTTCTTCAAAATATATGCATATTTGCGACCTGTGGTTTGATTACAAAGTTTACATGGACACATAGACGGACAGACGGACAGGCGGACAGGCGGACGGACAGACATCAATAAATGGACTTAGAAACTGATTCTGAGTCGATCGGTACAGTAAAAGATGGGTCTAGATCAAATAATTTTGGTAGTTACAAACAGGAGCACAAAGTCATTATACCCAAACCACATAGTGCTATATGGTATAAAAATCGGTTGAAATCACCACTCCAATCCTATATAGCACTTGTGTGATTTACTGAAGTGCAAAGGATATCTTGTAAGTTGCTAACTTAAGCAATAGTTAATGTAAATTTAGTTTTTTTCTATTTATATTTCAAATGTACGAATACTTTTTCTTAAGAATTTTTTTCTTGTTTTTAGGTTTTTACCTGCCTAAATTTTGTTTGTTAGAGAAATACTTATTAGTAGCTTAAAATGTATTAGAAAACAAGTAAGAAAATTATAGTCGGTCTAGACCGACTATACGATACCCTATACCATGCATTTAGAGACCCTATCTATTAGGCCCAACTAACTGGACATAGAAAATAAGCAAAAACCAAATTTGAGTGGGATTTTTATTAATTTTTTTGGCTGCAGATATGAAAAGTTCATATCGGATGCTATATCTATATAGGGACTTGGTCCAAAAATGGACCGATCCTGATCATGTTTGGTAAAGTCTCTTGTATTTTGCAAAAATATATACAAACAAAATTTGAGAAGAATCAGTGCAATATTTTTGTTTTTTAATAGATTTAAGTGAAGATCGGGAAGCAGCTCTATATGGGGTCAAAGGGATCATTTTTGGACTACTCATTAATGGATGTAATGAACGCATACAAACCCAATTTGAGTAAGATCTATATGACAATTTGGATCTTATGGCAATTTATGTCGATTTCATATGGGTAATTTGTATGGGGCTAGGTCTGAACATGGACCGATTCTCACCAATTTCAATAGCGTCCATCCCATGGCTGATGAAAGCTTACCAACCAAATTTCATCAAAATATATTCATATTTGCGACCTGCAGTTTGATTACAAGGTTTACATGGACACACAGACGGACGGACGGACGGACGGACATTGTTAAATCAACTCAGAAAGTGATTATGATTCGATCGGTATAATTAAAGATGGGTCTAGGTCAAATATTTTTGGTTGTTACAAACAGCAGCACAAAGTCATTATACCCAAACCACATAGTGGTATAGGGTATAACAAAATTTTCTTTTATTTTTATACCCTATACCACTATGTGGTTTGGGTATAATGACTTTGTGCTGCTACCAAAAATATTTGACCTAGACCCATCTTTAATTATACCGATCGAATCAGAATCACTATCTATCGAATCAGAATCACTATCTGATTTGATTTAACGATGTCCGTCCGTCCGTCCGTCCGTCTGTGTGTCCATGTAAAGCTTGTAATCAAACTGCAGGTCGCAAATATGAATATATTTTGATGAAATTTGGTATATAAGTTTTATCGGCCATAGGATGAACGCTATTGAAATTGGTGAGAATCGGTCCATGTTCAGACCTAGCCCAGACCGACTATAATTTTCTTACTTGTTGCGTAGTGTGAAAGAGTGAATTGCAGGTGTATGGAGACTATTGCTATTAAGTGAAAAGGGAAGGCTGCTGTGTGCCTATAAATGGTCATCAGCTCTTTAATTTTAGAGTGATAAATTATTGCTATCATCAATACATTATATGTGATATAAACTACGATATTTTTTAATTATTTGATGAATCGGTACTTTTCTCTGTTACATCAGCGGCCATCATATCACTTTTTCGAAAAATACTAACATATAAATGAAAAAACATATTTCATTTGCTATATTTGTACCCGGATCCGATCCCATAACTGCTCATCACATTGGTCCTAACGTTAAAATTGGAGTTGTGCTGTCTAGTTTTTTTGTATTTATATTTGTTCGCTATTTTAGTTCAATAGCTCTTAATTTAAAATTGAACTGTGTGACACCCAGACTATCTAAGCAAAAATGGTTCAGAATGTATAAGAAAAAGACGAAATTTTTTATTCGATTCTATGAAAACAACATAAATTAACATAAAGCTACGAGAAAAGGGACCTAGTGTGTCAAAAAACGGGTTGTGTCAAAAACGGTGGATTCTGGTACCTAAAAGGGTGTAGAAACTTTAAATGCGTTTTTTTCTCAAGACGTAATTTTCACACACTCGGTCCCTTTTCTCGGAGAAGATCAGATATATGTGTATTTCTATCGGGATGAAGCTTTTTAAAATTTTTCTTGAATTTTGTAGGGCTTTTGGTTAACATTTCACAATAATAAAATTTTTACAACCTCAAAACTCAAGTAAAACTATGATATAAATTTATTTTTATAAATACGATACTTAAAACTGTAAATTTTTGATTTAAGCAAGTAAAATTACTGTCGACCTAGACCGACTATACGATACCCCATACCATGAGTTTAATGAAAGGGTTTTAGATACCATTAATTGGATCCAGAAGAAAAGATAAATAAAATTTAGGTGAATTTGTATTCCACATTTATATTTTTATATAGGGACTGGTAAAAAAAATACGCCGATCATAACCATATTTAGTAAATTCACTTATTTTTTGTAAACAAAATTTTAGACATATCTGAGGTAAGGCGGCCCCCTCGTTAAGGGGCGTGCCTCCTCGGTTGGGTGGGATGGGTAAATGTGAGACGGGGCTCGGAAATCATATTTATGTACCTTATACCACTTTGCGTTTAGGTTATAACACGCCGTTTATAACGGTCGACTCAGATTACTTTCTGAGTCTATTTAAGGATTTCCATCAGTCTGTCTGTCTGCCAGTCTATTTGCGTGTCCATGTAAGCCTTGTTATCAAACTACAGATCGCTAAAGTGAATATATTTTGATGGAATTTGGCATATAAGCTTATATTGAGTATAAGAAGAACGCTATTGAAATTGGTGTAAGTAGGTTGATGTTCAGACTAGTCCACACAAAAGTATCCCATATCAGACCAACTTAAATGGTCGTTAGATCCAGATAATCATATATACAGTGGTGGTCATGAAATTAAAACATGATGGCAACTTCTTACGATTTCAAATTTTTAATGTTTATTTTATAATTTTAATGGTACTTTTCCACGAAAACTTTCTGTTTTATGTCTTAACCCATGTGTCCACTAGCAAGTCACTTGCGGAAGAACTTCTGCATGTATTTGCTGGAGTGTTTCTACTCGAACCGGAACTTGCGGAAGTCTGCTTCCAGAAGTAGTTTGTAGTTATTACGACGAACTTGCTGCAAGAAATTGCGGACATGTTTCCACACAATGTGAGTACAGCTTGCAGTAGAGTTTGATTTTTTTACGAATGGCAGTATAAAAATATCTTGTGGAAAAATAACATTGGCATTGACATCATGCAGCTGAAAAATTTCCTGAGAATGTCTAATGATGATTTTGAATACATTTTATCTTTCATTCAAACAAGAATTCAAAAGCAGGATATTAAAATGAGATTGGGTATACCCCCAAAGGACCGGCTTATAGTTACTCTTCGATTTTTGGCAACAGGTAAGAAAAAACAAGAACAATAATTTTAATTCATTTTATTTTCACAAGTATTTCAAAATAAATGCAAATTATGTTTATTTTGTAGGCGATTCCTTTCATTCGCTTATGAACCTGTTTCGAATCCCTGTTTACTTCTTGATCAAACTGCGTTCGGAGGTTGTGCAATTTCCTTTTGACCTCTTCTTCGGGCGCGTCTATGTCATTGGCTATTATCTTTAAAGCGTTTTGTTTTTTAATTTTATTCTTATAGTCTTTTGAGGACGTGTTCCATAATTCAGGATAGCTTTCTTGGTTTTCAATTACCAAATGTGTTTTTTCACGACTCCAAACGAATTTATTTCTGTCCATTTTTCTAAATTTGAAAAAGAACTAAAAAAAAAACAAAACAAAACTGAAAATAGAAGAGAATACCACAAACTGTTTACCCAACTTCTTCTGCAAGTCTTCAAAACACTTGCAGTCCACAGCAAGTCGTTCAAGTTACTTCCAGCAAACAACAAATACGTGTTTCCACATAATTGCTGCCAGCAACTTCTGCAAGCCATGACTTCTGCAAGCCATGACTTCTGCAAGCCATGACTTCTGCAAGTCATGACACTGCTTTACGCACCTAATTCTTTAGTTATTTCTCTTTATTATCAATTTATATTATAATATAATGCGTTATTTTGCGATAATACGTTTTCCGCAGTGGACACACAATTAATCAATCTGTATAATTCTGATGTCAGATTTGATATATGTTTTGATGTCCACAAATATTTTTTAAATATTCGAAAATCCTTAAGAAATATCGGCATCATATGCCAATATGTACGAGCATGCTATAAAAAATCATGTGAGTCCGATCACAAGGGAGATGTGTAAACATCTAATAATTAAAGAAAACATCAACATCATATTTTACAGTGCATAAAAAATAAGTCGATTATGCTGTTTTCTGAAATTCAATTGATGCACACAGAAAAAGAAATGGTTGGAATTTGGTTGCGACTACAAGAATTTACTTAGGTAATACAACTTTTTGTTGAAATTTTTAAATATTTCCAAATGCGATAGATTTTCTTCGCTTACAACATTATTATCTTATATTTTACAAAATGAAAGTATCTACAAAAGCAAATTTAGTTCTGTTTACCAATAAAAGTTTTTATAAAAATAATTAAAATAACTTAATTAAGGCAACTGTATTAAAAGGGGGTAAAAATTATTACAATAATAAATATTGGGGATTGCAACAAGTAATTGTGTTATAACATTTTATAAACATAAAATGTGTTAACAGATATTGTTATAAATTGTATTTTGTATTAAGAATTAATTTTCGGCTATAGTAAAAGAATAACCTATTTTGGTATTTTAGCCGAAAAAATGAATCGAATTCTGTTGTAAGTACTGAAAAGATATAGTGAAATGATTCTTCCAACCGAGTTTTTAATTTATTTGTCATTTTTGGAAAAATAAATTAAAATTGTCATATTTGGAGAATAAAGTAAAATGGTACATTTTCAATTTTGTTGAAAGTTATTTAAAGTTTTAATGCTCGTACATAAGTTACATTAACTGGGTATGTGGATAGTTCTTAATATTTCTGTAACAATTATTTCAACAAGATTTACTCATTTAGAATTTTTTCTTTGCGAAAAATATATGCTACAATATATGCTCGTCCTCGCGAAAGCAATGGTTTGTCGAAGCATCAAATCAAAGTCACCCGTTCCTACGATAGTGTACTCTACCAAGTGTTTCAAGTGCCAATGTAAAATGATGTCAACGATGCTGAAAAGAAACCTGAAAAGGCTGCCGTATAAATGCGATACCTATTCGGCACCCAAGAAGATCGCTCAAAAGTCCATAGGTAAATTCAGGAAGCAAGTTTGGAACTCACCATATAATAAGTTGGTGTAGTTTTTGTGAGTTGAGGCTTTCTATGGTTTAAATCAAGTATTATGTTACAAAACATATTCAAAAATAAAAAAAGTGCCTAGAAGGGAACATTGATAAAGAAAAACAACAACAATTACCACAATGTGAAGAATATTTTTCCTAGATCCGTGAAATGTTAGTTAAATAACACATCAATATGTAACATAATATAAGTATGTATGTAAATTTTTGTTAACATGTTATATATTTTGATTTTATTTATATGTATTTAAATTGGAATTGAAAATATTTTACAAATAAAATCATTTTTAGTGTCTTTATACTTATATACTGCATTTACTGCACTTATTAAATAGAATAACATAATAAATGGTTGGGACAATCAATAAATAAAATCTAGATTCCATAACATCAACTAAATTATACAAATTACACAACTGAATCTAGAGTGGCTTGGATAATACAATTCAGTAATCACAACAGAATAATGTGGTAGTACGTATGACTACCAAAATTCGGTTGGCAACAAATTAGGTTGCACAACGAATCTGTTTTCTGTGTGTGTTTTCTGAAACGCAATTGATGTTTCTGAAATTCAATTGATGTTTTCTGAAATACAATTAATGTTTTCAGCAATTCAAATGATGCTTTTTGAAATTCTATTGATGTTTTCTGAAATTCTATTGATGTTTTCTGAAATTCTATATATGTTTTCTGAAATTCAATTGATGTTTTCTGAAATACAATTGATGTTTTCTGAAATACAATTGATGTTTTCTGAAATTCTATTGATGTTTTCTGAAATTCTATTTATCTTTTCTGAAATTCAAATGATGTTTACTGAAATACAATTGATGTTTTCTGAAATACAATTGATGTTTTCTGAAATTCTATAGATGTTTTCTGAAATTCAATTGATGTTTTCTGAAACTCGAATGATGTTTTCTGAAATTATATTGATGTTTTCTGAAATTCTATTTATGTTTTCTGAAATTCAAATGATGTTTTCTGAAACTCGAATGATGTTTTCTGAAATTATATTGATGTTTTCTGAAATTCTATTTATGTTTTCTGAAATTCAAATGATGTTTTCTGAAATTCTATTGATGTTTTCTGAAATTCAATTGATGTTTTCTGAAACCCGAATGATGTTTTCTAAAATTATATTGATGTTTTCTGAAATTCTATTCATGTTTTCTGAAATTCAAATGATGTTTTCTGAAACTCGAATGATGTTTTCTGAAATTATATTGATGTTTTCTGAAATTCTATTTATGTTTTCTGAAATTCAAATGATGTTTTCTGAAATACAATTGATGTTTTCTGAAACACAATTGATGTTTTCTGAAATTATATTGATGTTTTCTGAAATTCAATTGATGTTTTCTGAAATTTTATTGATGCTTTCTGAAATACAGTTTATGTTCTCTGAAACTCTATTTATGTTTTCTGAAATACAATTGATGTTTTCTGAAATTATATTGATGGTTTCTGAAATACAATTGATGTTTTCTGAAATTATATTGATGTTTTCTGAAATTCTATTTATGTTTTCTGAAATTCAAATGATGTTTTCTGAAATTATATTGATGTTTTCTGAAATTCTATTTATGTTTTCTGAAATTCAAATGATGTTTTCTGAAATTATAGTGATGGTTTCTGAAATACAATTGATGTTTTCTGAAATTCTATTGATGCTTTCTGAAATTCAATTGCTGTTTTCTGAAACTCGAATAATGTTTTCTGAAATTATATTGATGTTTTCTGAAATTCTATTTATGTTTTCTGAAATTCAAATGATGTTTTCTGAAATTATATTGATGTTTTCTGAAATTCTATTTATATTTTCTGAAATTCAAATGATGTTTTCTGAAATTATATTGATGGTTTCTGAAATACAATTGATGTTTTCTGAAATTCTATTGATGCTTTCTGAAATTCAATTGATGTTTTCTGAAACTCGAATGATGTTTTCTGAAATTCTATTTATGTTTTTTGAAATTCAAATGATGTTTTCTGAAATTATATTGATGGTTTCTGAAATACAATTGATGTTTTCTGAAATTCTATTGATGTTTTCTAAAATTCAATTGATGTTTTCTGAAACTCAAATGATGTTTTCTGAAATTCTATTGATGTTTTCTGAAATTCAATTGATGTTTTCTGAAACTCGAATGATGTTTTCTGAAATTATATTGATGTTTTCTGAAATTCTATTTATGTTTTCTGAAATTCAAATGATGTTTTCTGAAATTATATTGATGGTTTCTGAAATACAATTGATGTTTTCTGAAATTCTATTGATGCTTTCTGAAATTCAATTGATGTTTTCTGAAACTCGAATGATGTTTTCTGAAATTCTATTTATGTTTTTTTTAATTCAAATGATGTTTTCTGAAATTATATTGATGGTTTCTGAAATACAATTGATGTTTTCTGAAATTCTATTGATGTTTTCTAAAATTCAATTGATGTTTTCTGAAACTCAAATGATGTTTTCTGAAATTCTATTGATGTTTTCTGAAATTCAATTGATGTTTTCTGAAACTCGAATGATGGTTTCTGAAATACAATTGATGTATTCTGAAATACAATTGATGTTTTTTGAAGACAATTGGAAAATGTTTAGAAAAGAACATATCATAATTTTTTCACAAATACAATCAGATAAAGTCACACCGATTTATACTTCAGCTCACACCGATGTGTTACGCTGTTTTTGCGATTGTATTGTGAAATAGAAATTTACCCCCCTGCGCATATAGATGTTTGCACATAAAAAAGCGTTTCAATTTAAATTGTTTTACCTTTTTTTGGTACCATATTTGAAATAATTTCTATATAAACTTTTTTGTATTCCGGAATAATTCCCTTAAAAGAATTAGATCGATAAAATTGTAAATATAATAAATTTTTAACGATTTTTATTAAACCTTTATTAACAGAAATTATATAAGAATTAATTTTTAAATACTATCTATTAAAAATTCGTACTTTTTCTGGAATTCTCATTATGATTTTTTCGTATTATTTGTGATCTTCTTGACATAAATGTACCAGTTCTGAGAAAATGTTTATCTCATGACATTTGATCTGAATTTAAGACATTATGGTTGGTTTGCTTTTCTGAGCACTTAAACAACATAATTTTTTCGAGGCAAGGTCGGGCCAAAGATTCACCTTTTGCAGGCACTCTTTGGCATAAAACTATATGCTGCTTTCCCCTCAAGTACAAAATACCTACCAAACTAAGAATTACTTTGCACACTTTGCTTTTTTGGAACTGTAATATTCCATCTATATGTACTTCAGAATCAGCAAAATAAAAATTTTGACTGGAAAGTTTGGAAGAGTCAACAAGCGCGTGGATTTCGTTTTCCATTAAGAAGCACTCATATTTTCTTAATAAATATTGCAGAAGTTTTTTTAGCCCGATCCATTTCCTCTTCATATTTCTTAAAATTTTATACTTCTTTATATTTGCGTCAGAATTACCTTTTTGCTTTCATCTCCGGGGGTCCTTTTGATAGTACGATCGTATCGTTTGCGTTTCTACTCAAGCCTTTTTAGCATTTGAAAGTACGATTTGAATTAAAAAAAAAAACTTATATTCGATTGTTTTTAAATTTTGATTAAATAATTCGACTATATTTTGAAAGATATCCTCATCAAAAAAAATTGTATTATCTCTAAATGGAAAAAGATGTAACTGAAAATTCCTGTAATAGTTTTAAAGATTTCATCTCATCGTTTACTTATGACATACTACATATAAAGTAAATGACCATTCATTCCATATACGAGTACAATAGGGCATGCAGAAAGCTTTCCCCATTTTTAAAATTTTTTTATTAATAACTTTTGTTCCTTTTGCGTAACTCCTCTTTAAGCAATTATTAGGTCATCTCGTGTTTAGTAATTTCCCACATTTTACTTCAACAAAGTCGGTATTCACTTGTTTTACTTATCAAAGCATACCTTAACCAACAACCACAAAATTCTACACACTCGTATGAATACATACTTTTTTCTGCATTTATGTTGTGGTCGAACAATAATGTTTGCTGGCCATTTGTTTTTTTCTGTGCTTTGAAGTGTATGCAAAGCATATTTCCGGTTTTCACTTTACAGTGACCAATTATGCCTTCAATATACATCAAGAAATGCGAAATTTTAACAAAAGCGATGCTAGGTCTCACAGATCAGCCATGTAATTATGACTTCTGTCTTTCATTACAGAAACATGAACTTAGAAAAAAATCAATGTGCGAACGAAATGCTTAGAATAGGACTAAGAAATAAAGCTACTGTTGTCTCAGAAAATCTTCATTCCAAGAGATAATATAATTTAAAAATAACCTAGTGAAAATTAAATGAAATTTTATATAATTTAATTTCCGCACCGAAAATGCCATAGTGAAAACCAGGCATTACGAATAAATTCAAATAGTTTTTTTTTATTCTCGTATTTTATTTATTGAATCTTCACTTATATAATGTGAACTAACAATAAGTGTTCAATTCTTAAAACTAAATTTAAGAATAAAGTCTAGCCAGTGCCAGACCGAAATTTCATTTTTTCATATATATAAAAAAAATATATATATATAAAAGAAAATATAATAATCATTTCATAGTTTTAGTTATCCAGGTCCGCCGTGGCTCTCCTTCTAAGTCGCTGATGGCCGATATATTCTAGTAGGTTACGCGCCAAATTATTGGGATGTTCTTCCAGCCTTCATGCTTTGAGCATGCTTTGCGATTTCACCTTTGACAAAGTTTACATTCAAGTCGGAGTGTATATTGGAATTTCTCACATACCATGGTGCGCCGGTTATTATTCTTAAAAAATTATTCTGCTTTCTTTGAATTTTCTCTACATTGGAATCAGAGGCAGTGCCCCAGAGTTGTCCTCCATAGGACCATATTGGCTTTATAATCGGATTGTATAACAAAAGTTTAAAATCTAGGCTAAGTTTAGAGTTTGCTCTAATTAACCAATCCAATTGAGTTCAATAGATTTTAATTTCATCTGGGTTAACTTCGTATCTATGTGATTTCTCTACGTGAGACGACGCACTGTGGTCAATATTTTGAGATAGCGGCCAAAACTCCTTTTGGTTTTTGTTCTCCGATTTTAAAGTTATTAGACTCATATGAAAGTAGACAGTAGTAAACCTCGGGAGCCAAAAAATTAGAACTCTATTTCAACTATTTCACTGAGAACAGGGTGGTCCAAAATGGGCTTTTTCAGAATTTAGTAAATTTATGATATTTTTAGTTAATTTTTAAAGTTTAAATTATCATAACTTTTTTGTTTTTCAAGATTTTTGGACAAAATAAAATTTGTGTTGTAACTTAACTTATTTCCTATTACTGGTAAAAAAATTGAAGCTCTGCTGTTTTCGGAACAATTTAAATTTTTTTTTTAAAAAAGGTCAAATTTCTCGGAAATTTCCTACTTCATAGAGCACAACTCCTGTGAGTCAAGCTGAGTCAAAACACAAATTTACTACTTTGTAGTCCTAACTCTCTCCTACATTCCTATATATACATGTCCATGCATCGGGACTTCACTTTTTGAGCTACAGCAATTTTTCTGACCCAAGGTAAGATATTCGGTACAAATGCACGTCATACTTTTTGAGAAGTTATTTGTATGTGAAAGTGGCTATTATGCATATATTTTGATGAAATTTTGTACAAGAGTTCTTATTGACCCAAAAAATAATTCTGTTGAAATTGGGAGAAGTTGGCCCATATTTGGACCTAGTCCACATAGAAGGGTGTATCAAAATTTTGACAAAAATGACAATAGAACTCTCAAATTATGTGGTATCTGGCAATTCATTTGGAAAAGATAAAAAAGATTTTATTGCCATCTAATATTACACAACTTAAATACGTGAAAATTGCAAATAAATTTAAAACCAATGGAAATAACTGGTAAAACCAACTACCTGTTATATTATGTTCCAAAGAGGTAAAAAAGATCATGTTGAAACTTCGAGCAATAGTATATTAATCCATGCATTCAATTTTTTTCTTCATTATTTTTTAAACAATGGCTAAATTCAGTTATAGTGTTCTATCTGATATATATTTTGAACGGAAAGATGAAAACGACATTATTTTACATATAATGAATAATCCATTCTTCAAAATATGCGACAAACAAGAAATTAAAATTCATAACTTAAAAATAAAAAACTTTTTAAATACTTTAAGAAAACGGTACAATCAATGTTCCAGAAACAAGAAATTGTTTTACTCACGCAACCTAGAATGGCTAAGAAATAAACTTATTTTTAAAAAGCCATCAGTAACTACCACGGAAACTGGAAAAGGTGGTCGACCAGCAAAGCCAATTGATAATTGTAGTGAAAGATCACGAAGACGCAAGCTTAAACATATCAATGAAGAAGTTTCTTGTAGCATCATAAAGGATTCATTTCTGCATCAAATTCAACCATCGAAAACTAAAAAGGGTAAAATTGCTATCATTGAAAAAATAGTGGAAGCAAGCCCCAGACGCACAAAAAGGATTTTAGAAAGTATGCCGACACCAACTGAAGAAAATAAATTTACTCCTGAAGAAGCATTTGCACTATTTTTGGATTTGAAAATGACCAAAAACCAATATACAGAATTGCGGGACCGAACCAATGAAAAAAATTGTGGAATTTTTCCATCATATCGAGATATAGTTTCTGCCAAAAAAGATTGCTTACCTTCACCAACTGCTATTAGTGTAACTTCAAGTTCAGCAGAAATAAAATTGCAGGATCTTCTTGAACACACTGCAGAACGATTATTAAAGACATTTGATGCTGACTATTTAAAGAAGTTTCAAAATTGTAGCATGACTTTAATTTCTAAATGGGGATGTGATGGGTCCTCTGGCCAGAAACAATACAAACAATGTAATGCGGAAAATTCATCAGATGCCAATTTATTCATGATTTCTTTCGTTCCATTACGTTTAACAAAAACTTATATTGGTTCAGAGCCGTCAACTAGTAGAGCTGCAGAGATAGATGTATGGAAGAATGAAATTCCCTCGTCAACAAAATTTTGTAGACCAATAAAGTTTGCTTACAAAAACGAGACTCAAGATGTCATAGATGAAGAAGTTCGAAAAATAAATGATCAAATTAAAGAACTTCAACCAGTAACATTTAAATTTGATGACCAAGACATTGAAGTAAATTTTAAAATGTGTCTCACAATGATTGATGGAAAAGTTGCACAAGCTTTAACCAAAACAAAGTCATCGTCAAGCTGCACCATATGCCAAAAATCATCAAGTCAATTGAGCCAACCGCCAACACAAGACGATAGTTTTAATGAAGCATATGAATTTGGAATGTCACCTCTTCATGCTAGAATTCGTTTTATGGAGCATATTCTTAAATTGGGATACGATTTGGAATTTGGCCCGTTAGGCGAAACAGTGAGAAACAACAAAGAAAATTTGGAAAAAAGAAAGCAAAAATAAAAGATATTCAAGAAAAATACCGTGAGATAGGTCTTATAATTGATCAGCCAAAGCAAGGAGAAGGAAATTCTAATGATGGAAACACAGCAAGGAGATTTTTTTCCGATCCAGAAACTACAGCTTCTATAACTGGAGTAGATTATGATTTAATACGACGATTCCAAATCATATTACAAGTTATAGCATGTAGCAAAAAGATAGATGCAAAAAAATTTGGTCAGTATGCTAATGAGACAGCAACCTTTTATAACCAAAAATATTCTTGGAGACATATGCCAACCACAGTTCACAAAATTTTGTTCCATGGGGAACAAATAATTCAGCACAATATGCTTCCAATTGGAGATCTCTCAGAAGAAGCCCAAGAAAAAAGGAACAAAGACTACAGATTCTTTCGCGAGCACAATACAAGAAAAATTTCCAGATATTGTACTAATGAAGATCTTATTAATATTTTGTTGTGCACATCAGACCCATATATGTCCAGTATTCGACAAAAATGGAAATCAACCTCATTAGAGTTAGATGAAGAAGCTAAACAACTACTGCAAAATGAAAATCAAAGCTATTTGGAAGAAATTTTTACTAATATTGTTTAATTAATACGAGTTTAAAGATTATAATTTGTTCCTAATTTTAGTATAAATTTTTATTAATACATTTAAATAAAATATATGTGCACTTTAAATCAATAGTAAAAGTTTACTTAAAATTTTATCGATGTTGTGTTCTGTATATAATATATCCAAATGGTATTGATATTGTTGGGAATTTCAGTGTTATTTTTCAGTTTAGTCCTCACAAGAATTAGCTTTCTTCCAAAAAAAACCAACCTTTGGCCCCTGTGAATATTGAGACTAAATAAATGTCAGGGGCCAAATATTGGCATTTTCTGACCAAAATTAAGTTTAGGAATACTAAATAAGTATTGGTTGTAAAATACGATTGAAGAAAATAAGAAATTATAAAAAAAATACCTATTTAAAATGTCAAAATATTCAACTTTTACATGGAAACTCAACAAAAAATTAAAATGCATTTTTAACTCCAAATTACTTACGTTCCTATCAGTCGATTTTTACGTTTGAACACGCAAATTGAAGCTTAAAGTCCCTCCTATTGAACAAAACAAATTGCGTAAAAAAATACCAATCTGGTCAAAAGTTATAGAGTTTTGACCGCTATCTCGCGAAATTGACCACTGTGCGACGCACAGTGGTTCAAAACCAAAAAAAAGTGGTAATAAGTCTGGAACTTCTAAACTATTGGTTGGATTCGAATAGTATATTCTAGGCGATTGTAGTCAAGGATATAGGCTTTCAAAATATTTATTTTTGAGATACCCTGTTGTAACACAGGGTGAGCTACAGGGTGCCAAATTCGACCACCTCGAGGTGGAAAATGCTTTCAAAGCTTGTAACTTTTATAAATATGAAGTGATTTTTACGTTTTTTAAATTTTTCCAATAAACATTAAATTCTTAACAAAAAACATGCTTATACTACCTAGTTATCGCTTATGGTTTAACAAATATTTGATTTTAAAAATCAACATTTGAACTTTTCACCAAATTCTTTCTTGGTTTTTCGCAAATAACATTTTTATTAAAACAGATAAAAAAAATCTAAAAATATATGGCGATAGCCAGTACTTTTCAAAAAAATTCGCTGAAATACTTTTTGAATTATTTCAAACCGTTTAGTGAGCACAAAATCTTAAAGTTGACTTTTTGAATCAGGTTCTAAAAATTGCAAATTTTTGCCAAAAAATACCCTTCATTCTTTCACTTTTTTCTCACAACCTTGGTAAAACATGTATATATTTTTCTACACATTTTAAAAGAATATACTTCAAGAATGGTTGTAAGTGAAATTTTTAATATTTTTGGACATGCACCCTACGTCCAGCATTGGACGAAATTGGGCAATTTAAAAAAAAAAACTAAGTTTTAAAAGTTAATACAAAAATATCCGCTCGATTTCTTCAAATATTTCACCGCAGTATTAAAGCTCCAAATATTTTTATTCATTTGCCGTAATAAAATTCACCGCCATTACATAAACGTGGTCAGGAGGGCTTAAATAGTGAAAAAAGTCAAATTTTCATACCAGTTATTTTTGTTAACATAAAAAACATATTAAGATTAGTTATTTTTATATTTTGTTTATTGATTCACAACGGCATTTAAATTATCTAAAACACTTCAAAAAATCATTTTGATAACGTTAATAGTTTTTGAGATATTTATATTCAAATTTCAGAAAAAAAATATAGAAAACTATGGTTTTTCGTTTTTTTTTTGGTTTTTTGGTAAAGTGTTCCCAAAATTTTTGAATTTTACTTATTGTTATATACATTGTTAAAGAAGACATATTTATCTATTCAACGATATATAACATGGCTATCAAATATATTGCAACATGCTGAAATAATGACCCCAAACCACACTCCACAGGCAAAAATTTAGCTATTTCTCTATTTGTTCATATAAATGGTCATTTACATAGTGAATGACATATTTTTTTATGGTTTTTTGGTAAAGGGTTGCATACGTTTTTATTACTTCAAATAATTTTATATATCTTTTCAAAGAAGGTATAATTATAGTTTAATGAGTATTTTTTTTATTTGTTTTATAATAGGCTTAAAATTACATAACAATTGTCTGCTTTTTTACTAGTTATTTTCTACAAAACAATCAGAAATATCAAAAGATAAAAGATGTTTTATATCCATAGCTTCGGAATCATCATTTTCTATTTCAAGACTTATTTTTGGTAACTATTTTGTTCTTATGGAGTATATTACTGGATCTGATGATATCAATAAATATTCCATTAAATCGGAATTTTGGGCTTCTTTGCTACATTTTCTTGTATTAAAAAGTCTAAAGTGTTTGACATCTCTGTTTCTAGCTTCTTGTGCTTCTTCAGTCAGTTCTCCCAAGGGCAGGATGCTATTTTGTATTATTTCTTTCCCATGAGCTAATACTTTGTGTACAGTTGGTGTCATTGGCCTCCAAGGATATAAGTTCATTATTAATTCCTTAGTTCCACTAGCATATATTTTCAATTTCTCCGCATTAATTTGTTGTTTACTATTAATGACAGCTAATATTACTTTAAACCGTGCGATTAAAGGCGTGTCAATGCCAGTAATCAAAGAAGTAGTTTCGGGATCTTCAAAGAAACGTCTTGCTGTATTACCATCATTTGAACTTCCATAGCCAAAAAAAGGCTTATCGATAATTAGACCAAGTTGCATTTTAAATTCATCCTGAATTCTTTTCTTCTCAGTTTTTCGTATGGCGTGTAGATCAGTATTATTTTTAACTGGTATATTTTGTCCTGGAATTTGCCGGTATTTTAGATCATATGCGAGATGCAAGCAATATTCCATAAATCGTATTCTTGCATGAAGTGGTGATATTCCAAATTTGAAAGCATTTTCATTAATAGGAATTTCATCACAACTGTTATGAAATTCTGAACTTTTCTTTCCACATATATTACATTTCCAAGTAGATGTTATATCTGTAACGGCATTGGCTACTTTCCAATCAATCATTGTAAAAAGTGGTTGAAATAACACTTTAATGACACTTCCAGATATTTCCACAAAAACTGGAGACAATCTCGAAATTTCCTGATTTATTAAACTCACTAAGCTTTGTGTTGTAATTTTGTCTTCCTTTGTGTGCTCACATCGGATTGGCCGACATAGAAACTTAGATCCGGGTGTTAAATTACTCCATATGTCCTGATATTCTCTCTCACTAGAAGAAGAACTTGTCTCATTATATAGCCTCATTTTTAATTGTAATAATGATGTCATAAAAATTGTTGAAGAATCTATTTCTGAATTGCTTCCACTTGGTTGTCTATACTCAGAAAATCCAGATGTTCCATCGCATCCCCATTTACATATTAACGTAACTTCTGAATTGTTGCATATTTCTATTTCTTCTTTGCTAAATGTGGATATTATTCTAGATGCAGTGTTTTCAAGCAGTTCCGCTAATCCAACATTTGTACTTTCAGTATTGGATTTCACATTAGATGGTAGAATTTTATTTTTTGTTTCCTTTATGGCTCTGCTGGTAGGAAAAATATCAAATCCTTTTTCTTTGAGAGCTAAATCCTTAAAATAAGAGCTAACGCATCCTCTTCTGTAAATGATGTTGACGATTTTGGCGTTGAAATACTTTGCACCATACGCTTCAACCGCTTAGGAGATGCAGTTGGTAACACATCTACAATTTTAGCAGCTTCCTTTGTTTGCGTGCGTGTCAAGGCTGATTTAAAAGAATCCTTAATTTCATTAGGCGAGTTACTAATGATTTCTTCTTGTTTTTTCTTTTTGGTCCTTGATTGAACATTTTCGTAGTCCTTTTTAGGTCGACCAAATGCCTTTTTCTCAATTTATACTGTGAGGCCCGTTTTCAACCATTCTTCATTTTTAGTCATAAACTTTGATTTTGATAAACGCGATTGGCTAAATCTTCTTTCGTAAGCTTTGTAAAAATTTTCAACATCTTCAGATCTCACATTTAAACCGTAAGTGTTGTTAATAGTATAAAATAATTTCGAGACTTTTTCCGAACGTGATGAATGAATAGTAGAATGGGAAGGATTTTCCCAAATAACTTTGCAAAGTGAATAATACTTTAATGTAACCTCCATGATAGATTATATATACTGAAAATACTTTTTGAAAGGTAATATATCGGGCAGGTACTTCAACCAATACTTACATTTTGTTTTAGTGAATCTAAGGATTTGGCTTTTACCTGTTTTTTTTGCATAAAAAGGTATTGTGAATTACAGATATTTTGCAATAGGTATCAGAGTTTCGGGCAATTTTATGATCAGTTGAAACTCATTAGGTAAATATTTCATACACCATTAACTTATAATTACACCTTCTTTGAAAAGATATATAAAATTATTTGAAGTAATAAAAACGTATGCAACCTTTTACCAAAAAAAACAATAAAAAAATATGTCATTCACTATGTAAATGACCATTTATATGAACAAATAGAGAAATAGCTAAATTTTTGCCTGTGGAGTGTGGTTTGGGGTCATTATTCAGCATGTTGCAATATATTTGATAGACATGTTATATGTCGTTGAATAGATAAATATGTCTTCTTTAACAATATATATAATAATAAGTAAAATTCAAAAATTTTGGGAACACTTTACCAAAAAACCAAAAAAAAAAAACGAAAAACCATAGTTTTCTATATTTTTTTCTGAAATTTGAATATAAATATCTCAAAAACTATTAACGTTATCAAAATGATTTTTTGAAGTAGTTTAGATAATTTAAATGCCGTTGTGAATCAATAAACAAAATATAAAAATAACTAATCTCAATATGTTTTTTATGTTAACAAAAAAAATTCGTATGAAAATTTGACTTTTTTCACCATTTAAGCCCTCTTGGCCACGTTTATGTAACGGCGGTGAATTTTATTACGGCAAATAAATAAAAATATTTGGAGCTTTAACACTGTGGTGAAATATTTGAAGAAATCGAGCGGATATTTTTGTATTAACTTTTAAAACTTATTTTTTTTTTTTAAAAATTGCCCAATTTCGTCCAATGCTGGACGTAGGGTGCATGACCAAAAATATTAAAAATTTCACTTACAACCATTCTTGAAGCATATTCTTTTAAAACGTGTAGAAAAATATATACATGTTTTACCAAGGTTGTGAGAAAAAAGTGAAAGAATGAAGGGTATTTTTTGGCAAAAATTTGCAATTTTTAGAACCTGATTCAAAAAGTCAACTTTAAGATTTTGTGCTCACTAAGCGGTTTGAAATAATTCAAAAAGTACTTCAACGTATTTTTTTAAAAAGTACTGGCTATCGCCACATATTTTTAGATTTTTTTTTATATCTGTTTTAATAAAAATGTTATTTGCGAAAAACCAAGAAAGAATTTGGTGAAAAGTTCAAATGTTGATTTTTAAAATCAAATATTTTTTAAACCATAACTAGGTAGTATAAGCATGTTTTTTGTTAATAATTTAATGGTTATTGGAAAAATTCAAAAAACGTAAAAATCACTTCATATTTATAAAAGTTACAAGCTTTGAAAGCATTTTCCACCTCGAGGTGGTCGACTTTGGCACCCTGTAGCTCACCCTGTGTTCCAACAGAGTATCTCAAAAATAAATATTTTGAAAGCCTATATCCTTGACTACAATCGCCTAGAATATACTATTCCAATCCAACCAATAGTTTAGAAGTTCCAGACTTATTACCACTTTTTTTTGGTTTTGAACCACTGTGCGACGGTCAAGATGTATTCCTAGATATTTAACGTTATCTTGTTGGGGTAAGTTATGATTATTTATTTGAATTAATGGACAAGTTTCTCTTCTTAGCATTTTTGCTCATTCACCTTAATCTTCCACTTTTTTAACCAGGTCTCTAATTCATTGATATGATTTTGCAATATTCTGGATACATCATGTGGATTGTTATGAATGGTTAATATTGCTGTGTCATCAGCAAATGTAAGATATACTAAGATATACTAAAGAGGCCCCAAAATGCTACCTTGAGGTACTCCAGTGTTATAGTTTGTGGTGTGTTTATAAAGCCATTTTCTTTAATTTTAAATTTTCGGTTTGTAGTATACGACTTTCGTGTGATCTTTTACTGGCATGGATATCATTTTAACGATAGAAACTTTCCATTCTGGGCGAAAATATTCTAGGCGTAATATAGCATTGAAAATAAAAAGAATAATTCTTAATGCTACACGGGTAACTTTAAAAGCATTTTATTACTGATTTTATTAACTCCAAATGCATTTTTAGGGTTAAGTTCTAAAATTTGGTAAAGTCGCTTACATTTTTAAAAAATATACACAAACCAAATTTGAGAAAAATCTGTGCAATATTTTTGATTTTTGATAGATTTCAGTGAAGATCGGGAAGCAGCTCTATATGGGACCTATGACTAAGAATAGTCCTATAGGGATTTTTTTGGACTACTGATTAATCGATACAGTAAACACATACAGACCCAATTTGACTAAGATCTATATTATAGTTTGGATCTTATGGCAATTTATGTCGATTTCATAGCATTTATCCTATGGCCGATGGAAGCTTATATACCAAATTTCATCAAAATATATTCATATTTGCGACCTGCAATTTGATTACAAGCTTTACATGGATACACAGACGGACGGACGGACGGACGGGCGGACATCGTTAAATCGAATCAGATAGTGATTCTGATTCGATCGGTATAATAAAAGATGGGTCTAGGTCAAATATTTTTTGTAGTTGCAAACAGCAGCACAAAGTCATTATATCCAAACCACATGGTGGTATAGGGTATAAAAAATTAGATAGCACAACTCCAATTTTAAGGTTTGGACCAATGTGATGAGCAGTTATGGGATCGGTTCCGGGTACAAATATAGCAAATGAAATATGTCTTTTCATTTATATTTAGGATTTTTCGGAAAAGTGATATGATAAATAATTAAAAAATATCGTAGTGTATATCATATATAATGTATTGATGATAGCAAGAAATTATCACTCTAAAATTAAAGAGCTGATGACCATTTATAGGCACATAGCAGCCTTCCCTTTTCACTTAATAGCAATAGTCTCCATGCACCTGCAATTCACTCTTTCACACTACGAAAAAATAAGAGAACATTTTGTTTTCTAATATATTCTAAGCTACTAATTAGTATTTCTCTAACAAACAAAATTTAGGCAGGTAAAAACCTAAAAACAAACAAAAAATTCTTAAGAAAAAGTATTCGTATATTTGAAATATAAATAGAAAAAAACTAAATTTACATTAACTATTGCTTAAGTTAGCAACTTATAAGATATCTTTTGCGCTTCAGTAAATCAGACAAATGCTATATAGGATTGGAGTGGTGATTTCAACTGATTTTTATACCATATACCACTATCTGGTTTGGGTATAATGACTTTGTGCTCCTGTTTGTAACTACCAAAATTATTTGACCAAGACCCATCTTTTATTATACCGATTGACTCAGAATCATTTTGTGAGAATCATTTTCTGAGTCGATTTAGCGATGTCCATCCGTCCGTCCGTCTGTGTGTCCATGTAAACCTTGTAATCAAACTACAGATGGCAAATATATCGGCCATATGATGAATGTTATTGAAACCGGTAAAAATCGGTGCATGTTCAGACCTAGTCCCCATATAAATGATCCCTATGAAATCGACATAAGTAGCCATAAGATCCAAATTCTCAGACAGATTACGGTGAAATTGGGTTTGTGTGTGTTTATTACATCCATTTATCATTTGTCCAAAAATAAACCCTTTATGGCAATTCGTTGTCATAGCCCCCGTATAAAGCTGCTTCCCGATTTTCACTAAAATCTATCAAAAAACAAAAATATTGCACAGATTTTTATCAAATTTGGTTTGTAACTTTACCAAATATGGTCAGGATTGGTCCATTTTTCGACCTAGTCCCCATATAAATATGGCATCCGATATCAACTTTTTCATATCTGCAGCCAAAAAAATTAATAACAATGCCACAACAATGCTGCAGTTTCTGGATCGGAAAAAATTCTCCTTGCAGTATTTCCATCATTTTAGTTTTCTTGTCCTTGTTTTGGTTGGTCGATTACGAGGCCCAGCTGTAGATATTTTTCTTGAATTTGTTTTTTTGCTTTCTTTTTTCTTTATTTTCTTTATTTTTCTTACTGTTTCGCCTAGCGGACCAAATTCCAAATCTTAACCCAATTTAAGAATGTGCTCCATAAAACGTATAGCATAAAGAGGGGACATTCCAAATTCGTAGGATTTCTTAAAACTATCGTCTTGTGGTGGGGGTTGGCTTAATTGACTTGATGTCTTTTGGCATATAATGTAGCTTGACGATGACTTTGTTTCGGTTAAAGCTTGTGCAACTTTTCCACCAATCATTGTGAGACATATTTTAAAATTTACTTCAATGTCTTGGTCATCAAATTTAAATGTTACTGTTTGAAGTTCTTTAATTTGATTTTTAATTTTTTTAATTTCTTCAGTTATGACATATTTGGTTTCCTTTTTGAATGAAAATTTTGTTGGTATGCTGAAGGAATTTCATTTTTCCATACATCAATTTCTGTTGCTCTACTAGTTGACGGCTCTAAGGCGCTATAAATTTTTGCTAAGCGCAATGGAACGAAAGATACCATAAATAAATTAGCATCTGATGAATTTTTGGCATTAAATTGCTTGTGTTGTTTCTGACCACAGGATCCATCACATCCTCATTTGGAATTAAAATAATGCTGCCATTTCCAGTTTTTTTGATCAGTATCAAGCGTATTTAGCAATCGTTCTGCAACATGTTCAAGGAGATCTTGTAATTTTATTTATTTTTCGAGATCTTTTACTACATCTGTCAATTTTTTTTGCTGGTCGACCCTTTTTTCCACTTTCGTTGGCAGTTGTATATGAGCTCTTAAAACTAAGTTCCTTTAATAACCAGTCTTGGTGACGTTTGTACATCTTTGCCTTGCTATGGGAGCATTCAATGTACCGTTTTTTCAAATTTGATTTAAAAGTTGTAATTTTTTCTTTGTGTATTTCCATTTCTTGCTGGTTACTATTCTTAAGGAAATGGTTGCTCAGTATGTGCAAAATTATATCGTCTACATCTTTTTGCGGAAAATAAATATCAGCCAGATCTCTATAACAGTACTTAGCCATTGTTTAAACTATAATGAATACTAATTGTGGAAACATTATTATAAATACTCTTTCTTGCAATTATGTCAAATACAATTTTATAACTCTTTCTTTTAACTCTCTGTCTGTCTGCCATGGGTGGACCCCATTCCCCCTTATCCAATTGATCTGAAACTTGGCCCATAGTCTTTTCGTGACTACAAATTAATTTTGGGGTAGTCACACACAGTCACGCATGGTCATGCACAGTCACGGAGTGATCTAAATGTCATTTCCCCTCATCCGATCGGTCTCAAACTTAACTTGGTCCATACACTTGCTGTGAAAAAGATATTAACTTTGACTTAGTCACGCGTGGTCACGCACAGTCACGGAGTGACCTAAATGTCATTTCCCTATGACATGGTCACGCACACAGTCACTGAGAGATTAAAACCCCACTTCCCCTCATCCGATGGATCTGAAACTTTGTCCATAGACTTGTTGTGGCCAAAGATTAATTTTAAGATAGTCACACACAGTCACGCATAGTCACGGAGATATTCAAAACTCATATGCATAAGGAAAGAAAGAGTTTAAATAAAAATTTTGTTTTTATGGTTTAGATTATTTATCTTTTATTACCACTTTTTGAAGCATAAAAAACACAGACCCTAACCCCTTTTAAAAGGTGAAGCATGCCTGCTCATATCATAAAATAGTGTGTCGCAATAGTTTTTTACCTTTTACTTGTTATTTAAATTTTTTTTCTCATTTTGTCAGGTATTTAAACTATATAAAAATATGAAATATACCTATGTAAACGTACCTGTCAAAATGAAAATGATTTTACCCATTAATATAATTTAACGATTAAGCGCATTACGTCTCAACCCTTTTTTATAAGCATATAACAACTCGTGTCAACTCTACCGTTTCCTTTTTCTGTCAGTATAAAAAACAAATAAACTCACGCAAAAAAATACACCGGTACGACCAGCTTTTGTATTCATAACACACAGACAGACGGAGGGACATCGTTAAATCGACTCAGAAAGTGATTCTGAGTCGATCCATATAACAAAAGATGGGTATAGGTCCAATATTTCTGCTAGTTACAGACATCAGGACAAACTCATTGTACCATAACCACAAAGTGGAAAACTTCTGCATTCATAAATTTTGCACCAAATATCTGACCCTAGGTCAGAAAAATTGTTGTGGTGCATACGGGCAGACACTGGCGGATACACAGTCGGATGTAGAAATGTAGGGGAGGGTTCGTGCTACGAAATAGTGCAAGACTTTTTTCATGGCTTTTGATAGGCAGGAGTTATGCTCTATTAAGTAGGAGATTTTCGGGAAACTTTGACCTTTTTTAAACATTTTTTTTTAAATTTCTGAAAAACTCAGTGATTTTGTATTTCTAACAGTAATAGCTTAGAAGTTACAAAATTATACAAATTTTATTTTGCTTTAAAAGCTTTTGAAACAAAAAAGTTCCAGCCATTTAAAAATTAAAATTTACAAAATAATTTTAAATTTTAGCAAAACACTGAGAAAATCTATTTTCTGACCCTCCTGAGGTTCACTGGTATTAACTTTCAAATGAATAACATATCTTTAAAATCGGTAACCATAAAAAAACTGATTTTTGGCCGCCTTCTAAAAATGTGGTCCACAGTGCGCGGGTGCAAACTGTCTGCAAGAAATAACATTTGAGTGTGATGCGTCATTAGTGAAACAATGCCAGAATTTTAATAGACAAAACAGCATCTTCAATATTTTTTTTATTTAACATCGTCCTGTTCGCCACGGACAAAGCCCTCGAAAACATGAGTCGAATATTATAGAAGATTGGTAATGTTGAGCTAGATTTCAGAAAGTCATGTTGAAATAAAAAGACTTTATTTCTTATGAAAGAAAATTTTGTGGGTCATTATCTGGGGGGTGAGTAATTCCAAATCAGGGTATAGTATAGTAAAACCTCCAAAGGGTTTGGCGTTCTCCAGCCAAATGCTTTTGGTATGAATATATACAATTTTCCTTATCATGATGTTTGTTTGCTTAGTTATAAATCGGGAACCATTGATGATTTCTCCCTTCATTCTTCAGCAAAATTTTAGCTTAGACTTAAATAAATAATTAAGTATAATTTTTATTAATACTTGATCTAATTATAACAAGTAAGAAAATTATAGTCGGTCTAGACCGACTATACGATACCCTATACCATGCGTTTAGAGACCCTCTCACTCAGGCCCAACGAACTGGATATAGAAATAAGCATAAACCAAATTTGAGTGGGATTTTTATTAATTTTTTCGGCTGCAGATATGAAAAAGTTCATATCGGATGCTATATCTATATGGGGACTAGGCCCAAAAATGGACCGATCCTGACCATGTTTGGTAAAGTCTCTTGTATTTTGCAAAAAACAAAATTTGAGAAGAATCAGTGCAATATTTTTGTTTTTTGATAGATTTAAGTGAAGATCGGGAAGCAGCTCTATATGGGGCCTATGACTAAGAGTTGTCCAATAGGGATCATTTTTGGACTACTGATTAATGGATGTAATATATACATACAAACCCAATTTGACTAAGATTTGTATGATAATTTGGATCTTATGGCAATATATATTGATTTCATAGGGGCCACTTGTATGGGGGCTAGGTCTGAACATGGACCGATTCTCACCAATTTCAACATCATCCCATGGCCGATAAAAGATCAAATGCCAAATTTTGTCAAAATATATTCATATTTGCGACCTGCAGTTTGATTACAAGCTTTACATTGACACACAGAAGAACGAACGGACGGACGGGCGGACATCGTTAAATCGAATCAGATAGTGATTCTGATTATACACATCTCTTCTGCTCTACTAATAATTAATAACCATATGCCCTAAATATGTTATGCTATCCAAAAAATTGATAAAAAAAGAGGAACAATTTTCTGAAGATTTCATTCGATAAAATTAGTCCAACTTGATTTGCTGAAGAATGAAATGAGAAATCATCAGTAGTATTGCTATTCCCATATAGCAGCTAAGTACACTCGCCCTTCCATCTGACTTATACAAAGGAATAATAAATGATTCTTTCCAAAAAGTAAGAAAATAAGCAATCTGTTATAAGACTGTTAAAAGTGACCATTATAGGTAAACTTAGATGGCAATTTCTCAAAACACAAGCGGGAACAGCATCATGTCGGGGATTGCAAGAACCTTCAACATGAACAATTTTCCGTAAATTTCTTTTTACTGAATTAAAAAAAATTTAAGTGGGTCAAATAATAAAAAGAAATCTTCGTCGTATGTTGTTATTTTAATATGTATATTCCCCTCTGTACGTTTAGTGCCACGTTTTCGAAATAGTCATAATAAGTCTCATGGGGATTTTTCCGACACAAATCATTGTTAAACATTAACGCAGATTCCCCAAAAACAAATACATAAGAGTAGCAGTTCTACTTACTTATGAGTATGTAAGTATGTGGAAGAGATGTGTGTATTTTTAACAAATTACTACAACAATAACAAACCACAGCATGATATTTTTAACACCTGCAGGCTCTGGTTTTGTTTGTATGTGTACCTGTATTCATATTATATTAAAGGTGACCATATGTTTTTAAGCCTAGAATTTAGATACTTTAGAGCCATGTATAGTCAAGTATTTATTCTGAAGTTTGTTGTTACCTTGTGGTAAAAACTTCAACTATGATTCATTGTTTTACTTGCCAAAGCGATAACTCCACCGTGCTTATTGATGCCTAAAGATCAGGTGGTGTTAATGGGGTAAAATCATATTTTTAAAATATATTCCGATAGACGTCAATCTAGCGCTTTGACATTAAAATTAAAAAAAAAAAAATTAACAATTAAAGTTAATCGGTTGATGAATAAGGCACTGATATACATATGCCTCAAAGAAGTCCCGTTAAAAGAAATCTGATTAATAGGAATTACTATTTCAAACTATATTAAGTAGTTCATGTTTATAAATCTAGAACATGATTAACAGATTAATGATGTCCCAACAATCTGGTCACCCTAATAATATTACTGGTAACGGTATGTTGTTTTATGAATTATTTATTAAATTAATATTTACCTTTAATGTTATGATTTTTACTTGTAGTTGGAATATAAATGAACAATGTACATTGGATGTACATTAGGGTGTCCCAAAAATTATTTTTCGATTTTTGAAAGCTTATAGGGTATAGTATTTTTGTGATTTTTCGGAAGAGGTTTAGAGGTCGCTAAAGTCGAATTTTACCCAAAAATCGGGATTCCCGGACATTTTTTGAGTTTTCCTTTTTTACTTGGCCCATAACGACGATTTTCTTTGTTACAAAGTCAATATTTTAAAAGAAGAATGTTCAAGCTTTGCTTTTCTGTGTAGAAATCGTAAGTTTCAGTAATTTTTTTGCTCATTTGGGTCCCTTAATAACATCTTTTCGTAAATTTTGCAGAAATTTTGAAAGCAATTCTTTGTAACTTTTAAAATTTCTAACAAAGTTAAAAAAACTAATGACGCAGTTTAAAATGTGGATAAAGGCTGAGTCATTAAAAGTTATACCCTTTTTACGCTTTGTACCCATTTCTAAGGTGTTTTTACCAGTTATGCATCGGATTTGTTTTAATGTTAGTTTTTATTTTTTCTTTTCAAATATTAAATATGGGTGGTTCTGTTGCAATGACAGTCAATATGGTTGATTTTGAAATTTTTTGCAACTCCCCCCAAACTCTAGGCAGCTTACTTCTCGTAACCAAAATAAATTAAAAAAAAAATTTTTTTTTTGCTTTGTGATGTAGTCCTATGCCCTGCAGAAGTTGTTACATTAAGAATGATCCATGGCCACGCCGCGTTCTGCGACATCATTTACCACGTGCAATTGCTGAACTTTATTCTTTGCTTCACTAAAGGATTTGTTGTTATGCCATTTTTCCAGACCTGTTTGTAAAAAATCAACAGCTATGTTGCAGGCTTCAAAAAAGGCTAGGCTGGCTTCCGATATTATATCTTGAATTTGTTTATTTTTAAGCATGTTTTCGGATATACTGCTTTTACTAATTCTTTGCCGTTACTTGGCACGTGTAGATATCGGACCACTAAACGCAACGTTTTGGTATGCTTCAATAAACTTAAATCATTGAGAAGGGCGTATCTAGGGCACTGGCATATGTACCAATTTTTGATGTATATTCTCAGTAAATTCAAGCAAGGCGTCAATTTTTGAAGAGTTTATGAACGCTTGCAGCTGGTTTCGAAAAATGCATATTTATAATAAGTATATAATTTTCATCATCCAGCGTACCGGAGTAACGGCTCCAGGAGGTTTTATTGTCGGAAGGGGCTCAGATCTATCACCCAAAAATATAAGGCCCAGTTGAGGCAGTTCTTTGTAATCTTCTCTTGGTTGCATTTCCTCAAGCTGCGCTTTTATAAAAAATTTTACATTTCGCGTATATATTTCGGCATTATTACTTCAACAATTTTGTCGCTGATGCAGTCGGAAAAATTGCCCTTGTCAATGGACTCTCAACTTTGCTGAAAAGTGGCGAAGACTTTGATTTGTGGTGATGTTGTCTGTTCTTCAATATCAAGTGCCTTAAACGCTGATACTGCAACAAGCTCCACCATATGATGACGGCATGTTAAAAATATGAGGACTTTTTTTAATTTTTGGCAAAGTAAAACACATGCCCCAATTCGACATCCTGTATTGGAACTTGTTGTGTCTGCACACATAAATTTAATACTCTCAGTTAAGTTCCAGGTTTTTATCATTTGAAACGCTGCCTCGGCTTGATGTTCTCCCCTTGTGGATGGAAGTGGTACTACTCCTAAAAGCTTGGTGTCGAAATTTCCGGTTGCACTAATTGAAAGCCGATCAATTTTTTTCTTTTTTTTCGCTGTTTCTGACGTTCCCTCCAAATTGAACTCTTTGAGCATGCAGCTTTTGGTTTGCTGTGTCCAGGGTCTGAGCAGGAATTCACTACAAGTGCGGCTTTGCGGCAACTTATTCCAGTTCTGTCCAGACCTGCACAAAGCTGTTGCTTATTTGAGGAAGTAGCAAATTCTTTTTGGAGTTGTTTTATTGCTGGCTCATAGTCTGAATCATTATCATCTTCATCATCATCGCTATTAACGCTGCAGCTATCTATGTTTGCAACAGATTCCAATTTTATCTTCCGGACCTGCTTTGAACTTGGAGATTTTGCGGAAGGTTGAACAATTGTGCTGAATATGCACCTTAAGTTGTGCATGAAGTTTTTTTGTTTTTCAATTTGTCGTTTACTTTTCGAAGATTTATTCTTATGTTACGATAACCACTTTGAATGCAATTTTATTACATCGCGTGCAATGTGTTGAACCTTTTGATTCGTTTCCCACAAATCCTTAAAATTGTTTGCAATTTTTCTGGCACTTTTTTATATCGTGTATTTTTCGACCAAATGTAATTTGAACAAGTAAGAGTGTTAAATTCGGCTATGCCGAATCTCTGATACCCTCCACCTAGGTTTTCTTGCACTATTTGTAACAAATTTAGATAAAATATTTGAAAATGTAAACAATTTGATCAATTTAGTAATTTATTACAACAAATACTCTGAATTTTCAGCATTTACGTTTAACAATTATAAAGTCAATAGAAGATATTAAACAAAATATATTTTTAAATTTCGGATCTTTTTCGGAATACTTGACCATGTCTTATATTTTAAAAGCACTAGCGTTAATCAGTTTTATTTTTTCGATCTTATTACATCAGTTTGTCATTCCATTTGTAACGCATCGATAAATGGATTTGCGTCTATGTGTTTAATGCAAAAGATTTTTTACTTTTGTCGAATTGTAGGGATTTTTTGAAAATTTTTTTTAACAACTTAATATTATATACATTTCAATTTTAAACTTTAAAATTAAAAATATCTATCATTTTTAAATCTGGTAATAACTCTATAATATGGAGATAGTAAATACGTGGCTTCCTTAATAAGAATGACAAGTAAAAAACACTTTTGTGCAGTTTACTTGTTTTGTGCATTTTTTTTAATACATACATAAGTACGTCATCTTTGTAGATCTCTTCGATTATATTAAGTAAGTTTGTAAATAAAAAGAATATTAAAATATTATAAATGTAAACATAATTGATTTTAGAAAAATGTCCGATTCGTTTTTCGATGATGCTGAAAACACATCAAAGAAATACTTAAAACAAAGGTTTTACTCAAGTTAGTTGAGAGACGAGAAGCTAATGGGATGGAACAGGTCAAAGATAACGACTTTAAATACGGATGCAAGGCTTGTGAAAAAATATTAAATTGCGATAAATCAGATCTAAGTGTACATGCTAATAACCAATGTCTTAAAAAAATATCTTTTGAAACCAACAACCAAAATTCTGTTTACGTTATAAGATCCCATTTGCAAGCCATTTTAATTAATTGTGTAAATTTTAAATGCACATCTAGCCATATAAAAGATGAATTATAGAGAATAGTAAAAATATTTTTTTTATACCCTATACCACTATGTGGTTTGGGTATAATGACTTTGTGCTGCTGTTTGTAACAACCAAAAATATTTGACCTAGACCCATCTTTAATTATACCGATCGAATCAGAATCACTTTCTGAGTTGATTTAACAATGTCCGTCCGTCCGTCCGTCCGTCCGTCCGTCCGTCTGTGTGTCCATGTAAAGCTTGTAATCAAACTGCAGGTCGCAAATATGAATATATTTTGATGAAATTTGGTATATAAGCTTTTATCGGCCATGGGATGAACGCTATTGAAATTGGTGAGAATCGGTCCATGTTCAGACCTAGCCCCCATACAAATTACCCATATGAAATCGACATAAATTGCCATGAGATCCAAATTGTCATATAGATCTTACTCAAATTGGGTTTGTATGCATTCATTACATCCATTAATGAGTAGTCCAAAAATGATCCCTTTGGCCCCATATAGAGCTGCTTCCCGATCTTCACTTAAACCTATTAAAAAGCAAAAATATTGCACTGATTCTTCTCAAAGTTTGTTTGTATATATTTTTGTAAAATAAAAGAGACTTTACCAAACATGATCAGGATCGGTCCATTTTTGGACCTAGTCCCCATATAGATATATGATCCGATATGAACTTTTTCATATCTGCAGCCAAAAAAATTAATAAAAATCTCACTCAAATTTGGTTTTTGCTTATTTTCTATGTCCAGTTAGTTGGGCCTAAGAGATAGAGTTTCTAAACGCATGGTATAGGGTATCGCATAGTCGGTCTAGACCGACTATAATTTTCTTACTTGTTTCTTTTCAAATATTAAATATGGGTGGTTCTGTTGCAATGAGAGTCAATATGGTTGATTTTGAAATTTTTTGCAACTCCCCCAAACTCTAGGCAGCTTACTTCTCGTACCCAAAATAAATTAAAAAAAATTTTTTTTTTGCTTTATGATGTAGTCCTATGCCCTGCAATATATTCTGAAAGTCTGTTTCAGAAGTTGTTACATTAAGAATGAGCCATGGCCTCGCCGCGTTCTGCGACATCATTTACCACGTGCAATTGCTGAACTTTATTCTTTGCTTCACTAAAGGATTTGTTGTTATGCCATTTTTCCAGACCTGTTTGTAAAAAATCAACAAATATGTTGCAGGCTTCAAAAAAGGCTAGGCTGGCTTCCGATATTATATCTTGAATTTGTTTATTTTTAAGCATGTTTTCGGATATACTGCTTTTACTAATTCTTTGTCGTTACTTGGTACGTGTAGATTTCGGACCACTAAACGCAACGTTTTGGTATGCTTCAATAAACTTAAATCATTGAGAGGAGCGTATCTAGGGCACTGGCATATGTAACAATTTTTGATGTATATTCTCAGTAAATTCAAGCAAGGCGTCAATTTTTGAAGAGTTTATGAACGCTTGCAGCTGGTTTCGAAAAATGCATATTTATAATAAGTATATAATTTTCATCATCCAGCGTGCCGGAGTAAAGGCTCCAGGAGGTTTTATTGTCGGAAGGGGCTCAGATCTATCACCCAAAAATATAAGGCCCAGTTGAGGCAGTTCTTTGTAATCTTCTCTTGGTTGCATTTCCTCAAGCTGCGCTTTTATAAAAAATTTTACATTTCGCGTATATATTTCGGCATTATTACTTCAACAATTTTGTCGCTGATGCAGTCGGAAAAATTGCCCTTGTCAATGGACTCTCAACTTTGCTGAAAAGTGGCGAAGACTTTGATTTGTGGTGATGTTGTCTGTTCTTCAATATCAAGTGCCTTAAACGCTGATACTGCAACAAGCTCCACCATATGATGACGGCATGTTAAAAATATGAGGACTTTTTTTAATTTTTGGCAAAGTAAAACACATGCCCCAATTCGAAATCCTGTATTGGAACTTGTTGTGTCTGCACACATAAATTTAATACTCTCAGTTAAGTTCCAGGTTTTTATCATTTGAAACGCTGCCTCGGCCTGATGTTCTCCCCTTGCGGATGGAAGTGGTACTACTCCCAGAAGCTTGGTGTCGAAATTTCCGGTTGCACTAATTGAAAGCCGATCAATTTTTTTCTTTTTTTTTAAATCGGGCATTATCTTTCCATCCCAATGCACTATAATGAAATTGGATGCCTCAAACGATTTCTTAATAGACTCTGCGACAATCATTCGCTGTTTCTGACGTTCCCTCCAAATTGAACTCTTTGAGCATGCAGCTTTTGGTCTGCTGTGTCCAGGGTCTGAGCAGGAATTCACTACAAGTGCGGCTTTGCGGCAACTAATACCAGTTCTGTCCAGACCTGCACAAAGCTGTTGCTTATTTGAGGAAGTAACAAATTCTTTTTAGAGTAGTTTTATTGCTGGCCCATATTCTGAATCATTATCATTTTCATCATCATCGCTATTAACGCTGCAGCTATCTGTGTTTGCAACAGATTCCAATTTCATCTTCCGGACCTGCTTTGAACTTGGAGATTTTGCGGAAGGTTGATCTATTGTGCTGAATACGCACCTTAAGTTGTGCTTGAAGTTTTTTTGTTTTTCAATTTGCCGTTTACTTTCCGAAGATTTATTCTTATGTAACGATAACCACTTTGAGTGCAATCTTATTACATCGCGTACAATGTGTTGAACCTTTTGATTCGTTTCCCACAAATCCTTAAAAATGTTTGCAATTTTTCTGGCGCTTTTATCGTGGATTTTTCGACCATATGTAATTTGAAAAATCGTTGCCGTATTTGCATTTTCGTTGGCGGCTCAACAGGATCAAAGGCATCAATCCTTTTGCCCACAAGCCACACACTTCTTGTCTTCAACAAACCCATATCTATTTTTAAACGCTATTTTCACTATTTTAATAATTAAACACTTTTTAACTTTTCACTATCACTTGAAAAATAACAATGAGAAACAAATGGTTAAAAACAAATTTATATATTCAATTTTTTTTTAAAAGTTTGCCTTATGCAACAATAAAATTATTGGAAAATTTACAATGATTTTCTTAAACTTATATAAAAAAAAAAAACCACCTGTGTCATTAAGAATGTCTTCTTCAGTCTTAAAGTGGGAAATCCCAATAATTTTTAAGCAGCAAATCAGTTGAATAAAATATACCTGATCCATTCCACTTTTTAATTCTATGATGACTTGTATATACCTTGTTAAATTCTGTAATGATGTAAATTAAACCGCATGTGGTTACTACAGCAATGAAACCTCTTTTTTTTTTGTTTAGTGTAGCAGTTAAACAAGAATTTTTACCTAAAACCATATCATAAAATTTATTGTTCACTTGTGTACCTTTCTAATTTTTTCCAGGAGGAACGCTAAAACAATTTTTTAAGAACATTATCAAATCACCTCTTAAAAAGTTGTTTCAGAGTCTATAAAGGACAAAAAAACATTTTTTTTGTATTTTATATATATAGATTTATAAATATTTGTGCGATTTGCTATAAATCTTAGAAAAACGAAATTGTTTTTATTTTTCTTTTTTTTTAACGAAAGAACTACTTTACGCAAAGCATGCTTGCACAATATTTTTCCGATGAATAACTGCATAAAACACCTTAGAATATTTTTAATTTCACAAAATGGGTACAAAGCGTAAAAAGGGCATAACTTTAAATGACTCAGCCTTTATCCACATTTTAAACTGCGTCATTAGTTTTTTTAACTTTGATAGAAATTTTAAAAGTTACAAAGCATTAATTTCAAAATTTATGCAAAATTTACCAAAAATGTCATTAAGGGACCCAAATGAGCAAAAAAATTACCGAAACTTACGATTTCTACACAGAAAAGTAAAGCTTGAACATTCTTCTTTTAAAATATTGACTTTGTAACAAAGAAAATCGTGGTTATGGGCCAAGTAATAAGTAAAAATCAAAAAATGCCCGGGAATCCCGATTTTTGGGTAAAATTCGACTTTAGCGACCTCTAAACTTCTTCCGAAAAATCTGAAAAAATCACAAAAAAAACTTTACCCTATAAGCTTTCAAAAAATGCTTGGGCACCCATTTTTTTTTTGGGACACCCTAATGTAATTTGGTGAAAAACAGAAGCACAGTTTAGCAAATAATTTCGGTATTCAACTATGGTTCTATTTGTTTATAAAGATGAAAACAAAAATAAGTTAAAGCACATGCAAGTTATTCCTGATAATAGTTAAAGTTATTTATTTAATTTAAACTAAACCAGTAAGAGTATTATGGCTAAATATTTGAGTTTCACAATTGTGAAATTGAATCCAGACATATGTATTTTATGATGTTTCGCTTAAAATTTCATCTTTTGCTATTGATTTTCATAAAAATTTTAATAACTCTTATTACAATACATCAATGGCGAAGTGTTGACTACTAATTATAGTTATTGATTAAGCTTGGTGTAATATGATGGCAGTTGCAATACATGAAATAATTTTTTTTTCGTTTGACGGCCGGATTTTCGACAGTTGAGTTAATCATTTTTATCAGTGAATGTGACATAGCACATTAGCGCAAATGACAGCTTTTTCTGTGCTAAATTGATAAAAATTAAAGTGCCGTTTTACTATTGTTGTTGTTGTTTTTTTATTTGAAATGCTTGAAAACAAAGACGTGTGATATTTTTTGCATTAAAACAAAGCACTTTCAAATTGAAAAAGTGAATTAAATATAATGAATGAATTAATTTTGATTTGTGACAAATTGCGATTATTTGCGCTCTATGAGTTATGCCTTTTCTTGTAAATAACCTCTGTATCAAAAAACGCGATCTGTTTGAAATATGGCGGAAGGAATGCAATAAGAAAGACAAATTTGACAAACACGTTGTTGACAAAATCAAACTTAATACTATTTCAGATGAAATGGATAAAAATATAAAGCGAACAATACATTTTTTTGCGTAAAATTAGCTCAAAAGTGGGAAAAATGTCACAGAAAGATAAATGGCTTTAAAGATCAAAATCATACGTGTCTAAACTCCGAAGTACATTTTGTGGTAAGTGATATTTGAAAAACATCAATTTCTACCGCTGTTAGACGTCCAGCTATCCCATACAGCGCACAATCAGAATTTGGAAATAGGAGAGAAGCCGCAAATCTTTCAACTGAGAAAGCCGATACTAACCTTTTCGTTCGTGCAGCAGCAACATCGGCTCGTAAACAAGGTAATTACGATTTGGCTGCAGTCCTGAAAGAAAATATGGAAAGCCCGACCAAGGCCATGAAAAATGCGGAAAATAAGATACCAAAAATTATAATGCAATACGCCACGAAAGCAAATCAAGAAACTGTGACATTTATTTACACTATAATAAAATTACAACCGCAAAATTAAAATGCCGACCCCAGGGTATAACAGCAAATGCGACCCTTGCTGAAGTTTCGTAGCAATCTAGTTTACTTCATACGGCTGAAAGAATTGTTTAAATGCAAAAAGAAGTAGTTCAAGCTATAATGGAAGCGGAGGAGACAGATTTTTTAAGCTCCGAATTAATATTACGCTACGGATTTGATAGTAGCACTGGTCAAGCTCAATTTAAGCAAGCCTTTAATGAGCCAAGTTCGTTAAAAAACTGCGATGCCTCCTTTTTAGGTACTTCAGTTATTCTCTTACGTTTAATGTCCTTACCAAAAAACCAATTTGGAACAACAGTACAACGCAATCTGTAAGATTTTATCGTCCTATTAAACAGGAGTACGTAAAGGAGACAAAAGAAGTTGTTTTAAAAGAAGAAGAGGACTTAAAAATGAAATTGTTGCTTTGACTAACCTTCGGATATCAATTGATGAGGGAAAATTCGTTGAAGTTTAACTTAAATTATTTTTAACACTAATTGATGGAACAGTTTTGAACATTATAACTGGAACGATATCAAACCAGGCTTGTCCAATTTGTGCTGCTACACCTAATGGCTTCGTGAACACACTTGATTATAAAAGTGAAGTATTCTGTGCAAAAGAGGAAAACTTAAAGTTTGGACTTAGCTCCCTTCATTGCTGGATAAGATTTTTGGAATTTGTATTACATTTAGGCTATAAATGCAAATTACAAAAGTGGCAGATATGAGAAAAAATACAAAACGATTTTTGGAGAAAGCTTGGACTACACGTGGACATGCCCAGAGTAGGTGGTTTTGGTTTCACAAATGACGGAAACACTGCTCGTCGAGCTTTTACTGAGCATGATAACAGATGTTGACAAAGATATAATATTTCGATTCAAAATCACTTTGATTTGCTTAACCTGCCAGTTCAAAATCGATTCAAATAAATTTGAAATATATTGCTCTGAAACAGCAAAACGTTTTCAGGAGCTATATCACTGGTTGCCAATGACTGCCACGGTCCATAAAGTGCTCATACACTCAAAACAAATAATAGAAAATAGCGCACTACCAATAGGTTTTCTTGGAGAATAAGCTTCTGAATCGCGACACAAAATATACAAAGCCGATCGGTTTCATCACGCCCGCAAAAACAGCCGCACCAATAACCTGTTAGATGTATTTAATGGGGCTGTCGATACTTCAGATTTGTTAATTTCCACAACATTTTTAACCAGACGCTTGCAAAAGCGTAAACGTTCTTCACTTCCACCTGAAGTTATTGAACTATTATGTTGCAGCGAATCCACAGAAGAATTTCAGCATAGCAACCAAAACCAAGAAATTGATGAAATTGATGAAAGTGAAGAAGATCTTTGTGATTTAAATTTACGAAATGATTTAGATTTAAGCAATTTCTATATGTTACAATATGTGACCTTCTCCGAGAAAAGGGACCTAGTGTGTCAAAAAACGGGTTGTGTCAAAAACGGTGGATTCTGGTACCTAAAAGGGTGTAGAAACTTTAAACGCGTTTTTTTTTCTCAAAACTTAATTTTCACACACTAGGTCCTTTTTCTCGGAGAAGGTCACATATAACAAAAAGAAAATAAATCAATTCAATATATTATGTTTGTTTTAATGGTTGAAAACGGGTTAATTATTGGTCTTTAATGGGTTAAATTCAATTTTTTGAATAGGGTTAAACTTACTTATAAAATTGTTACAGGCTTTGGTTTGGCATAATAAATAATAACAAGTAAGAGTGTTAAATTCGGCTGTGCCGAATCTTTGATACCCTCCACCTCGGTTTGAGTATTGATAATAAATGTAAACAAAATATTGGAAAAATAGGCATGCGTTTCTTATATGCATGCATTTCCGGTTATACGACATAACTTCTCGTTTAATTTAGTTTTTGCTAATTAAATAGCTCGCCCTAACCTCCATTGTAGTGGTTGTGTAGGGTGGCTATATGCGTTAAATCGTGCTAATTGGAGATGGCTGTATAGTTTCTTTTAACTGGCGAAATATTATTTCATTGCGGCCATGAAGGTCGGATGGAGTAACAAAATAATAACCAAAAAAAGCTCTCTCAACTTTTTTATTAAAATACTGCCATATTTGGAAAACATAGAGAATAAATTTATAATAATAAATAATCAAATTAGGGATGCCAAACGCAAAAAACCAAATGTCCCAACATTTTAAATAAAATAATTTGTTATCTTTATTTTCTGAAAAACTTCAAATATTCATCCAAAAAAATTGTGAAAAATTATATATAAATAACATTCTCATCAAATTGCGTTTATTTATGTAACAATTTTTATTTTCGCAATTCTTAAATATCATTTGAGGTTTTATAAAATTCATTGAATTTAAATTAATAATTTCTGTAGTCCGATTCTGTAAATTTCAACGATCCGACAATCGCAAAATATATCGACAGCTATTGTTGTTTGCACTGTGGATTAAGTGATTCACTAAGTACATACATATTATCAACAGTCGACAAATCTATTTTTCTATTTATTTAAATTGTAAACGAGTGGCATCTCTGTCAAAATAAGCGAAAAACACAAAGAATAGAAAAAAAAAAAAACAAATTACTTCGTGTTTGACAGGATGATTTTATGTGTATGTTTATTATCTTTATTTTTTTACTAATATTTCTGTTTATTTATTTGAAAATGAAATAATGAATTGAATATGCTATTTAATTTTTTTATTTATATAAAAAAGATTTTTTAATAAAAGCAAAATATTTTCACTATTTTATGATTTTTATTTACATATGTATGACGACATTTCAATCTAAAAATTTAAGTTTTTACCTATTGAATAAACAACACAAAAATGGTTGTCGTTTAGATAACAACAACAGCTGACTTTAACAATAACGAATATCGTTTAAAAATTTTACTAATAATTTTGCTTTTCTTTTTTTAACGATTCGACTATCGTTAAAAGAAGTTACTGAAAAGCTATTAATTTCTCCTGAATGCCAATATTTTTTTCTTAATGTAAACATTTTTTAAATGTAAACATATTTGGTGTTTTTTTTTGGAATTTGATACAATTGATGTCTTCTAAATTTAAAATTATTATTTCCGACGTTTTGATATGATTTTCTGAAATTGAATTAATATTTTATAATTTATAATTGGAAATTTTAATTCCAGTTTTTAGAATTGATATTTTCTAAAATTTGAATGGAAAAATTAAAAAGTGCAATTTTGTATTTATGTGAATAATAATGCTTTAGTAATTATAAAAAATTATTAAAAATTAGATGTAATCGCAATCAGATATTATGTAGGTAAAGCAGAATAATAATTCTATATAACTATGTAGAACTGTTTTGAAAGCAAAAAACTCATTGATAACTCGGTAACTCGATTTTGTAAAGACAACAAAAAGTAAATATGCCAAACTTATGTTCATATTTGTAAAAGAATAATGAAAAAACGTACGAAATAAAAGACCAGCCTGTGTATATTCTTAACATTGTTCTGTATGGTATCTATTTGAAAATATTGACATTCATGTTAAAATAGAAATAACTATTGCAAAGCTAATTAGAACAAACATTGTGGCGCCATCTACTGTGGCATAGTCACGCTGAGCAAAATGAAGTGAAACTCTGTTAATGCAAAAGAAATGTATTTTCCCCACAACAAAATATTGCAGAATTTTATGTAAATAAAATAATATACCGATTTATTTCTAACACGCAGTTATTATGGATATACATACATATATAGAATATATGTAAATTATTTGTATTATTTAATATGTGTATGTATGTATATGCAAATATTACACACAAAAAATACAACATCAAACGTTATTTTTGTGTTTTTCTCTTTAAATAAATTAATACATAAAATTTTTTTTGCTAAATTTATATTGTTTTTTTTATTAACAACTGGGTATTTTAGCATTATTTGCTTTAGATGCTGGTTAATTTTTACTCCCTTTATATTAACTCGTAGTGTCTGCTTGTCGAAAAAATTTTGGATCGATATTAGCCCCTTTGCCGGGACCCAATCGATCTGAAACTTTGCAGGCATGCTCGTGGCAGTGACAGAAATGATCTAGTAAATTTTTTTAGTGATGCCAAAACAATGGAAACTTTTAAATTTTTCTACCAGAGTTGATAAAAAAAATGTACAAAGGTTAGTTTTTATTATATTATTACCACAACGACCACAAAAACAACAAGTCCAGCTATGACAACAATACAACATTTAGAATAACAACAAGAACAATATAGAAACATATTGTTCATTTTTTTTTTAATTTTTCAGAGGTTTTCCTGGACCTGTTCCACCGATTTTAATGATTTTTGAAATAGAAATCTTCCCATTAATTTGTTGAATCATTTTCACTAAAAATGATCACCTTATCTATCCTATTGAGGGCGTGATCGTGACAAGAACAACATAAAAAATTATATTTTTCAAGACTTTTTTTAGTTCTTCATTCAAATCTCGGGCCCTAATAGACCAATTTGGACGATTTTAAATAGCAAACTTCTCAGGATGTTAGTGAATCATTTTTTATGTCAGCACGTCAGCAAGCACCCTATCTGCCCGATTGATGCCGTCAACGTGATTTCCACAGACGGACAGACGGACATCGCTATATCAACTCCGGTTGTTATAAGGATCACAAATATATATATTTTATAGGGTCCAAATTTTTTTTTCTAATTATTACAAACGGAATGAAAAACTTATATATACCCTCTGCACACTGGAGTGGAGGGTATAAAAAAAGTAATATGAATTAATTGAAGACTTTGAATAAGTTCATTTTAAAATTATTTTTATCTGGCTTTACATATCTTGTAACATTGTACAACACATAGTCTGGGGGCTGAGAAGTTTCACTGCGCAGAGGGTATATATCAGTTTGGCCATCCATTTGGAACTCATCGTAATAAATTTCGCAGACCCCATAAACTATCTATATATATTCCCGATACTTATAATCTTAGCCAATATAATTTTGAATCTAGCCTTTTTTATCCTTAAGTGTTGACTACCTGGCTATGACATTGTGTTTAGAACATGGCTGGGGGGTACCAAAGATTCGGCACATCCATCAAATAGTTCAATTGGGCAAGTAGTTGAGTTTATTTTCATTGAAGTTTTATCATTTGGCAAAAAGTTATTAGTGGGTTGCGTTTATAGGCCAAATATCTTTGACCGTTTTGTATTTTACACTTGATAATCTGACCTCAGAGTATGACGATATAGTCATTACTGATGATTTTAATTCAAGTATCTTAATGGAGATGACTCTCCCTGATAATATGTTATCGCTTGTTCGCTTTCCAGTTGGCATGATAAATCCAACACACCATCCACATCAATTACGCTGATTGATCTTTTCTTTGTGCCTAACACAGCGAGTATAATTCTGTATGATCAGATATCAGCTCCGTGTTGTTCTAAACATCACCTGATTTTTCTAACTTTTAAGTTTCAAGTTCAACAAGTTAAATATTGTTTCAGTTATCCTGACTTTAAACATTTAGATTTTAATCATTTATATGAATGTTCATCTTACCCGATTATCAAAAATTGAAAAAATGGTGTGATTAAAAAAAGTTTAAAAATGAGCTATTTGGGGGGGGGGGGGGTTTGTCCCACCCCTCTCCCGATAGTAAAGTTGGCCCAATTATCCAATCAGGACTACGTGATTACCTACAAAACACCGAACGCCGTATCTGGATCCGACTTCTGGTTCTCGAGAAAAACGACGCCGCAATATGAAAAAAGAGATTTCGAGAAAAACGCGTTTAAAGTTTTATTACAAGAAATTTGAATATTGTCGCACAAATATATAAGTTAACACCTGTGAGACCATAACCACAACAACAACATTACACGCACAGCCCAATGTAATCCTAACAGCAACAAATGCCAACATTAATCCAGACAAACACAACTACAGTATCAGCAGTAACAGTACACGCGAATTATCTTTTTGAACCGTCCGATTACACTGTGGAACAAATTCAGGTTAGCAAAAGTTAGGTCGATTCTGAGAGGGGTGAAAATAGAGGCTAAATTAGAAGACCCGTATCGTGGCGTTTGTTTATGTTAGTTCGAATTTTTTTTAATCGAAATTCGAACTTTGCCGTCAAATTCCGATTTTCAGCATATTGTTTATATGGTTTTTTGGCTATAACTCGTCGACTAATTTATATTTTTTCAATCTGTAAAAGCCAAATTATTGCTAGAGACCTGTGCAACAACTAAAATTTTAAAAAAAATTGATTTAGAAAATTTTTGCGGTGCTTATGAAGCAAAATGTTGGAAAAGATATTTTTTTCCATGCTTTTTGAAAATATTTTCCACAAAATTAAGTCTTTTTTGCTTTCTGTTTGATCTATAATATGCTTCTAAGTTTCTTCAATAAATTTCATTTCAAAAGAAAATGGTCTTAGTCGATAATTTACGTTAAAAATCCCAAAATCATTTAGTAAATAGCGATTTAGGTAGAAGTAATTAAAAAGGGAAGTTCCAAGAATTAGGAATTAGTAAAACAACTTTTTTGTTTTCAATCACCGCACAAGACTCGAAACTCAGCCGAAGCTGATGTCTTTTAATTTTCGCTAGGTCGTGATAAAATTCGCTATAAATTTTTTTGGAACTTATTTCATTTTGTGAGTGATTTCAGTTAAATGCATCGGTTTCATAAAAATAACAAAAAAAAAAAAACATTGCATAATATATATTGTATTAAAAATGTCGGAAACAAAATGTAAAATGGACCATTTTTGTAATGTTTGTGGACGTTTCATAGCAAGCGATGAAAAATGTGGCAATGCGAGTGATTTTTTTTTGGAAGCCTATAAACAATATTTCTCGCAAGAGTTTATCACTGACGTAAATTATGCGCCTAAAAAAGTTTGCTTTAATTGCTTTTCAACTCTTATTTAATGGAAAAGTGAAAAGAAGAGGGCTATGCCTTTTGGTATACCAATGATGTGGTTAGACAACAGCCCGCATCAAGATGAAAATTACTATGGATGTATAAACTACCATAAAACTTTGAATAGAAGGAAATCAAAGAATGAAACTTATGTAGCAGTGCCATTACCGCACTCAGAATTCGTTCCAGTACCAACATACCGAAGTATTGATCTTCAAACAGATATCAGTACTACAACCGCCGCTGCTACATGGATTTCTTCTCAGAATACTACCCTGGTGAAGGTACATCCTATGAAACATCAAAGGACCCAATCCTAGTCACACAAAACCAATTGGATGGAATTGTTGCAAATTTATGTTTGACTTAGAAAAAATCAGAACTACTGGCTTCATTTTTGAAAGGAAATAATTTGCTGGCGAAAGGTACCAAAGTAACAGCATATCGAAAACACCAAAAAGAGTTAGAAAAGTTCTTCAATGTGAATGATGCAAAAAAAAAATATATATATATATATATATAATATTAATAGGCTAGGCGATTTCTTGTGACTGATGTTTTGTTCTACCGTTTTTTCCCGATGTTGACCAAAGGTATATTATTTGAAAGGTATTTCTTTTTGGTCGATTTGCAGACTTACAGATTTTTAAATTTTTTCGTTTATTTTGAGTAAATTGCATTTACAGTTGCTACTAACGCATGCATAAAATTATATAAGCTATGTGTGTTCCTATTAAATTCGTTAATGTGTTTGTAATAAAAATGAGTTTTTTTTTTGTGTTGATTTGTGAATTGGCTATAATTGATTAGCATACTTTTAGGGTGTTTATTTAATGAAAAAATAAAATTTCCTAGAATTTGCCCTCGAATTTCAAGGGCTGGAATATATATATATATGTTTAATCCAGAAGTTTTATCCCTACATTCTACACTTAGAACTTATGTTCTTTACTTTTTTAATACGGCAAGCTGCAATTTTTGTTTTTGAACGATTGCACAACACTCGTGAAAACACGCCTAATCTGTGAAACACTGATAGGCCGTTAGTTCATATTTTTGAAATCCTGGCGTTTGTTTGACAGTTTAGGCATGATTGTCATTATCACCTGAGCACGTGGAGCGGATTTCCACTTGCAGAGTGTATTAAAGTGGTATTTTGTGAATTGTGTTTGCCCAATCGTAAGAGTTATTAGTTTTAGAAAATGGAGCGTCAAAGTACAGTTGAAGATATTAATACAAGCTCAAGAAGTAGGCAGCGTGATCGGCAAAATAAAAAGACTTTAGTATTGCCGGATACATATTACGTTTTAAATTTTGTCTTATTACTAATCTGATTTGCATTTTTATTTTATTTTATTTTTCTTTTAGGGACTACTCAGACTGTGACCCATGTGCACTGGCATTTGTGAAGCTTTGTAATCATAGCGAAAGAAGTAAATTTGGTTGCAACCATTTCCGGACCAAGGTTTTTTTGAAAAATCGTAAAGCATTGTACAAACACCAGTCCAAGGTGGAGCAGGACTGTTATTTATCGATATTCATTTCAGTTTATGACCCTGTGCGTCGTCGCCAAAGTAAAACAGTTTCTCAGAAAACCAGAAAGTGGTCACCCTAAGGCAGTATGCAAGAGATTTTTTATAAAATCTATGGGTTTAAGCAGAGCAAGAGTGGATGTTCTGGTAAGAAAGCTAGGCAATGGAGAAATAATGAAAGAAACAAAAGGAGACCGAAAAAGCTGGAAATCAGCAGATATCAAGCAGAAGATTATAGCATTTATCAATAAATTGCAAGCTGTTGACCATTATAATAGTTAAAAATCCAAACGTATAAGAAAAATGTACAATGATTCTGTAGAAATTCCGTTTAGAGCCAAAGACTCATTCTCAGTTTTTATTAAAAACTTTAACATCGGCTTTCAGTCGCCATTTTCTGATACTTGTACTTATTGCACACTATTAAAAAATAAAATAAAAACAGCAAAAGATGACGAAAAAGTTCATTTTATGACTGAAAAAGGAATCCATAGCATACGAGCAAAAGCATTCTATGACTTAATGAAAAAAGAACAAGAACATACTTTAACTTTCAGCTTTGACCTTCAGCAAGTTCAACCACTCCCTCGTACTTCAATTCAAGAAGCATTTTAGAGCAGACAGATTAGCTTTTATATTTTTTCTATTGTAGGAAAAGATATCAAGAATCCTTTAGAGGCAAACAGAGGTGCTACAGAAATTGGTTCTGCTTTGCTAGATTTTTTAAAAACTCATGATTTTGATGGAATTAATTGTATTATTTAAAGGTGAACCTAAGGTTATTTTAATTCAACATAAGATATCTGATACCTAATTAGTTTCAGCAAAACAAGATTACTCCACAGTTGTTTGGATCAAAACATGATTATTCCAATCAGCCGCGTCAACACAAGATTATTCCATTTCAAATCTTGCATTTATTCCAAACATATTGCTGCTAAATTTTTGAATTCTGTACAAAGCAATGACTAATCTTGTATTCTATAATAATGCAAGAAAATTTCGGGTTAAATACAAAGGGGCATACCTAAAAAACTATTTTCTCAATTTGTGCGAAAACCAAAAAGTGGAATAGTCATATTTTGAAAAGATGCTCCTCAATTAAATCAGCGTAAGAGTGTTTTGTTTCCGTTAGTTGTATTGGTAACAAAACAAACTTATGTATGTTCCCATTCTTGGTCTACAAAAAATAAATAATCTGTTGTGTTGCATTTTCGTTATGAGAACGGAAATGTAAAACACTAAATTTTGGTTTAAATTTGTCATATGTTTGTCCATTGCTTAAAATTAATTTCGTCGATTTAGCATGTGTTTTGTTTCCGTTAATGATATTGGTATCGAAACAAACTTATGTATGTTCCCATTAATTTATCCTTAGGAAAAATGTCTGTAAATAAATGAAGTATTTTCATGTATTGCATTTTCGTTGTGAGAACGGAAATGCTATTTTAATTTTTTGTTTTGTGACAATTCACGTGAATTGTGAAATTATTTAAATAATATTGGCTCGTGCCAATAATTAGGGTTCACTAGTATTACCAATGCTGTTTAAGAATTCCTTAAATTTGTCTGGGATTTTTGTAGCATTTATATATGTTATTTGCGCATACCAACAACATAAGCTAAATGTGGCAAGTCAAAACGCAATGCTAAGCGGATTCCCAGGCAGTAACCCGAATCCGCACTCGCAGTTACCAAAAACATCGTACGATCGTTCAACGTGGGAAAACGCTGAATCAATAACTACGAGTATGTTTTGTTTAACTTTTATTTAGAGAATCAAATAATGTTAGCAACATAAAAAAATATTTTTTTAAAGCTTTAATAAATTAATATTTAATTTATATATACATATATAGCTCTGTAACTCCAAAAATAATTCAAATTTAAAAAAAAATCCTTTTAGGGCATTATTTTTGAAGGATTTTAGGAGACATTTGGACGGGCAGACAGAAGGACTGACGGACGGACGGAACACGTTAAATCGACTTAGAGTGTGATTCTGAGTCGATCGGTATAATAAAAGGTCAAATATTTTTGGTAGCTACAAAGAGCGGCAGAAATTGTGTAAATATTATATACGAGCAAATTTGTGTTATGGTTCCCATATAAAGCAGCCTCTCGATAATATTAGAATCCGCTACAAACTTTAATCAAATATGACCTTTTTAGGAGCTTAGACTACTCGTATTTCTAAAATACGTAATAGAGGTTATAGCATATATAACAGACTATAACGTATAAATAATCTGAATATTTAATACAAATTCAAAATTTTGATTTACTCATTCTACAATTCTTTTTAATTCAAATTTTGGCATATTGTCAAATTTTTGTAAAAGTACAAGAGTCCAACAACTATTAAAATATACAACAAATTTTTATTTATTTTTCTAAAACAATATTATTATTCTATGGGAAAAAAAATTGTCCAACAAAATTGACTATACATAAGTATATGGATTATATATCTAGGCATAAATCTCTTTGTTATTGTTCTATATTTTGTTCAATTGGGCTTAAAATACACAGAAAAACTTATGAAAAAAGTTATTAAGTACACACATAAAGTTTTTATTAGGCTGGAACTTATTATTGACATACTTACTGTAATGGAATCCAAATTAATGTTCCCTATTTTGTAAATCAAAACGTAATGGAAGTTTGAAATGTTATTGTTCAGTACTTTTTTATTTCTTTAGTTCTACTCAACTCTGTAGCGCTATATTATTACAAATATAGTTTTATTTGCGTCTCAAAAGAAATAAGTTTGACCCATACCAAAATACACTCAAAAAATTCTAATATTGTTTATACATTTTGACATAGAAAAAGTTTCTGAACTTGTGGAATTTATTAAAATTTCTTATATTTATGAAATAAGTTTAGAATTATTGACTGTTGCAATCATTTCTAAAGTCTAACCCAACTTTTTTTCTCTATGCTTTGGGTTGATGTTGTTTGCATATTGTTTCCATTTTCCACATAAAACTCAATTTTATATATTCGTTTATTCTCTTTGGTTCTTGTTTTATGTTAAACCAATGATTATTTTAATTTTTTTGTGTGCTGTAACTTTTTTATATGGACGATTGACTATTTGGTCTTCTTGGCAAAATATTTTGTTTTTTTCTCTTTGTTTTTATTTAACTTAGACATTTTCATTTACATTTTGAATAGGGAATGCCAAATCCTAGAATTTTTCATCACCCAGAAAAGCGGGAAAATTTAGTGAATTCTTGGGGATTTCGGTGAAATGACAAAATAAATAAATAAATGTTTTAATATTAAATGTGAAAAATTGACAAAAAGATTATATGTAAGTTATATGTTTTCTAAGAGTGTCTTATAATCATATTGTTGATGTTTTACTAACTATTATCCCTTTGTATATCTATGTCGTTACCAGATCTAATAAATTATAATATCCCTGAAGAAGATGGAAAAAATCCCAACGAAACGTAGGATGAAATAATTAAATAAATAATCTTTTATTTACATTGATTATGACCTTAAAAGCCCATTAGAAGAATTTCTAAATATATCAAAGAAATACAATAAAAAAGGTCGACAAAAAAAAAAACTGAAATTAATAAAATAAATATTTTCATAAATAACAAGTAAGAAAATTATAGTCGATCTAGACCGACCATATGATACCCTATACTATGGTTTAGAGACCCTATCTTTAGGTCCAACTAATTCGATATAGAAAATAAGCATAAACCAAATTTGAGTGGCACTGTTATTTATTGAATACGCGACTGTGTACGACTGCGAGAACGTGAGCGAACAGTAAAATTTTCGAACTGTTTTGTGAGGTTATGTACAGCAGCGCGCAATTCATCGATTTCGCTGGGAACGTGTTTCGATATTAAGTTGATTTGGCTACCCGACATGGCGTCCACGATTGAGTCCGCGATTCTCGTGAATTCGGCGGCGATACCACTTGACGCGGCAACAACTGGTTGCACAATTTCAGGAAGCCGCTTTATCCACAACCCCTTAAGGGCGGATTCTCCTAGCGTAGTCCCAGCAACACGTCTCATCTCGTAGAAGAGTTCGGATGGCTTTTTATCTCCTAGGGGCAATTCCGAGAGGAGGCGATTGAGTTTGCGTTGCTCACTGTCGGCAAAATGATAAATTATTTTTCTGCGGATGTATGAATACCGATCATTTTGAGGCATCTCGGCAATGACTTCTGATAATTGTGAGATGACGCTCGGGTCTAAAGCTGCCAAAACAGTTGCTGTCTTTTGTTTGTCGCTCGAAACTCCGGATGCCACGAACCAGAAATCCATGGTCGTAAACCACGATTCTATGTTCGAACTGGCCATTTGCGGCAAAGGAAGACGTGCATACACCGCAGCGACATTAGCTGCTATTGGTGATTCAGCACGTGGATGAGGCATCTCTTCGGCCACTGCCGGCTGTGAAATTGTTGGTTTTTCACTCGCGTCAGTCATTTTGGTAATCAGCGACGATTTCTAGAAATGTCAACAGGTACCGTTATGACGCTTGTTTTCGGTATAGAGACGCTGACACCAATGTTTAAAAAAGAACTTAAAAACACTTTTCGTCGGGATCACCAATTTGGTAATTTTATCGAATTGCCAATAAACAAAATTGCGAGTTTTTTTCCAATTGAAATTATTTTATTAAAAAATAAATTATAAATTCAGAATACTTAAAATATTGAATTAATTTTGAAGAGCGCGTGCTTTTAGACGTATGTATGATGTCGGACAACAAAAGAGAATGAATAATGTAAAAAACCAAATTTGTTATCAAGCTATGAAAGTATAACTACGATAATAAGACAAATGTAAATGACATAAATCAAAATAGTGACAGGGTGCCACATATATACAAACCATATCTGAGAAGAATCAGTGCAATATTTTTGTTTTTTAATAGATTTAAGTGAAGATCGGGAAGCAGCCCAATATGGGGCCAAAGGGATCATTTTCGGATTACTCATTAATGGACGTAATGAACGCATACAAAACCCAATTTGAGTAAGATCTATATGACAATTTGGATCTTATGGCAATTTATGTCGATTTCATAGGGGTAATCTGTATGGGGGCTAGGTCTGGACATGGACCAATTCTCTCCAATTTCATGGCCGATAAGAGCTTATATACCAAATTTCATCAAAATATATTCATATTTGCGACCTGCAGTTTGATTACAAGGTTTACATGGACACACAGACGGACGGACGGACGGACGGACGGACGGACGGACATTGTTAAATCAACTCAAAAAGTGATTCTGATTCGATCGGTATAATTAAAGATGGGTCTAGGTCAAATATTTTTGGTTGTTACAAACAGCAGCACAAAGTCATTATACCCAAACCACATAGTGGTATAGGGTATAAATATTCGTCCTAGATCCATCTTTAATTATACCGATCGACTCAGAATCACTTTTTGAGTCGAAATAGCAATGTCCGTCCGTCCGTCCGTCTGTGTGTCCATGTAAAGATTGTAATCAAACTACAGGTCGCAAATGTGAATATATTTTGATGAAATTTTGTATATAAGCTTTCATCGGCCATGGGATGAACGCTATTGAAATTGGTGAGAATCGGTCCATGTTCAGACCTAGTCCCCATACAAATGGCCCCTATGAAATCGACATAAATTGCCATAAGTTCCAAATTATCATATAGTTCTCAGTCAAATTGAGTTTGTATGTGTTTATTACATCCATTAATCAGTAGTTCAAAAATAATCCCAATAGGAAAATTCTTAGTCATAGGCCCCATATAGAGCTGCTTCCCCATCTTCACTTAAATCTATCAAAAAACAAAAATATTGCACAGATTTTTCTCAAATTTGGTTTGTATATATTTTTTCAAAATATAAGTGAATCTTCCAAATATGGTCAAGATCGGTTTAGGGACCAGTTTCTATTATAATTTCTTCTTATAACAAACAATAGTTGTATCTTCTATATAAAGAATTAATTACGATCTGAAACATTTCATTATTTTTCCTTTACTAGAGTAGAAAACCTAAATGCTTCATGGAACAAAAAGGAAATTCATTATTTAATGTAGTCGGCGTTTGATCCCTATAAGAATGTTGCGAGACCTTGGAAATCATACAATAATTCAGAAAAACTTCACATTTTAAATTTCGCTAAAAATGTCCAGATATTAATATAAAAAAAAAATTTAAGCATACATTTAATACAAAAAAAAATCTAATCCATAAAAACAAAGTTTTTATTTAAACTCTTTCTTTCCTTATGCATATGAGTTTTGAATATCTCCGTGACTCTGCGTGACTGTGTGTGACTATCTTAAAATTAATCTTTGGCCACAACAAGTCTATGGACAAAGTTTCAGATTCATTGATGAGGGGAAGTGGGGTTTTAATCTCTCCGTGACTGTGCGTGACTATGCGTGACTGCGTGTGACTATGTCGAAGTTGATCTTTCTTTACAGCAATTATATCGTCCAAGTTTCAGATCGGTCGGATGAAGGTAAATGACATTTAGATCACTCCGTGACTGTGCGTAACCAATCGTGACTGTGCGTGTCTAAGTCAAAGTTAATCTTTTTTCACAGCAAGTGTATGACCAAGTTTCAGATCGATCGGATGAGGGGTAATGACAGTTAGATCACTCCGTGACTGTGCGTGACCACGCCTGACTGTGCGTTGAAGATCTTGTAGAGTATTGGAGAAAGACACGAGCCTTGAAAATACCCAGCGGTAATATTGTATTCTTCGGAAAAATCTTTGTCAATGTGAACTCTGAAATATTGGTTTCTCATGAAGCTCTGTAGTATCTTAATTGCTGGTTTATGTAACCCACTAACGATTAATTTATGAATTAACGCATCATGGCACACTGAAGCAAATGCAGATTTTATATCTAATAACATCATTGCCGTTGCTTTGTTATCGTTAAAATTATCCTATACAATTTTCTTTATTCTGACTAACGGTTGTGTCGTATTGTGTTCAGAACGAAATCCATATGGTTGGATAGGAAGAATGTTTTTATATTCAATGAACGCTAAAATTTTTTCCTTTATGATTTTCTCTAGTATTTTGCTCATCGAATTTAAAATACTTATTGGTCTATAAGGGACCGGGCTAGAACGATCCTTACCAGGCTTTGGAATAGCAATAATTTTAGAATTTTTCCAAATATGTGGGAAGTGACATAGTTTAATACATGCATTGAGGAGATGTGCAACTACTTCTAAACCTTTCGTAGGAAATGCTTTCAGGTATTTATTTGAAATTCCGTCGATGCCTGGACTTTTCTTATTTTTAAGTTTCTTTATTATATTTCTAATGGTGGTAATATTTAAAACGTTTTGATTTCCAAATGCAAAACTTTAGTATGTAGTTGTTCGTAACGATCCAGATGTTCAATAAGTTTGTCAATGGATGAAACACTATATAATGATGACATATTCAGCCCAATTCTAAACTAAAATTCAGCTTGAAATTTTTCACTTTTCCCTTTACTCGTATTATGAATAAAAATTCATTCGCTTGACGTTTTAATATCATTATTATCAGCCATGTGAAGGGAAAAATATTCGATGAGAAAAATGTAGATATTCCCAATGCATTTCAATATTGTTTTTTTTTCCTAAAAAAATTTCACTTGCAAAACAGACGGGAGTTTACATAAAAATGTAAGCAGTACTTTGATAAAACAAAATCTATAATATTAATATGCTTGTCGATTTCTTGTGACCGATGTTTTGGTCTACCGTTTGTTACCGATTTTGACCAAACGTGTATTATTTGAAAGGTATTTCTTTTTATCCGTTTTGCAGATTTGCAGATTTTTAAATTTTTTCCTTTATTTTTAATAAATTAGATTTAAAGTTGCTACTAACACATACACAAAATTATACAATGTTATGTGTGTGTTTAATAAATTTGTTTATGTGTTTGTAATAAAAATTAGTTTTTTTTGTATTGATTTGTGAATTGATAATCATAACTTTAGGGTCTTTATTTAATGAAGAAATAAAATTTCCTAGAATTTGCTCTCGAATTTCGAGGGCTGGAATCTGCTAGTTTACATAAATAAATAAATATTTTATTGTCCTTGCACGTCGAAAATTACAAGTAAAGCCCAACTACAACTTTTGTTAACTTTAATGGAAGCAAATGCAGACTTTGCTTGTGGTTTCCATAACAATAGCAAAGAGGTATTTGAACGGTTTTAGAGGAACGCTGAATCCGATCTTAACTCCATAGGTCCTCCAGCTAAGTGTGTTGCTGAGTGGAAAAAGGTTTGTTGTTGATTTTCTGAAAAATGATTGATTAATGACGCTAACATCTTCACAATTATACAAAGGTGTGGGCTGATCAGAAAAAGGCAAAAGGCTGCACAAAACTTAAAAAAATAAAAAGTGAAAAGGAGGTGGCCTAAATAAGAAGCAAATGTTTTCTCCTACAGAAGTTGCTGTTTATAATCTTATAGGAATGCAATCTTATATCGGGGGTGTGTCTGTGAAGCCTGTTGGCCTTATCGACACACCTATCACAGAAGAAATATTAAATTCCCCGCAAAATATTGCCTGTATGGATGCTGCGTTAGATAGAGCAGAGGAGAAAGAAGGAATAATTGAAAATATGCCACCATCTGCTATGGGTGCAGCAGATTCTAATCGCAAAAAAACTTCGCACCGTAAAAAATTTATCTTATCCAAAAAGACCGTCTTAAAAGTTCGTATGATGCACTGCAGGCCAAACTTGTACAGAAAGAACTGCTGGTTCTGGCGAACTCCTGTTTGGCAGCGGCGAAACAAAAGAACCATGATAACATAACAAAAGGATTTATAGATCTCCAGATATATTAGGTGATCTTCAAAAAAACTCGTTTTTGCCGGATAGCGATCAACTTCTGCCCGAACTTGAAAGTGTATCTTGTACTAAAATATTCTTTCGAGCACGTGCAGTTAAAAAGGTTCTTTCGGATCTCAACATTAATTAGTCTTCGGGATCGGACGGTATACCAGCACTGGTGCTGAAACAGTGCTTTTCGACGCTAGCCAGTCCATTGGCTAACCTTTTTTAGCATTTGGTACCCAATCCCTAAATGGGGTGCGGCTAATAACCCTGAAAATTACGTCCAATTGCAATCTGCTCTGCGCTCTCAAAGGAGATGGAGAGCATGATCAATTTCCATCTTGTGAACTACCTAGAGGCCAACTCACTTACTAATGATCGTCAGTATGGCTTCCGTAGAAATCGTTCCACGGGAGACCTGTTAGCTCTACTTTCTGAGCGCTGGAGTCGATCTATTCGCAATTTTGGCGAAAGTAAAGTGGTTGCTCTGGATTCATCGTGTGTGGCACTTGATCGTGTGTGGCACGGTGCATTGATATCAAAGCTTATTGCATTTGGGGTCGATAATGACTTCTCTCGATTTATATCGAGTTTTCTCAGAGACCGAACAATACGTGTTGTTATTGATTAGGTCTCATCTAATGAGTTTCAGCTTAATTCAGGGGTACCCCAAGGTACCGTTCTTTCTCCTTCTCATTCTCCTTCTCTTTTCCTTATCTTTCTGAATGACCTTCTTGGTCAAACTTTTAATTCTATTTATTCTTTCGCAGATGACAGCAGAATTTGTCGTTCATTTTCCTTTAATTGTATTCCAAGCCTCTTGGACGTTGGGGGCAGAAGGCAGACAATGAATGACACACTCAATCAAGACCTGTTAACAATCTCCGAGTAAGGTAAAGCGAATAGGGTTGACTGTAATGCGCTGAAGACTCAATGCTGTATGTTGACCCATAGGGCCATGGAATCAACAATTTCATCTGTAAATCTGTGGTCACAAGCGATAACCGCCTAAGTCGAGTCATATTCTGCTAAAAACGCTATATATTTACGTGAAATCTCCATTCCTCAAACACTGTTTAATAAAAAGTTATTAATGAAAACATACTGACCTAAGTCGTAATGAAGCCCCAATATATTTTTATTAAAATTTATTTTTCTCAAAAGCATGATTTTCGACTTAGGCGGTTAATGCTTGTGACCACAGATATATGGGTGGTATAGGTAATGAGGAATCGGATACTCTTGATGTTCTAGGCATGAGAATTTAATGTGATGTTCATTGGAACGAGCATGTTTTTCAAGTGTCGAAAGAAGCACTCAAGTGTCGTGGTTTTCTAAAACGGTGTAAAAATTATTTCACTCCTTCTGATCTCCTTAAAATCTATACTACTTGCATCCGACCGAAAATGGAATACAACTCCCATATATGGGCAGGAGCTTCAAAGTCTATTTTGGAGCTACTGGACCGTGTGCAAAGGAAGGCGTTGGCGCTCATCAATGACAGTAGGGTATCCAACTCTATTGATTCATTAGAACACCGTCAGAATGTGGGTTGTGTAACACTGTTCTATAGATATTACCATGGGAAATGTTCTTCTGAGATTAGCGAACTTATTCCAAGTGCCCGAGTTTCGGTTCGCTCCACCCGCTTTTCTAGAAGATCACATCCGTTTGTAGTCCATTGTCCAGTTGACGGCACAACGCATTACAGAGAGAATTCGTTCATCAGTCGAACTAGCCGTATGTGGAATAACACCCCGCAGAGGTCTTTCCTGACAGTTATAATCTAATAAAATTTAAGTCAACTATCCAGAAATACTACCCCTCTTTCCTCCTTCCCACAACCTATTTCCCTGAAATCAACACAATGCACTGCATTTGTAGGGGGCATCCCCTGAGTATTGGTTAATATAAAAAAAAAAACATTTTAAGTAAATGGAAAGATTGGAACGAAAGGAAATATAAGAAATACAGCGGCACAGTGCCTTTATGCAGAAGTTGCGAAGTGGAAAAAGCTAGACTGAAAATGCAAGAATACCGAAGTGATTTGTGAAAGAGTTTTTGTTGTTAGTTTTTTTTTTACTTGTAATGTAAACTGTGTTTTCATTTGTGAATTATTTTTAGTTTTTACCTATTTTTTAAACTTAAAAATAATTTTGAAAGTTTTTTTTATGAATTGTTTATTTGTGTTTTTTAATTTTTAAATGCAAAATCTTTAGAAAAAATTGATTAAAAATTATTTATTAAAATTAGAAAAGTGTTTGTCCAATATTAGCGCTAAGAGTTTGAGCGGCGGCTAGGTATTAATGGGAAATTGATGTTATTGGCTCCTCTTTTGGTATACTTAACTGTATGAAATCGCTGGGTATGTATCAATGGATACATATCTTATGTAAAGCGCAGCATACGATCACTATTTTAACTGCCTAATCTGGAATGTAATGCGCCAAAAAGACATCGCCATCGGTTCTTTAACACTCCATTGGTGCGCTCGATAATGTTGCGGCATTTTGAATTGGTTTCATTAAATTGCATTTCTGGCAAACCGCCCTCAGGAACTCTATGCGGGATCAAGAACCATGGTTCTAAAGGATATCTAGCATCTCCCATGTGAACAATTTCACCTTATAGCCAAAAGCTCGTTTCACCATGCAAATACTTTTGCTCAAAAAAAGTTCGTAGGTCACTGGTGTTCCATATAAAGGAATCGTGGCACGCACCGGGATATGACGAACCTTCATAATGAATTTTTAGCTGGTGGTCACAAAGCTGAAAAATTTCCATTAAAGTTTTTCGTTTACATAATAAAGTATTATATTGGGCAACTTATATATGTATATATCTGTGGTCACAAGCATTAACCGCCTAAGTCGAAAATCATGCTTTCGAGAAAACTAACATTTTATATAAATGTAATGGGGCTTCATTACGATTTAGGTCAGTATATTTTTATTAATATCTTTCTAGTAAACAGTGTTAGAGAAATGGGGATTTCACATAAAAATAAAGCGTTTTTAGTAGAACACGATAGCATATATAACCAAAATCGTCGAGTATCACGCTTTCGAGAAAAATTACTTTCTATAAATATGTAATGTGGCTTCACTACGAGTTGGGTCAGTATGTTTTCATTAATAACTTTTTAATAAAAAGTGTCAGAAAAATGGGGATATCACATAAATATAAAGCGTTTTTCGTAGAAGATGGCAGCATACGTAACTCAAATCGTTCTTAAGTCGACTTAGGCGGTTATCGCTTGTGACCACAGATATATTTCCTTCATTTATAAAATTTACATAGTAAAAAAATTGCAAATTAGATAAAAGTTCACGAAGAACAAAGGGCATCAACAATTTCTCTCCACTTTACGCGATCATTAGCTAGGATCTTTGCTTAGTTCCAAGTCAAATTACGAGATTTGCATTCCTTTTTCATTATTCTTATCCATGTGTTTCGGGGCCTACCAGGATTTTTTTGGCCCTGGGGATTCCAGGTGGCCTTCTCAGGATGTGACCTATCCACGTCCATTTGCGCCTGCAGATTTCTGATTCAATTGGTTTGCAATTAGCCACCAAGAGCAGTTGTTCATTGGTTACCCAGTTCGGCCAGAAAATTCTCAGAATTTGTTGCAGGCACTTATTACAGAAGGATTGAAATTTCCTGCATGTAGACTGCACTGTACTCCAGGTGCTGCAACCATACAACAGTACCTATTTGACACTACAGTTAAAGATTTTTAGTTTTGTAGTAGTGGTTATATTGTTGGCTCTCTATATTCTGTGCAAGGAATGGAATGCGGTCCGGGAATGAATTGCTGAAGCACGCAATCCAACAGCAGTAGAAATAATGTGGGAGACAAACACAGCCTTGTTTAACTCCTGTACTGAGCTCGAATGGTTGGCTTTCTTCGCATTTATATCGACTTTGCATTTGGCATCAATATATAGCTCGCGGATAAGGTAGATTATTTTCGGCGGGATTCCCTTGCTACGCAGAGCATCCCAGAGTGCCGGTCTGGATATCGTGTCGAAAGCAGGTTCGAAATCTACAAATAATAGATAAAGGCTGCTGTTGTATTCGATCGATTGCTCGATGATAATGCGCGTTGTGTTAATATACTCAACTCACGATCTTCCCGGGCTGAAACCGCCTTGTCCTTTCCATAGGATGATTTCTATGATATTCGCTGTAGAATCAGGGAAGATAGCAATTTGTTGACTGCATTGAATAACGTGATGCCTCTCCAGTTACTGCATTGCCTCAGATCACCCTTTTTCGGCATTGTCACTACTGTGCCCTCCTTCCAGCTGTTCGGGATGGGCTCTTGTTCCCATATTTTCCTGAGTATGGGTGTCAGAACTTCGGAAATGGGTTCAGCACCATATTTCAGTAGTTCTGAAGGTAAGCTATCAGGCCCGGGCGCTTTCGAGTTCTTCAGGTTTGATAGTGCGTGCAGTACTTCAGCAAAAGAAGGTGGTATGGTGAAAATATCTCTTCTCGGGAGGCGTCTGTTTTCATGCCAGAAGTACTGCGACGTTTGAGTGGTGGCGGGTAGGAAACTTGGTGTAGAGAAGAAATCACGCCAGCGTAGTAGTTGATCATTGCCGTATTGGGCAACTTACCAGCAAAAAATTCATGCTAAATATTCCTTTTCTATTATAAAAAAGGTGTTTATTGTCCGAAGGAGCTATAATTTGCACATGCGTTCCACCGATGCACCAAAAAATGCCAGGAGTATTGTGCTTCATACATAAAGCTAGTGCAATTTTTCTTTTTTCCTTTATGGATTTTGGTACCTTAATCCAAACTGGGCAGAGGTAAGTTTCGAAAACTTTAATAACTTCTAAGTACTTTGCTGAAAGTTGGCTGGGCTAATGACACATCAACATCTATCCCAACACCAGTCTGATATCCACCTTCGGGAAAAAAGACGCAAACCCCCACTTAGTATAACAATGGGTGGAACTCCAAATTGCTTTTTTGCTGGCTAAGAGTGGGTTGTCAGATTTTCTAGTAAGTACCGAAATGCCGGTTTATTCACTCTGTAATACTTTTGGAACCTGTTTCAAACAAAAAATTTAAATCGAGGAAAAATTTGTTTGTATATTCACATGTACTTGCAATGATTGCAGTACCTCAAGCGGGTTAGATTCATTCCGCAATAGCCTTCTATCAGTCCTTTGGCTACTTCGTTGTTGGTCTTCTACAACACCACAAGTGATCGCAAAGCTATGCTATTCATTTTTTATTTAAAATTTTCTTTTAAATAATTTTACTTGCTTTTGAATACAATAAAAAAATAATTGTCAATAAGCAAAACAGCTGGCTTCAAAATTCGATGATGCCACTTATTAATTTTTTATTCACGCGGAATTCATAATTGGAGGATTTTTTTTCTCGAGTAAAGTATTTTCCGTGAGAAAGAAATACCTAGGGAATATTCGTAATTGGGCTGATTTTTGATTTATCTTGAAATCCATCTAATATAATATCTATTAATTCCTTTTCATCAATATTAGTTTGAGCAGCAATTGTTAAGGTTCTTTTAATGGTTTTGATAAGAAAATTCTTCGTAACATCATACTTGGTATTATTAATATTTTGTATATATTGACGGGCAACACCACACAATAACCATTTTAATTCCAATAAAAGTTCTTGTTCGCTATATCCACACATTTGAGTATAATCTTCGAAATAACTAAACCATTTCAAAACATCTTGATGATAATCACCACTAAATTTTTGAACAACTACATCAATTTCTTCATAATTGATACGCCGATGGATAGGAGTTAGATGTGAAATACTTTCTAAAGATTGAAGTTTTGTTTATAATTTTTTTACGCCGCTTATGGAGAGTTTTCCGTTCTTTCTTCTACTGCTGTGCCTCATCAATATGATCTTCATTATTAGTTGTAGGAATTCCGGTATCATTTACAGCAGTTACATTTGAAGTTGAAGGTCCATTATGGGATAAAATACGATTTGCAACTGGCAAGGCAGAAGAATTAAGAACATTAGACATTAAGGCATCATTAACAGGACAATCTACACAAGCAGCAGTAAAAGGAGTATTATTTTTTGGCAGGAAACACACTATCGACAGAAGTATTTAATAATCTTAAGTTTGACCAGCAGGATTATTTGAAATTTGGAATTGGAGCAAACCATTATAGAAAGATCTTAATTGAGATATTGTTGCATTTTCAGGAAAATATATTCCAGCTAAATTTAATGCATCAACAATCGTCCGGCGGTTGGGTCTTAAATCCATTTGTTTTATTTATTACCCAAACCTGAATTTATAATATTACTCAAATCAAACTGAATATATATTTTTCAATTGCTATGGCATTTAACAAATAACATCAAACAAACTTTATTTAAACAGGTATAAATACGATGCGGTTATACGAGTTATACATTACAATAACTAACAAATGACATTCAATTCGCACCAAAGCCTTGTAGAGCAGCGGGATCAGATGGGGTACCTTATCAGTTCTTTAGGAATGCATCCATTGACTTCTTGGCTGTCTTAACTAAAGTTTTTAATATAATATTTGAGACTGGATCAGTAGATGCAACTTTTGTGCAGACAATAGTCTTTCAGATTTGTAAGAAGTTAATTCACCAAATAACTACAGCAAATAACTATTGTGTGACTAAAATATTGATGGGTACTTTGAATGAAAGACTTCCAAATTGGGTTGAAAATCGAAGAAAGTCGAATGAATATCGAGCTGCTTTCAAAAAAAACTATTTTACGGTTGATAATATTTATCTGCTATTGTTTTATTAAAATTTTATGAAAATAGAAAAGTGTATCCATCCTTGTTTGAATTCAAAACTGTGTTCGATAGGGTGCCACGAGGACGTTTGTTATATAAGCTCCATATGATAGGAATATCAACAAAAGTCGTAAATCATATTTAGAATATATATAGCCAACAACGTCTATTATATGAACGGGCAAAGAATTATCCGAAAGTTTTGATATATACTCAAGTGGTGTAATGACAACTCGTTTCTGTCAACACCAAAGCAAATTAATTCCTTTTTTTTATTTTATTTTAATTTTATTAAAAATGAATTTGTCATTTACATTTTGCCCCGAGAATTATGGGCTTATATTGTTAATTTTATTCGAATTATAAATATTGGTAGACTATACTCACTGGAATTATTGAAGGGAAGCTTAGAGTCTCAAGGACACGCTAATAAGTTGAAAGAGAAATGAGAGAAATTCCTTACTCTCTTTCCAATATTCTATTGTCTCTCTAGCTGTCGATTATAAAAAGGGTAACAACAGGAAAACGAGGATGAGTTGGCTGCCGTCGTTGAAGCGAACTGGAGTATTATCAAGAACTTAGTAAGTATCCTTGAACAATATTTTGTATCCTTGAAGGTCCTGGAGCACATCGTTGAAGGTCCTTTAACATCCTTAGAAGGTACCCGAACATCCTTAAAGGTCCTTTAACATCCTTGGAAGGTCGTCTAACATCCTTGAAGGTCCTCTGGCATCCTTGGAAGGTCGTCTAACATCCTTGGGAGGTCCTTAGACATCCTTGAAGGTCCTGGAACACATCCTCGAAGGTTCTTGGAAGGTTCTTTAACATCTTTGGATGGTTCTCGAACATCCTTGAAAGGTCCTTAAACATCCTTGAAGGTCCTGGAACAAATATTCGAAGGTCCTTGAACATCTTTGGGAAGGTCCTGGAACATCCTTGGAAGGTCCTTGAACACTCTTATAAGATCAATACAACATTACCCAGGATCACAGTGTCGTTCCAGATCACTGAAATTTTAACCAGGATCAGTGTGTCGTTCCAGATCACTGCAACTTTACCCAGGATCAGTGTGTCATTCCAGATCACTGCAACTTTAACCGGGCCATCAGCAGTCGCCAATACCACAGGGAAGATCCCCTTCGCTCTGTAGCGTATACTTTCAATAAACAATTTTATAACGTCAGAACTCGTCTTTTACTCTCGTTCGAAGAAAGAAATTTCTGTGACGATCCCTAATCCCGCGAGCTTACCCCAGCAACCGGACGAAACTCGTCGTTACAGTGTAAAACAGGGACGTTTATTATCACCATTACTTTTCACGCTATATTTAAATTGAATATGGAAGATGGAAGGTTATCTAGACAAGACTGCTGGAAGTACAAAGGGCAAGAAGTGAAAATAGGAAATATTGCTATCTTAGTGTGTTATTGACGCCAAAAATGTCTTTTGAGAAAATGCAACGATTCAGCAAAGTGCAAAGTTGCATCAACGCAACCTGGAAACAGTTTTTAAGCGATATAACGACATTATCATTAGGTCAATTAGGTATATAGGGCGCAAGTCTGGGATTATGGCTTATTTTAAGAAGTTGTCAAAGTACAAAGATTTTGTATAAGAATGTTTTTCAGTCTGCCGGACTTCACCCCGAATTACGCTTTAATACTGGAAACAAATGCTGTGGATAATCACATTTACAGCCTGAACCTACATATGGACTACATTTATAAATTTTACCATGTTAGACTACGTCACAAACTCTCTAAACAGACTCTGTTAAAAAACATTTTCTGAGGTAGTCAAATATTAACCAACTTGGAGCCGAATGTAACATAAAATGTTATAATCTGAGTGAAACAGAATGGCTTAATAAAGGTGCTGGCTTATTACGAAATCTGAAGATAAAAAGTATACAAAAAGCGAAGGTAAAGGCGTTGAATAGCGATACACACTTTTATCGGATTCTGAATCATAATGAAGGTGTACATTGTCTACATGATACAATAAGTCAGAAAAAATAATAAATATCTCCCAGGCTTGCTGTGATATTTTGGTATTAAAGTCTAATTGTTTCGGAAGTCAAGCTTATAAAATATACATTATGTAATGTTATGGCCAAATGTTCTGTATGGAGGAATTCATATTCAAATATGTAGCTAAATTTGAACTCAACCATGATGAGATAGTAGAAGTGTCAAAGATTTAGGTAAATTCAAACTCAACCATGATAAGATAGTAGAAGTGTTAAATGGAGAAATAATTGATGCCTGGAACAGGCTGTATAAATTTATTTGCAATGCAACTAATTACAGGAAATATTTCATTGTACAATTTGATTCATTTTAAAATAAATAAATTGAAGATGTATTTTATTTAAATTTAAATTTAATTTTGTTAATGATACACAGTATTTGTGTCATTGCAGCATAGGACATATATGTATAGGGCAAGTTTGACTTGATTTCGTGTTGGTTAGAACGTTTAAAATTTTTCCGTCTATGAAGGTGAGTGATAATTCGAAACTTATTTCAATATGCTTGTCTCAATAACTTGTATTCTTATAGTCTTCAACTCCACAATCTGTCTTTTCAAATCTAAATCTTCTTCTAAAAAACTCTATTTTGTCTCTTTTACGTGCTGACTCTTTATGGACCAACAAAACCATATCGACTGAGGAGTTCAAACAAAGCCAACTCGAACTCGTTATATGTACATGGCTCATAAAACCGCTGTTTATCCCTTTGACGACCAGGGGACATATGTGTCCTAAAAAAGAAAAATATGCTTTAAAATAAACTAATACTAAAAGTATTGATATTTTTAGCTTATGCAAAGTTTAATGATGGGTTTTTAAAATTTATAAAAATTTGTGTGAAAAAAAAATTTATAAATGTTTTTTTAAGAGCTAAAAAGCAAGTTTTGCGCATACCGTAAACGGGATATTTAAACTGCTCTAAATCATAGACGAAATTTTCTCTTTCTTTCAAATTAAAAAAATTTGTTAAATTTAACAATATTCTACAAATTGAAATTCGATTTTGAGATATTTCAAAGAAAAAAACTAGCTTTATAAAAAAAAAAACGAAAAGGGACAAGGGTGTCCCTGTGGTCGTCAATGGTAACTTTTCGTTTGATGAATTTGAATGTAACTGATAATAGTGGTGTGAGTTGGCATATTAAAAAAACTAAAATGGGACTTCCCCATTAAGTTTGTAAACTTTATCAGGTGACTGAATTCCTAGAATTTGTATTCTATTTACTTACTTTACGCTGTGAGAAGTGGTCGTGTTTTCAAATTTGCTAAAAATTTGAGAGAAACATTTTTGTTCTTTGATTTGCTGATTCATTTTGGTAAGTTTCGTGAATGTAAATTCTATAGCACGTTGTAACAACATTTTTTTAGAAGAATGGCTTTCCAGCATCGTAGATTTTTTAAACTGAATGAAGAAGAAATATTGCAATTTCTTACTGCGGAAAATAGCGAAGATGAAGACGATTTGTGTCTAGTTGAAGAAGACCAGGTTTTTCTTGAAGGTGATGTTGATGCAGGTGCAGAATTTTGTGAAATCGATGATAATGCGGTTAAGACAACAGAACAAGTCATTGAGATAACGGAACAAGCGCCTCGTATTCAAGAAAATTACAAGAAAACAAGTAAGAAAATTATAGTCGGTCTAGACCGACTATACGATACCCTATACCATGCGTTTAGAGACCCTATCTCTCAGGCCCAACTAACTGGATTTAGAAAATAAGCATAAACCAAATTTGAGTGGGATTTTTATTAATTTTTTCGGCTGCAGATATGAAAAAGTTGATACCGGATGCTATATCTATATGTGAACTAGGCCGATGGACCGATCCTGACCATGTTTGGTAAAGTCTCTTGTATTCTGCAAAAATATATACAAACAAAATTTGAGAAGAATCAGTGCAATATTTATACCCTATACCACTATGTGGTTTGGGTATAATGACTTTGTGCTGCTGTTTGTAACAACCAAAAATATTTGACCTAGACCCATCTTTAATTATACCGATCGAATCAGAATCACTTTCTGAGTTGATTTAACAATGTCCGTCCGTCCGTCCGTCCGTCCGTCCGTCCGTCTGTGTGTCCATGTAAAGCTTGTAATCAAACTGCAGGTCGCAAATATGATAAATCTTGATGAAATTTGGTATATAAGCTTTTATCGGCCATGGGATGAACGCTATTGAAATTGGTGAGAATCGGTCCATGTTCAGACCTAGCCCCCATACAAATTACCCATATGAAATCGACATAAATTGCCATAAGATCCAAATTGTCATATAGATCTTACTCAAATTGGGTTTGTATGCGTTCATTACATCCATTAATGAGTAGTCCAAAAATGATCCCTTTGACCCCATATAGAGCTGCTTCCCGATCTTCACTTAAATCTATTAAAAAACAAAAATATTGCACTGATTCTTCTCAAATTTTGTTTGTACATATTTTTCCAAAATACAAGAGACTTTACCAAACATGATCAGGATCGGTCCATTTTTGGACCTAGTCCCTTTATAGATATAGCATCCGATATGAACTTTTTCATATCTGCAGCCAAAAAAATTAATAAAAATCCCACTCAAATTTGGTTTTTGCTTATTTTCAATGTCCAGTTAGTTGGGCCTAAGAGATAGGTTTTCTAAACGCATGGTATAGGGTACCGTATAGTCGGTCTAGACCGACTATAATTTTCTTACTTGTTTTGTTTTTTAATAGATTTAAGTGAAGATCGGGAAGCAGCTCTATATGGGGCCTATGACTTAGAGTTGTCCAATAGGGATCATTTTTGGACTACTGATTAATGGATGTAATATATACATACAAACCCAATTTGACTAAGATTTGTGTGATAATTTGGATCTTATGGCAATATATGATGATTTCATAGCGGTCATTTGTATGGGGGCTAGGTCTGAACATGGACCGATTCTCATCAATTTCAATAGTGTTCATCCCATGGCCGATAGAAGATCAAATACCAAATTTCATCGGACGGACGGACGGACGGACATCGTTAAATCGAATCAGATAGTGATTCTGATTCGATCGGTATAATTAAAGATGGGTGTACGTCGAATATTTTTGGTTGTTACAAACAGCAGCACAAAGTCATTATACCCAAACCACATAGTGGTATAGGGTATAAAAACGACAGAAAAAAGTGAACCAAATTTTAGATGGAGAAATTCATACACTGCAAACGTATTCCCTAACAGTGACTATGAGTTTGGAAAAGTGCAAAGCTGCGATGTTGGGGAACCCGACTGTAATCTGTCAACATTTGAGATCATTTTACTGACTACGAACTTTGATGTTTTAATAGAACTTATAGTTCATGATCCTGTAGACATGCTGAACAAAATGGAAGAGTTTTTGATGTTACTGCTGACGAAATGAAAGCATTTCTTGGTATCAATCTGGTAATGACATATAACGTTTTACCATCCATTCGTGATTATTGGTCAACAGAACCTGTTATGGGTGTACCCTTCATAAGTAATGTAATGACAAGAAAAAGATTTGAACTTCAGCAATAACGATGAAGAAGGAAACAGGAATGATCGAGCTTTTAAGATCAGACCTGTCATAAGGTCATTTCAACAAAGCATTTCAAAATGCAATGAACAACACATACAAACAGGCTGTCGATGAACACATGATCAAATTCAAAGGTCATAATGCTATGAAACAGTATATCAAGAACAAACCAATAAAATGGAGATTTAAGATGTGGTGTAGATGGGACTCTCCTTCCGGATATTTTTTTGAATTTGATCTATACACTGGAAGAAAAGAATATGGAACTGAATATGGACTTGGGGAATCAGTCGTGCTTCAGTTGACAGAAAAACTCACAGGTTTGGGCTCCGAGGTCTACATTGATAACTTCTTCAACTCGCCTTTGTTACAATATGAGTTGAAAAAACGTCAAATAAAGTCCTGTGGAATAGTAAGAAGCAACCGAAAAAATATTCCAAAAAATGTGCCTCTCGATAAGAATATGAAGCGAGGAGACTTCACACATCAAGCTTTAAGGGCACATCCTTTGTGAAGTGGATGGAAAACAGAGCTGTGACTCTTCTCAGATTTAATGGATCAGCGCAAGTCCTTTTATGAACTAGACCGCAAATCGAAAATAAAATATTACCTACGGTTTTTTTTTTGACTTACTTGATATAAGCGTAAACAATTCCTAAGTTATTTACACCGAATGTAAAGCAAAAAATCTCAACTTAACTCCCTCGAGTTTAGACGAAATTTAATCGCTGGCTATTCTTCGCGTCAGAAAGAATTTCCAATATTCCAGTCATCAAAATTCACTGTCAGCAAAGCCAACGTAAGAAAGAAATGTGTTCAATGCGTAAAAATTAATGTAGAAAATCGCACTTATAACTATTGTAATGAATGCAATGTGCATCTATGTTTTACTAGTTAACCATAATTTATCGCAATATTAAACATAAATTTTTATTAAAAGCGTATTATAACATTAAAAATGTAACTTTTATTGAAAAACCTATGTATAATAAAAAAGACATTTTGGCTCCATTAAGGACCATAGGGACACATGGTCCACATGTCCACATGGATTCTGACTTATTTCATATCAAAATGATAAAGGGAAAGTCCCCAGAAGCTTATGGTCCTGAAAGGGTTATACCTATATAATGATTGGCCTGTACTGCCATCAAAACCATAGCTTGTTATTAGTCATTTCAACAATTCTGTTGGTAGTGTGCGTTAGCAACATTTGTAGTGGAACTTCTGTACATTTTTCAGTTATCCCTATACCACCTGGTCTGCATTTTAACGTTGTAAAGTGTATATATATTACAATTTCTCAATTTATTCTCATGTCTAATAGAAAGATATTGGGCTTTTGTGAAGTTGAGTTCTAATATAAACTATAGTACTTCTTCTGTGGTAAGTCAAATTGGCGTCTTCGTCGCACTTGCTGATATTTTTTTTTATCGATTTAGATGACCTAGTTGGGCCGGCTAGTGTTTCTTTAAGAACCGCCGCTAAATCCAGCTGCTTTTGCTTTCGAGCACATTTTGTTGCTGCGCGAACACATATCTCTGTTTCATGATGTACTGATTTTGAGAGCTCACCAACATGCTTTCTTTTAGAAAGTTCACATCTCCCAATTTTTTTTTTGGCTGCGAAATGAGGACGTACTTACCCAAATGAAAGCTTGTTAACTTCAATATTGAACTAAGCAATTAACCATTCTAAATTTTTCGTCTCAAATACAACACGTTTTCTATGGGAATTTTGCCATTTCTTTAATTTAACATGTTACACATATTTTAAAAGCTTAAGCAAAGTTGCATAAGAACTTTTATTTTATTTTACTTTAACTGTTTATTTATTTATTTAACGCTTACTATCAATAATGTTTTCCATCCTAAATTTTTTTTAAATCGATTTTTATTAAGAAATATTGTCAGGAATTGTAATCAATATATAACACGAAACGATTCCAACTTAATTTTTTTTAAATAAAATGATTTCAGCTGATTTCTGTTTTTTTTTTCTATAAAAACAAATTCAACTTCTATTTTTTAGAGGTATTCTTTATCATATTACAATAAAAAACTCGAGTTTTTAAAGTGCGAAATTTGAATTTTGGTCAAACAAATGACCAAATTAACTATAGTGCATTGTCATGAAATCCTTTCTATTAAAATGTTTTCCACTTTTTTAGGTAAAATTATTATTCTATATTAACAAGTTTTGATGAATTTACTTATTTTTTCTTACTTATTTTTTATTTATGTGCCATATCTTTATTTCGCATTGAAGTTTATAATATTTATATGTAAAAGTAAAATAAATAAGTTCTTATTAAAAATATACCTTAGAAACAATTTGAATTTTTTTAATAAATCTATGAATTATATTATAATCTCGTTCCTCCTTATAAAAGTTATTTTAAACAGCACTTGTATCATATACACAATTCTCGATACCTTTATGGGGAACTTCAGTGTATAGCCGAGTTTTATCAAAATCATAGTGGTTTTCTAATACATAGAGACTGTTTCGTATAAATTGCGGTTAGTAAAGTATACTCGCCCTTCGTTCTTCAAATGAATTTTCAAATACGTAATGCCCAGCAATCGTTAATATAATATAATTACTGGAAATATTGAATTGAGTATTAAAATACTTCATTAAAGTAAAGTACTTCATATTTGTGTTGCTGGGTAATACAAATATCGAAATGAAATTTTAGTATGCAGATTAAAAAAAAATTTGGTTACAAGATAATAAGGATTTAAAAAAATTTTGAATTGGGGAAAGCTAAATTTCAACATTATGTAATTGCTTATTTATTTCAATTGAAAAAACAAATGATAATCTCCTATGAATTTGAAGTTCATATATCAGTTATTTAAAGTTAATACAACTAAGCTAAGTTTCCATTTCAGGAACTTAAAGGGATTGATTGTATATTTATATTTGTTAACCTAGAGTTGTCAATATGATTTTGTTTTTAAAAACCAGGAAATTCCCATAACAAAAATCCCGGGAAAATTTGATTAGAAAAATGCAACCCTGGATGCAATCCCTAGCTGTCACTTGTCCGACAATTTGGTTACATTTTGTGTTATTCCATTTTTTTTTTTCATTTCAAATACCTTAACAGTTCAATAGTTGGCCAAGAAATATTGGTTATGGATGGTCATGTGTTGGTTATAGACATTTAAGCATAGGATGTATTGTTGTTGTGTGTTTACTAACTTAAAAATTTGCATATATGTACTTTATGCAATTTTAATATTAAAGCTTCTCCACATACACAAACATACAAAGACATTTGCAATGCTTAAAAAAATTAAAAAAAAAAAAACACAAGTAAAGGCATTTTATTCCGCTCTGATGAGTATGTTTATACTCGAAGTGATGTTTTGCTTTTATAAACTAATATTTAAAAAGGCGAAAGAAGTTTCAGAGTATCCGCCGGAACGAAAACGTGATATTAAGTTTTAATACGAATTGTAGTAAAAAACCAAAAAAAAAAAAAAAAAAATTCAAAAATGTAATAAAGAAAAGCAAATTTAAGAGTTTGTTAAATTAAATTCAACGAAACTTTTATAGAAACCATTAGATTTTAATGACTTTAAATTAAATTTAATGGCTTTTCTTTTCGATTATTTTCAAAACCAAATCTTACAAAAGTTTTTCCAAAATGTTTTATATCCGTTTTATTGTTATTTCTATATCTGTGGTCACAAGCGATAACCGCCTAAGTCGACTTAAGAACGATTTGAGTTATGTGTGCCATCATATTCCACTAAAAAATTTTTATATTTACGTGAAATTCCCATTTTTCTAACACTGCTTTTTAAAAAGATATTAATACAAACTAGCAGATTCCAGCACCCGAGAGTATAATTTCTAGGCAACTTTATTTTTCAACTTAGCCAATTCACAAACCAACTCTTTTATGATTTATTATTATTGTGAATGAAGATAACAAACTCATTAACAAATTTAATAAAACACACATAGCTTATGAATAATTTCATGTTTGTGTTAGTAGCACGTGTAAATGCAATTTACTCAAAATAAACGAAAAAATTTAAAAATCTGTAAATCTGCAAAACGGCTAAAAAGAAATACCTTTCAAATAATATACGTTTGGTAAAAATCGGGATAAGATATGCTTGAACAGCCCTGCAGTTTAAAAGATTTTCCATTTTGATCGTAACGATATATTCGGTTTGTTAAATGTGCTATTACGTGATGTTTTTTTTACATGTACTCTCAAATTTTCCCATAACGAAAGTTGTACACATCATGTGATACATATGAAACATTGTTTATGTACAATACATGAGGAAAGTCACATGTACATTTTTCAATTAGAACAGGTTCTATTTTTGCATAACAAACATATGAAAATACAACACTGCTAGTGGCGAACGAAAAACAGAGTAAATTATAAAGATTAATATTGAAAGAAAAATAATTTGTTTCATATTAATTAACAATTAAAAAATATATAACTTTTTTTTAACAATAAATTTTTGTAAATTTACAAATTAAATCTGCTGTTGTTTATATTTAGAGGTTATGTCATACGGAAATACATATGCACGTGTGATAGCAAAAATTATGAATCGTATGTAAAAGACAATTTTGACAGACATGCGGAATTTCATATGGATAACAAAAACTGACAGTACATATGTAAAAGACATAAGGTAACAATGCCAAGTAGAATTGATGCCATTTTTTGCAGAATTGATTCTATATTCTCCATGCTTTTTGAAAGACATTTGTGTCGTAAGTATAACTCCCAGATAGTAGAATTCAGATGATGTTTTAATTTCTTCGCCTTTATAGTACCATTTTTCATTTTTCATTTTCATTATAGTACCATTTTTCATTTCAGATTTGTTCATATTCACTTCCATGGTCCACTTAGTACAATATGCTTCAAGATTATTTATCATAGCTTGCATAACTTTAGTATCCTCTGAAAGAATGACTATATCATCAGCGTACCAAAGAATTCGAATATTTATATTCTCAACTTCCAGGCCATCTTCTGAATAATAATGGTGATATTAGGAATCCCTGTTTTATACCCGAGAAAGTCTCGAAATATTCTGAAAGCTCGCTTCCTGTCCAGACAGCCGAAGTTGTCTAACTATATGACGACATTGGAGCCAGACTGATCTAAGCGACATTTTTATCAAAAATGATATTCTTCCATGCCACGCTTATGTAATTGCTCTTCTGCGCTTTCCTTCTTGAGAAATCGCAACATTTCACTATAGAATTAGTGCGGTCTCCAAAGTAAAGGCATGCCATACTGATCTAAGTAATGAAGTACACTTAGATCATTATGGTCCCAATTTTATAAGAGTTGTTACCGTTTATGGAAAACCAAAGTGATCTAAGTGCAATAAAGAAACAATACATTATCGTGTTATTACCAATTTTTTTATATCAGATCTACGTTTATATACTATTATTCAACAAAATTGAATATTAAATTTCTGTATATTTTTTAAGCTGGCAACAACAGCCAAGGAAGTCAAAAAAAAAAAATTCAAAATCGTTTCGATTTACGGTTGCGTTTATCTATTGTCTTATTCCTAAATATTTTAATTGAAAAAGTGTTACGCTGGAATTATGAATATTATGACATTACAATCTTCACTTCGATCATCTCCATCAACTTCAACTATGAATGGAGATTTTTCAAGTGTTTATTCTTCTTACCATCCAGAGAAAGTTCCGCAGAATTAGAAAGCAATGATGGTATGTACATATGTGCTGCTTCTGTGCTTCTTGTGTGTTACAGCTGATGCTATTATTTACAGATAATGAAGAAATCAGAGCAAATCCAGAGTGTCCTATTAGTAATTTGGGGGAAATAGATAATCCAGATTTCGATGAGCGTGTCAGACGAAGAAAAAGAGTTCGAAATTCTACAATTGGGCCAAAAATATAAGGAAGCGAAAAAGAACAGCAGTCAAAGAATATACCAATGTACGAGGTAATGTTGTGCCAGCCAAACAATTTACACCAGTTGTTTTAAAATAGTAAAACCAAAACGCCGTAAGGAAGGACATTCTGCTCAAAATCCTAGCCGCATATATTATGTACGCCAATTAATGATATTTGATAAAAGAGTATGCAAAAGTTTCTTTTTAAAAGTTATGCAAATACCTAACAAGAGATTAGATTATGCATTAAGTTATAAATAATTTGTTTCTGGAATTGCGGAAAGGGACAAGAGAGGACAACATGTACCTTCTAACAAGCTACCTGATGAAAAGTTGACATGGATTAGGGACCATATTAATAGTTTACCCAACATATGTAAGTCAGTATGGAGAAAGACGATCAACCCGCCAATATTTACGCCCAGAACTTTCAATGAACGAAATGTATGAACTTTTTAAAGCAAAATGTGAGTCAGAAAGAAAAACAATAGTAAAAAAATGACCACTTCTTCATTAGTAATATGCCTATCAACATCATCATCCGTATGGTACATTGGGGCATAGTGAATAGTATTTGTTGTTTCAAGTGGATTTAATAGTCTTTCAAAATAATTTTCTAAATCCTCTGCTAATACCACAGACCCAACTTGAAACGTATTTCCTCTGATCTCCTTTGCTTCTTTCCACCACTTTTTACGATCATCTACACTGTTAATTCTGTTTTCAAGTTCTTCAAAATACTCCACTTTTCTGGTTTCACAGACAAGTTTGCAATTATTTTGTGCTTCTAAATAATTTCGCTTATCCATCATATTATTTGAATTTCTGTAAGCGTTAAGCATTTTAAATACGTTTTAGGCATTTAAAATTAAGCAATTTCTGTTTAAAATGAATGTTTTTGTTATTTTGTTGTTAAATGGCAGCATTCCTGATTGCTGTTACTAGTTCTTCCAAATTAAGAATTGTCTTCTCTTCTAAAAGTATATTTTGATTTCATATTTGTTGATATAATTGCATATGCGAGTCTTTCCATACCAATTTTGGCAGCAATTCAAGTTTGCTTTGAGTTTCAGTGAATTTCAGTTAAGCCTCAAATTTAACTTAATAGGCATACGATCTGACCATATTTTACATATGTGTATATTATTCTAAAGCAGGGGTGCCGGACCCAGCGAATTATTTTTGTCAAATTTACGGGACATAATTTTATATTAACTATTCTTAGATTTGTGAGATTTTATAGGAAAACTATTAGGATCTGACAAATATTGAAGAATAAACTTTGAACGTATTCAATAGGAACCTGATATGTTTCTATTTTATACCTTGTTTACATATATCAATTGCTAAATTGAAAATAATTATTTTGGTATTGAAATATTTGTTAGCTTGATATTTTGTTTTCCTGAAAATTTTTCATTCATTCAAATACTATCTGCTGAACAATAAACATTAATTTTTATTTAAAACTAAACATTTAATTGAATCATTTTATTGGCGACGAGGTTTAAACGAAACCAGAATGGAGAAAGTTTTAGCAGATATTTTTGCAAGACAAAACGAATGGACACAGCAAATGATGGCGCAACAGCAACAGCAACAACAGCAACAGCAACAATTTTTCCAACAATTATTTAGTCGATTACTCCAAAAATTAGTAGGTAAATCCATCATTCAGCAACTCTCGTATCAAGATCTTGTGGCAAAACTCGAAGGCCATTTTAAGTCAAAGACGCACATCATCAAATATAGATATGATTTCTACAGGAAGCAAAAACGTGAGGGTGAGTCGTATAAACAGTGGGTATCCGAGTTAAGAGGTATGGCTAGAGAATGTAATTTTGTTTGCAAAAGTGAAAATTGTTGTAGTGAGTATATCGACGAATTAATACGTGATATTATAGTTTTATATGCTCCTGACGAGCCAGTGCGAACAGCTGCATTACACAAAGAGGACCCTTCTCTTCAAGAAGTATTGCAAATCGGAGAAACTTTCGAATCAACACGGAAAACTTTAAATAGTATCAAAGAAACATCACCACATGAAGCCGACATCTTCGCATTGAAGCAGCAACAAAAATTCAAAAATTCAAATCAATTTCAAAATAAGTTTCAGCAGCAACATCACCGTCAAAAGAAATTTCAGCTAGAGCATAATAGACATGGTCAACAAGCAAGATCTCAACTGCCATCATGCAGCGGATGTTTTCAGGATCATGAAAAAAGTAATTGCAAATATTTGAAAGCCCAATGCTACAAGTGCAAACGAATCGGTCATATTGCACATGTATGTAAGTCCATTCCAAATTTTAATCAAAGTAATCGTAGTCAAATAAAAACTTTAAATGAAAACGATATAGTTATAAATTGCAATGTTCTTTACAATACCATCACAAGATCAGGCAACAAGATGTTTATAGATTTATCTATAAATGACATGCCATTAAAATTCCAGTTTGACACAGGAGCAGTTCGCTCAATAATCGGTTTATCGGGTTATAAATTGTTAAACAAACCACAATTACATGACACTTCAGTAAAATTGTTTGGGTACGGTAATTCAGAGGTACCTATACTCGGTGCAATGCAAGCTAAAGTCAAACTAGGAGAGGAAACTAAGGTCCTAGAAGTTATTGTTGCCAATTCAGAATATTGTAATAATATTTTTGGATTAAACTGGTATGACGAGTTTAAGAGTGTCCAAATTTTTAGATTAGAAGAAAACAAAAAGCTTAAGTTGTTGTGTGAAGAGTTCAGCGAGATATTTAATGGTGAATTAGGCCACTGCAATAAATTTAGAGCACATATTTATATGAAAGAAGATGCAAGACCAAAATTTTTCAAGCCTAGACCTATTCCTTATGCTATCCATGAATCTTTTAAAGCCGAAGCTAAACGCTTGACAGATTTAGGTATCTGGAAACCAGTAAAATTTAGTCAATGGGCTTCACCACTTGTTATTATACCTAAACCAAATAACAATATCAGGGTTTGTGGGGATTTTAAAGTAACAATTAATCCTCAGATGGATATAGAGCAATATCCAATTCCAAGAATTCGTGATTTATTTCATGAGCTGAAGAATGGTAAGCTATTTTCTAAAATTGATTTATCAGACGCATATTTGCAAATTGAGATGGATGAGGAATCCAAAGCCTTACTTGTTGTAAACACATCTTTGGGGCTCTACCAATATCAACGTCTGCCTTTTGGTGTCGCAAGTGCACCTGCTATATTCCAACGCTTTATTGAGCAAACAATTAGTGACATTCCTGGTTGTGTTAACTATTTAGATGACATTATCTGTACTGGTCAAAATGATGAAGAGCATTTTAACAATCTTCGACTACTTTTTTTAAGTTTAAGAGAAAGCGGCTTGCGATGCAATTTTTCAAAATGCAAATTTATGCAACCTAAAGTGGAATATCTGGGTCATATGATCAGTGGATTAGGTATTCAACAATCTGAGTCAGGAACAGAAGCTATTAAAAATTTACCACGACCAACTAATTTAGCAGAACTTCAATCTTTTATGGGAAAAGTAAATTATTATTGCACTTTTATACGAAATTATTCCGATGTTTGTGGTCCATTGAATTTGCTTCGTAAAAAGGACAAGAAATATCATTGGGGCCATGAACAAGAAAAAGCTTTCCAGGAGCTAAAACGTCAAATAATTGAAATGACAAAACTTGTTCACTTTGATGAAAGATTACCTATAATCTTAGCCACTGATGCATCTTCGTATGGTATCGGCGCAGTGATTTCTCATATATATCCGGATGGATCTGAACGTCCAATAGCTCACGCATCGAAAACGCTTACTGATCATCAAAAGAACTATAGCCAAATTGAAAAAGAAGGTTTATCGATTATATTTGGAGTTCGAAAGTTCCATGATTATTTGTATGGCCGTAAATTTATTTTAATTACAGACCATAAGCCTCTGGTATCAATTTTCAATCCTAAAAAAGGAATTCCAGTCACAACAGCACACAGGTTACAACGGTGGGCCTTAATATTTGCTGGTTATACATACACAATTCAGTACAAAAACACAAAAGCACATGGAAATGCTGATGCATTTTCCAGACTTCCTCATAAAGAAGATCTTGATTTTGATAAATCTGAAGACATTTATGAAGTTAATTTTATAGAACAATTTCAAAAGTTTCCACTGGATGCTAAAATGGTAGCAGATTTAACTAAAACTGATGTAGTTTTAAGTAAAGTATTTCATTACATAATGAATGGGTGGCCTGATAACATAAATGAAAAAGATATACTACCGTATTTTCGACATCGTTTAAATTTAACAGCTTTTAACGGTGTAATTATTCTACAAACTGATTACAATAGGGTTGTAATACCAACACAAATTCAAGGAAAAGTTCTCAAACTTCTGCATGAAGGTCACTGGGGCATCGTTAGAACAAAACAATTGGCTCGACGATATTGCTGGTGGCCTAAAATCGATGATCACATTTTAAACCTAGTTTCATCTTGCTCCATCTTTAATGTGTGCAGCTCAAATCCAGCAAAAGAATTTTCACCGTGGCCTCAAGCATCGCAACCTTGGCAGAGAATTCATTTAGATTTTGCTGGGCCATTCGCACAATTTATGTGGCTCATTTGTGTAGACCCTTTTTCACAATTTCCTTATGTTTTGAAAATGGAAAATAGCACAACACTTTCAACAATTAGGGCACTCCAGAATATTTTTTCAATTGAGGGATTACCAGAATGTATAGTGACAGATAATGGTACGCAGTTTACTTCACATGAGTTTCAAAATTTTTGCAAGATTCACGGGATAAAACACCTTACAACAGCTCCTTTTCACCCATCGTCTAATGGTCAAGCTGAACGGTTTGTACGGACCTTTAAGACTTCAATGAAGAAACAAATTATGGATGGTAAAAACTTACAAAATTCTCTTTTAGCCTATCTCACAACTTACAGAGCCACTCCAAATGCCTTTGGAAAATCGCCAGCAGACCTTTTACATGGGCGTCAACCTCGTATACTATTATCACTTCTGCAGCCCACTGTTTCCGCAAAATCAAATACATCACCTTCACCACAATTTTGTTTAAGTCAAGAAGTATACTTCCGAAACTTTGGAAGGGGGAATAAATGGATTAAAGGAAAAATTGAAAAAGTTTTTGGAAATATGTTATATCTGGTTAATGTTGGTAATGGCAAATTCGTCAAACGTCATAAAAATCAACTTCGTCCTTATAGAAGTCACCAAACAAAAACATCTGAATCATTTCAGTATTTAGAAGCATCGCAACTCCTTTCGAATACAAATTCTACGCTACACGTTGAAAAACCCCAACCTAGTTTTGAAGTCTTAAATGATAATATTTTAAATCCTAATCCACCTCTTTATTCACATGAAGAACATACAAATTCCACACAGCGTAATCCGCCATTTTCGGTTAGACGATCAACCCGAAGAAAAAGAAGACCTACTTTTTATTCACCGGAAGTGCGCAACAAATTGGCGAAGAGGAATTGATATGTTTCTATTTTATACCTTGTTTACATATATCAATTGCTAAATTGAAAATAATTATTTTGGTATTGAAATATTTGTTAGTTTGATATTTTGTTTTCCTGAAAATTTTTCATTCATTCAAATACTATCTGCTGAACAATAAACATTAATTTTTATTTAAAACTAAACATTTAATTGAATCATTTTAGAACCATATTTCACATCCTAAGCATCGTAATCTGTAAATTTTCTTCATAACAAATGTCCTGGATTCACCAAAACGTAGTAAATTGTGTATAAAAATTTTAATCTAGGAATATATGAAATGTCTTCCAATGAAATGTAATATATATATATTTTTCTATAAGTTCAATTTTAAACTTTTTAAAGGAAAAACTGCTTACATACGAGAATAACGTGTTCAAACCACAAATTTTTATTTTTACTATCAGATTCCAGCCCTCGAAATTCGAGTGCAAATTCTACGAAATTTTATTTTTTCCTTAAATAAAGACCCTGAAGTTGTGCTAATCAATTATAGCCAATTCATAAATCAACACAAAAACCAAACTCATTTTTATTACAAACACATTAACAAATTTAATAAACACATACATAGCATAATGTATAATTTTATGTATGTGTTAGTAGCAAATTTAAATGCAATTTACTCAAAATAAAGGAAAAAATTTAAAAATCTGTAAATCTGCAAAACGGCTAAAAAGAAATACCTTTCAAATGAAATCGGGATAAAACAGTAGAACAAAACATCGGTCACAAGAAATCGCCTAGCCTATTAATATTATAGATATATAAATATTTTGTTTTACGAAAACTTACTTTTTAAGTATTATATATCTCTCGCATTGACGAAATTTTGTATATATTTTGGGATAACGTTACAAAAAGTGTGGCAATACCTAAGCTAATATGACACGTCGCACAATGGCGCCATTTGAGTTTTTTGGTTGCAAAAATCATAATTTTTGAACTAATTGCGATAACCGAATAAGTTAAAAGTCATATGATAGATAATTATTCATCTTATGTATGAAATAAGCTTTTAAACAAGTTGCTACGCCATCTAAATGCTTACTTGTGGGTTATAAAAGTTGAAATTTGTTAACGGCATGAAAAAATCATGTCTATGCTAACAAAAAAAACATGATTTTAACCATTTTATATTTTTTATGTTTCTTTTTCAAGTTTTTTATGGTTTAAAATAATAATCGATAAATAAAGATTAAGATTTTTCAAATTAATTTTTTCAAATTGTTTCAAAATAATTATCACAATTCATTACAGAATGTATATCTAATAGACTGATCCCTTCTGAACTGTAATTATTGGATTCTAACTCTTTTCATGTCTTCACATGCCGCAGAGATGAAATAAGTGAAGCGGAGATGCTGCCAAAATGTTGAAGAGTCCCAATTTGTTGAGGGACTCCTGAGATTTTTCGCAAAACTTTCCAATTGGCAAAGACTGATATTTAGTGGATTCATGTCCACCTTTTCTTTGCAGTTAAAAACATTCAAGATCGTTTCCAACCTTTTGATGATTTGACTGTTAATTCTAGTGATTCGAGTTACTCTGTTTATCTTCTGCCAATGTATCCAGGAAGGTGTCCTCATTATGTCAGTCCTCGTATTTGGAGTTGAATTTCTGAATGCCTCGATATACATTACTTCATTTCGCCTTAAAATTTGCATATGTCAGGCGAAGATTATATTTTATACTCTCGCATCCCTGCAGATTGTCGTATAATGTAACAAGTTCTTCTAAAACATCTTCCATGAAATCCGTTGGGGTGCTTGAGTTCCTAAACAGATTAAATAATTTTGAGTTCTTCAAATCCATGTTTTTAGAGTATCAAAAATAATTTTCCACACTAGATATAAAGCACTTGTCGCGCCAACTTTCAGTCATAGACTAATCCAGGGACTATGCCTATTTTTCAATATATAGTCGATCTATTACCCGATATGTACCGTTTGGAAACTGAAAACTGAAAATGTCAACTTTGAAGTAGTCGAAGGAGTAGCTGGGAGAAGTTGTACTTTGTTGAATTAGTTAAACGAATAACCAAAAAATATATTTAGGTCTAGACCGACTATACGATACTCTATACCATACGTTGAGAGACCCTATCTCTTAAGGTCAACTAATTGGATATAGAAAATAAGCATAAACCATATTTGAGTGGCATTTTTATTAATTTTTTTTTGGCTGCAGATATGAAAAAGTTCATATCGGATGCTATGTCCAATTGGGCTTAGGTCCAAAAATGGACCGATCCTGACCTACAAACAAAATTTGAGATGAATCAGTGCAATAATTTTGTTTTTTGATAGATTTAAGTGAAGTTCGGGAAGCAGCTCTATAAGGGGCCTATGACTAAGAGTTGTCCCATAGGTATCGTTTTTGGACTACTCATTAATGGATGTAATAAACACATACAAACCCAATTTGACTAAGATCTATACAACAATTTGGATCTTATGGCAATCTATGTCGATTTCATAGGGGTAATTTGTATGGGGGCTAGGTCTTAACATGGACCGATTCTCACCAAATTTCAACAGCGTTCATCCTATGGCTGATGAAATTTCATCAAAATATATTCATATTTAAGACCTGCAGTTTGAATACAAGGTTTACATGGACACACAGACGGACGTACGGACGGACGGACATTGTTAAATCGACTCAAAAGGTGATTCTGATTCGATCGGTATAATTAAAGATGGGTCTAGGTCAAATATTTTTGGTAGTTACAAACAGCAGCACAAAGTCATTATACCCAAACCACATAGTGGTATAGGGTATAAAAATAGTGAAAAAATAGACAGTGGGTAAATAGCGATTAACCTGGAGAAACACAAGTAAACAGCAAAAATTTTTTTCTATAATATACTGAATAAATACTTAAATCAATTGAAACAAAAAAATTACGTTTAGTTACCTAGTTTTTTCTATTCTACCTGAAACTGGACCAAAGTGCCTAAAAATTGTGTGTTTTTTGAAAACTGAATATGTCAGCTTTGAAATGTTATATCTTCTAAACTGAGAATCATATTTTATTTATGGTAGCAAATTAGTAATCTTTGATGAATTTCCTATAAGATGAGTTTATTCAAAATTCCGTAAGCGCACATTAAATTTTTAGTTTTTGCTACCTCATTTGTTCTATACAAAAAATTACCGGCACAGATCTACGCCGGCTGTTTCATTGCTATTTTTTTGCCAAATATAGTGTGTTTACATTAAAACAAAAAATTACATGTAGCCCTTGGGCAACAAACCGGTCTTTGATTAGACAATACCTGCAAGGTAAAATATCGATGTTTTGCGCAACCGTGAACCGTGGGTAAACACTATTCCAGTTTAGTTGCTAAACTAGTCTAAGCAATTATAGAAGTCTTGCTAGAAATCTTCACAAAAAAAAAAACTTACTTTAAAGGCTTCAGAATAAAAGCTAAATTTTATTAATTCTTTTTATTAGTGTTTTTTAAATACATTTTCTCTTGTTTTCTAACCATTTATTAATACTAATTAATATTAATTAATAAACGATAAAGGGTAATTAATAAACGATTAATAAGCTTTTCAATCTAGCGCTTTTCGAATCTATAACATATTGTGAAATGCAACTTGTTTGTGTCTATAATATCTTGCTTTGTGACAATGTTGAATATCGTAACATCGAATCTTTTCATATCCGTATTGTTTAAACTGCTTTATACCATAATGGACTTTCGAGAAAAATGCACATTTACTGGGACTGAACGTATGCTTCTTGCTGGCTATGCATTGAACCTTTTCGTTTGAGATGCACTGGTGGGCCAAAAACCACGTGATGCTGATGCTCTTGCTGATACTGGTAAACACCTTCAATGGACATGACCTCGTTGCAGAGTGATTGACGTTGAGTTTTATAACTTTTTTAAGAATTCTCGTACCGAGTTTAAACGGATTAATTATGATCTTGTTGCTTTACAAGCTAAATTTTCTAAATATAGTGAATTATTTACTAAATTCCATAATTTAGATAAATTTGCTGGTACTCTTCCTCTGTAGTCTCCTAAAAGGAAAAAGTCATCGGCATTGACTACCTTTATACCTCAAACTTTGCTCTGAACGATTTCTGAACCTCCGAACTTGATTGATATGAACGCTGCTTCCCCTCTATCATCAACTTATACAAATTCAATTGCATCTCCTCCCGTTGAATCTGCTACTGCCACTCCGGTTATAAATTCATCCGCGATGCCTTCTTTTAACTTTACTACCTCAATTGACCCAAAGTATGCTCCCAGATCTTCATCTAAGAGTGCTGCTCCATTGAACGATCAGGCAAACAATGTTGCTGAAAAACTGCCTTCGAGGCCTAAAAAGTTGACCGTCGTGAAACCCCGAAAGAGCATTTTTGTTTCGCGTCTTGCTCGGGATACAACTGCCGATGACTTATTGTTCTATGTTTAGTCAAAAATCTATGTGGTCATCCTGTTTTTAAGATTAATAGCATATTCTCATTCAGGTTGATTGTCTCATGTGAGATATTTGGTAAAATCGTTAACCCTGAATTTTGGCCCATTGGAATTTTAATTCGCGAGTATAGGGAAAATCCTAAATTAAAGCCAGCGGTTCTCCCTTCTAATATCCTAAATCAACTTAAACTACCGGGAAACTAATGTTTCGAAGGTCATGTAAAATATGTATTGCTTATCAGAATGCATGGACTTAATAGGATGCTTGCTTAATAGGATGCTTGCTTTATAATAATAGTTTGATTTGGATTTCGATGTTATCGTACTTACGGAAACTTGGCTTCGCGGGAATATACTTGATACGAAGATTATGTCGAGTAAATTTCGACGTGATAGACTATTAAAGGCTGAAGGTAGGGTTCTTATAGCATGAATTTGATGATATTTATACCCGAGTAAAACTACTTATATCATTTGTTCCTATATTCACCCATTCTCTTTCAATACAGTATATGATGCTCACGTTAATGCGATTTCCTCTGTAAGTAATTGTCTGAAACCTGGTGACTCACTTCTAATACTTGGTGATTTCGATTTATCGTTTATTCCATCTACGGCATTTCATTTTTATATTACACTTCTTGAGGGTATATCTAGATCTGATCTAAACTCGAACAAGAAAATGTTGTATCTAGTTTCTGTGGATAATGTTGAAAGTTTTGTAGTGAATTGCATTGACCCAATATCCTTACCTGAAGATAGATATCACCCTACTCTTGGTATAATTCTTGATGTTGGCCAAGAAGAGCATATAATGGGGCTAAATACTGCGATGATTAAATCATTTTGCTTTAAACGTACTGATTACAATAAATTGGCTGAACTGATTTTTCATATTGACTGATCATTTTTGGTTGATAATCGGCTCCTTAATGCTTGTACCATGGACTTTCTTTTGTTAAAATTTTATGATATTTTGAACAATTGTTTTTCTAAATGCATTGTTCTTTCCCATCAGAACTTTGAGCAGTTTCGTCCTCCGTGGAATTCAAAGGAATTGTCGAGGCTAAAGAACAGAAAAATTACGCAAAATCCTGTTCAACTTTAGATTATACTAAATATTCTACGCTCGCGCTGATTATAATTTACTGAATAATAATTGCTATACGAGGTATTTGGATAATTTAAAATCAAACTTTGCTAATATCCCAAAGTCCTTCTTTGTACGTGTTAAACGCAAATCTTCGTCGTTCGCGCCTACAATGTTTTGCAATGATAATTCATCCTCTGAAAATCTTGATATTGCGAACATGTTTGCTGATTTTTTCCAGTCCACGTATAGAAATTCTATTTAAAATACTTTAAACGTCGCTAACTATCCATTTTTAATAAAAGTTGCATCGGTATGAAAAATTCCGCTTTTTGATACGGAAACTGTTTTGAAGTCTCGGATTCAGTTGACATTTTCTTACAAGCCTGGTCCTGATGGTGTTCCTGCTTGTATTTTGAGAAATTGCGCTCAAATTCTAAGTATGACCATAAAATGTAGTTTCAACAGTCTTTTGCAAATTGCTTATTTTCCTACTTTTTGGAAAGATTTATTTTATATACTTTTGTATAAGTCAGGTGGTAAGGCGAATGTACTTAACTATAAGGGAATAGCTAAGCTAAGTGTTATTCCTAAGTTAATGGAGGAACTTCTTACTAATTATCTTTCTTCTCAACTAAAGTCGACTATGTCTCCATTTTAACATGGCTTTTTAAAATCAAGATCAACAGTTACTAATCTTCTATAATTTTCGCTTCATGTTTTCAAAGGTTTCGTCCGTGTTGAGCAGACGGAGGGATATACACCGATTTTAGTAAAGCTTTTGAGAGGATCGATTGAATCGTATCTTACATTTCGATCTCAAAGAGTCAAGTTTCGCAACATTAAACATAAAATTGTAAGAGCTATTTCTGGCGTTCCCAATGGAACTCTTTTGGGCCCGTTATTGTTTTTATACCCTATACCACTATGTGGTTTGGGTATAATGACTTTGTGCAGCTGTTTGTAACTACTAAAAATATTTGACCTCGACCCACCTTTCATTATATCGATCGACTCAGAATCACTTTCTGAGTCGATTTAGCGATGTCCGTCCGTCCATCCGTCTGTGTCAATGTAAACCTTGTAATCAAACTACAGGTCGCAAATATGAATATATTTTAAAGAAATTTTGTATATAAGCTTTTATCGACCATAAGATGAACGCTATTGAAATTGGTAAAATTCGGTCCATGTTCAAACCTAGTCCCCATACAAATGACCCCTATGAAACCGACTTAACTTGCCAATTTCAATAGCGTTCATGCTATGGCTGATAGAAGATTACATACCAAATTTCATCAAAGTATGTTCATATTTGTGTGTATTTATTACAACCACTTATCATTTGTCAATAAATAAACCGCATATGGCAGTTCTTTGTCATAGCCCTCATATAAAGCTGCTTCCTGATTTTCAAAAAACAAAAATATTCCGCAGATTTTGACTTTACCAAATATGATCAGGATCGGTCCATTTTTCGACCTAGTCCCCATATAAATATAGCATCCGCTATGAACTTTTTCATAGCTGCAGCCAAAAAAAATAATAATGCCATTCAAATTTATGCTTATCTTCTATATCCACTTAGTTGAACCGAAGTAATGAGTCTCTAATCCATGATATAGGGTATGGTATCTAGAGCAACTATAATTTTCTTACTTATTACTATTCGTAAATGATCTTCCAACTGTAATTTCCAATTGCAACATCCTTATGTATGCAGATTATGTTAAGTTATTTTACAGTTTCAGGAATTTATAAAGAGTTTCTTTTAAATTTTTCATTGAAATCTTGGGACATGTTATAGACTATAACAAGTGCTTTTGATTTCTTTCATAAGACACTAAATGCAATAAGTTTGTGCCTCTGCGATCTATCTCTTGTTAAGGCCCAGTTACATGATACCACTCAGTTGTATAATTTTTGACATAAAAATCCGATGAAATTCGTCGGACTGTCATAAAGTCGTACCGACATTATTTCTGCATACTTAGGTCATTTAAACCATCACACTCAAGTCTTTTTTTATTATAATTTTAATGGAAGTGGTACGTAACCAAATATCTAGGGTAAGAATTTATAGCTCCCCTATGCAACCATTTCCTTCGCAAAGAAGGTTCGATTGAGCTGTGTGTATGTAACCTTAAAACTAAGTGAAATGATACGATATGTCTTATAACCAGAACACATGCTGATAGGTACATAACCTAAATGCATGCGGATCAGCAATCACGATGACCAAAATGCAAAACATCGACACGTATTTTCTCTTATCTGAAATAATAGAAACGATGAAACCAATCTTTCCTCGTTAGACCGCAAGTTACTAATCTCACACTCAAGTCTTATGAAAACAGCTATTTAGAATAAAACAAATATATCTTGAAATTTATATTTTATTTCCACTTTCTTTGATTTTTAATATTACAGTGCACTCGCGGTAACATGAACACCGTCTAACGTGAACACCGCCTAACGTGAATAAGCTTGTTACGTTGACTACTCTGTAACGTGAACAAAATCAGAAAGCTCTATAACGTGAACAATTTTTTTGTCACTGCATATGTTTTCTAAGCTTGTAGACAACACTGAAATGCATTAAATTCGATTTTTAAAGTTTAGGGAATCCCCTTATATAAAAAATGTGTGTAATCTCTAAATAATTTTTTTTTTGTTTGGCAACGAAATTTTATTTTAAGTCTTTTAAGTGTTAAAAAATCTAAATGTTTGGAGTTAAAAGAAAAGGCAGACATTTTAGATAGTTTGCAAAAAGGAACAAGTGTAACTAGTTTAGCAAAAAAGTACAATGTCGCTAAGTCAACAATATGCAGCATTAAAATGAAAAAAGAAGCAATTTTAAAATGTGTAAACCACACATACCAGGGACCGGGAAAAAGAAAAACTTTAAAATCATCAGAACTTCCAGTTATGGAAACAACTCTTTACCGTTGGTTCATCCGAATACGTGAAAGGAATTGGGCTGTAAGTGGGCTAATGCTAAATGAAAAAGCTAAGGAATTATATTCCCAATTTAAAGAAAACGAGGGCGGGTTTAATGCTAGTGACGGATGGCTTCAGCGATTTAAGAAAAGGTACGATGTTAGACTTATTTAAGTATTCGGAGAAAAACTCTCATCGCAGTCTGAATTGGTGGATCCATTTAAGCTAAAACTGAAACAAAAAATTGAAGAAATGGCGTTTGCAATGACCAACTCTATAATGCTGATGAGTCTGGTTTATTCTGAAAACTTTTACCGAATAAAACGTACGTTGCAAGAGAAATGTGCTCCTGGTACAAAGACGGAGAAGCAACGTATAACGTTCCTGTGATGCGCAAATGCATCAGGTGCACTTAGACTTAAACTTTTGGTAATTGGTAAGGCCCAAAATCCACGCAGTTTTAAAAACTTCATTTGTCCTAAGGATTATAAGAATTCCAAATCGGCCTGGATTACGTCAGTCATTTTTAAGCATTGGTTCCATCAATCCTTTGTACCACAGGTAAACAAATTCTTCATTGACTAAAAAATATAACTAAAAGTTTTTGCTTTTGATTAGGTGGAATTGTTTCTAAATAATAACAAATTGTCAATGAAAGCACTATTACTTATCGATAACGCTCCCTCTCATCCAAGCGAAACAGAATTAAAAACTGAAGCTGGAAACATAATTGCCATGTTTATGCAACCAAATGTCACCCCCTCATCCAACCAATGGATCAAAATGCGATTAAAATAACAAATTTATAGTACAGAAACAGCTTGTTAGCTTCGATAGCAGCTAAAAGCTCTGATTTGCTTGAATCAAAAAATATTTTAAGTTTAGTTAGAAACCAGGATGACCCTGAAGACAACATTCCATTAAGTATTATGAAAGTGAAGTGGGATGCAGAAATAAATTATTTAATGCAAATGTCAGCCGATCTCCTTCAGGCCTTGAGTCCTCAGGTGGGAATTTTACGATAAACTTTGAAATCACACAAAAAGCATTATTTTACTAACTTTTAGATTGAGTTTACCTTGCCAATGGTTCAAGAGTGGAATAATGATTTTTGTGTTGATGATGCGACTGAAATCCATGAAATTGGGTAAAACGAAGAAAGTGACGACGATGATTGCATTGCCGATGATCCTGTTAAAAAATTGGCGAAAGTGATGCAATTTAAATTTTTAACAAGGCATTGCAATGGTCAGGAGATGCAATGGTGGATTAAAGTGACATGAGTGTACTTATACGCTTAAGGGAGAAAGCAGTATTTCAGCTATTAGAAAAGAAAAAGCAGCAGAAAAAGATAACGGATTTCTTTAATGCATAAATGTAATGTCAAATTTTATTTGCTATGTAATTTTATTTAAATGGATATTATCTCGTGATCTCGTTTTGTTTTGTAATGTATTTTAATTAATAATTTTATTTTTATATTTTAATAATGCAAATAATAATACATAAAAGAATTTCACGTTCAAGCGTGTAAAACACATATATTTTTTTCATGAATTTCGACAATCGCTAACGTGAACAATTTCGCTAACATGAACTCCCTTGGTTTTAATTAGTTCACGTTACCGCGAGTGTACTGTACCTTATTTTTTAATATTACCAAAATAACAACTCTAGTCCGATGAAAATGACAAATTTTTAGAAATGCAAAAATAAAATCAAAAGAAAAACAAGTAAGAAAATTATAGTCGGTCTAGACCGACTATACGATACCCTATACCATGCGTTTAGAAACCCTATCTCTTAGGCCCAACTAACGGGACATTGAAAATAAGCAAAAACCAAATTTGAGTGGGAATTTTATTAATTTTTTTGGCTGCAGATATGAAAAAGTTCATATCGGATGCTATATCTATAAAGGGACTAGGTCCAAAAATGGACCGATCCTGATCATGTTTGGTAAAGTCTTTTGTATTTTGCAAAAATATGTACAAACAAAATTTGAGAAGTATCAGTGCAATATTTTTGTTTTTTAATAGATTTAACTGAAGATCGGGAAGCAGATCTATATGGGGTCAAAGGGATCATTTTTGGACTACTCATTAGTGGATGTAATGAACGCATACAAAGCCAATTTGAGTAAGATCTATATGACAATTTGGATCTTAGGGCAATTTATGTCGATTTCAAATGGGTAATTTGTATGGGGGCTAGGTCTGAACATGGACCGATTCTCACCAATTTCAATGGCGTTCATCCCATGGCCGATTAAAGCTTATATACCAAATTTCATCAAAATATATTCATATTTGCGACCTGTAGTTTGATTACAAGCTTTACATGGACACACAGACGGACGGACGGACGGACGGACGGACGGACGGACATTGTTAAATCAACTCAGAAAGTGATTCTGATTCGATCGGTATAATTAAAGATGGGTCTAGGTCAAATATTTTTGGTTGTTACAAACAGCAGCACAAAGTCATTATACCCAAACCACATAGTGGTATAGGGTATAACAAGTAAGAAAATTATAGTCTGTCTAGCCCGACTATACGATACCCTATACGATGGTTAAGAAACCCTATCTCTTCGGTCCAACTAATTGGATATAGCAAATAAGCATAAACCAAATTTGAGTGGCATTTTTATTAATTTTTTTCGCTGCAGATATGAAAAAGTTCATCTCGGATACTATATTTATATGGGGACTAAGTCGAAAAATGGAACGATCCTGACCATATTTGGTATGGGTACTTATACTTTGAAAAACTATATACAAACCAAATTTGAGAAAAATCTGTGCAATATTTTTGTTTTTTGATAGATTTAAGTGAAGATCGGGAAGCAGCTCTATATGGGGAATATGACTAAGAATTTTCCTATAGGGAGTAATTTTGAACTACTGATTAATGGATGTAATAAACACATACAAACCCAATTTTACTGAGATCTATATGATAATTTGGAACTTATGGCAATTTATGTCGATTTCATAGGGGTTATTTGTATGGGGGCTAGGTCTGAACATGGATCGATTCTCACCAATTTCAATAGCGTTCATCCCATGGCCGATAAAAGCTTACATACCAAATTTCATCAAAACATATTCATATTTGCGACCTGCAGTTTGATTACAAGCTTTACATGGACACACAGACGGACGGACGGACGGACGGACATCGTTAAATCGAATCAGAAATTGATTCTGATTCGATCGGTATAATTAAAGATGGGCCTAGGACGAGTATTTTTGGTTGTTACAAACAGCAGCACAAAGTCATTATACCCAAACCACATAGTGGTATAGGGTATAAAAACTCATGCCATGTGGAACATTATAGATTAATGGATATATCTTGTTCATCCATTTTTTTAAAAGTATTTTTGCACTTTTTCACATAAAAACAAGTAAGAAAATTATAGTCGGTCTAGACCGACTATACGATACCCTATACCATGCGTTTCGAAACCCTATCTCTTATAGATATAGCATCCGGTATGAACCTTTTCATATCTGCAGCCAAAAAAATTAATAAAAATCCCACTCAAATTTGGTTTTTGCTTATTTTCTATGTCCAGTTAGTTGGGTCTGAGAGATAGGGTCTCTAAACGCATGGTATAGGTTATCTTATAGTCGGTCTAGACTGACTATAATTTTCTTACTTGTTTTTTAATAAATTTAAGTGAAGATCGGCTCTATATGGGGCCAAAGAGATCATTTTTGGACTACTCATTAATGGATATAATGAACGCATACAAACCCAATTTTAGTAAGATGGATGACAATTTGGATCTCATGGCAATTTATGTCGATTTCATAGGGGTAATTTGTATGGGGGCTAGGTCTGAACATGGACCGATTCTCACCAATTTCAATAGCGTTCATCCCATTGCCGAAAAAAAGTTATATACCAAATTTCATCAAAATATATTCATATTTGCGACCTGCAGTTTGATTACAAGGTTTACATGAACACACAGACGGACGGACGGATGGACGGACATTGTTAAATCAACTCAAAAAGTGATTCTGATTCGATCGGTATAATTAAAGATGGGTCTAGGTCAAATATTTTTGGTTGTTACAAACAGCAGCACAAAGTCATTATACCCAAACCACATAGTGGTATAGGGTATAATAAAATCATACAGACTGTCAATTTCATAATATAAGATTTTCATATGGTACGACTTTTTCATAATGCTCGACTTTTTGACCGGTCGTATTACAAAGTGTGATAGTGTAAACTGGCCTTTAACCGTTTGTTAAAAGGTTCTTCTTCAGATAACACTTGCAAACTAAAAAAGTGGTTCAAATCGAACAACTTTTTTTGCTTAGCAATTTTCAACTAGTGCCGATCTCTCGCTTCTACGAGATACCGTTTAAACAACTTCTGAAGTTACCAGAAAAGTGTTATTAAAACATAATTTAGGATCTTCCACACATACAAAATTTTGTTAAATCTACATAAAAAAAATTTGTAATTAATCTCATGAACATAAGTATACTGAATAGATAAATAAAAAAAAGTAGATTGTTATATATTTGTTAATCAATTTATATAGTTTTTGTCATACTTATGATTAATAGAAGTTTTGAGTCTCTTTATTTGAAACGTTGTTAAAAAATTTGCAATAGTTTTTAACCAGAACTGTTGTAAAGGTGCTAAATCCTGCGCAAAATGAACTAAGTTTTACATCGCTGTTGGTATAGTAATCTTGGATTTACGAATAAAAGTGTTGTGCCCAAACACATCGCAGTTCATAGTTATCTAATTTAAAGATTTAACCCATTCCGACCAAAATTGTGTTGTTGTAAAACTACTACTCGAAAAGGATTATCCAGTGTAAATACAAATTTATAAAAATATGCACTCCATGCAAGTTTAACACTGATTTACAAAAACCGTTTAAGGAACATATACGTTCTAATATTAGAAATACGAGGATGTTACGTTCTTCAAAGCATTCTGATAATAATAACTCAATAATATAGACTATAAAAAACAAACACCTGTATATGTTTTTATTAACATTAATTAAAATTGTTATGCTCACTTGTGAAATAAGTTGTTGAAGCAAGTCATCACTTAATAAGTACAGCGCTAGACTAGGACATGAAAAACCCAAATTCAAATTCATCACAAGGATGATTCTTTATTTTTCAAATAATTAATCTATAAGTAAAACTGCGCACCAATGACACGCCCTTGGAATAAATATTTACTTGTGTAATTGGGTCATGGTAAATTAACGACTACTACTTGGTTTCACCTTGAATTCAAGGACTTCGTCAAAATTCTTAAGAACCTTAGCAATTTTATGGCTGCTAGATAACATAGACAAAATTCTGTTTGGATAATACAAACTCATTCCAACATTTAGTGAGATTCCTATTTAATTCGCAACAGTCACAGTCACACACCCAACAACATATGCTTAATTTATTTAGGAGGTAAGTAGTTAGTAGAATTAAGTTCATTACTTTTTAAATGTACAAAATGTTATCACTGCCTAAACACAACCAAGCATTAGTTCTGATATGAGCATTAAATATTTAAATCAACAAGAAACCAGGAACATAAAAAAATAAAGTTTTTTTTTTTTCAGTCATTAAACGTTTAAAAAAAATTGTTCATTTACATTTCTGCTTGTTTGTTTCTTATTCTAGCGGATACGGAAATCATAATAAATTTTTATTATGACACTTACAACTGTATGAATTAAACATTTTATGCCATAATTTTTGTGGTTTTTATAAATGTTCTGTTATTTTTCGTTTGTTTGTTTGTTTTTCGGTTGGGTGTGCAATTGTTCGTCTAAGTCGAAAATATTTTTTTGTTTGTTTGTTGAATTTACTGTGTATGTGTACTCAAAACGAACAGCGCGTTTAACTCTGTACAAAAAAAAAAAAGTAAGAATTTTTATTCGGTCTAGACCGGCTATACGATAGCCTATAACATTCGTTTTGATAAAGAAAATAGACAAAAACGAAATTTTAGTGGTAGTGTTATTAATTTGTGGTATGCAGATATGAAAATGTTCATATCTGATGTTATGTTTATATGGAGCATAGATCAAAAAATGGTGAGTAATAACCATATATAGTAGTCACTTACTTTTCTCAAAGAAGATATAAACCAAATTTAAAAAAAAATATATAAAATATTTTTTTAAGTTTTAATAAACTCTATATGGGGACTATGATTTCCAATGGTCGTTTTGGTCTATTTTTAGACTAATGGGTATTCTACGCACACACACCAAATTTAATCGATATGTATATCTATGTATATTATAATTTTAATCTTGTGACAAATTGTACCAAATTTCATCAAAAGTTATTCATATTTGTGACTTATTGTTTGATTACAAGGTTTACCAGAACTCACAAACAGACGGACAGACGGATGGACTGACATCACTAAAATGAATCCGAAGTGATTCTCAGTTGATCGGTATAATGAAAGGATGGCCTAGGTTGAATATTTTTTTTAGCAGTTACAAACATCAGCACAAACTCATTATACTCTGACTATGGAGGGCGAAGTGGTAAAACAAATAAAATTACCACAGGAAGAACAAAAAGCAATTATTTGGTTTACTAAAAAATTAAAAAGAATGCACCTTTTTTAACATGTCTGTACAATTTAGCAAACTTTTATTATATTTACTCATATGTTACACTATTGTTTAAAATTTAAATTTCGTTTTTATATTAACGCTTTAGGAATTATAAATTCGAATCGAAATACTTAGGAAGTTCTACAATCGAATTTTTAAAATAGATCTGCTTCAGGTTTTTTCGGAAGTTAAATATGACTGATTAAATACTCAGACCCCACTGGTTCCTTCCAACATTAGTAGATGATCTAATATTCCCAGTGCCTTCCTCACCTAAATATACATCTAGCAGCCCTAGTCATAAGTTTATGTTAAGCACTCAAATTTCGCTACCTACAACTACACTGACAGCAACTCAACATCGCAAGAATTGAATTTTTTTTTGTTATCGTTTAAAAAATGTCTTTTTTTTTGTTTTAATAAGCTACTACAGAATAATATTTTATGATTTAATTTTTTTTTTATTATTAAAAGAAATTTTTTGCTTATTCAGTGGATATGCAGTAGGGCGGGTCGATTTGTAGGGAGGCAAAAAAATCGCTCAAGTGAGAAGGAAAATCATATTCTAGGGATGAAAATAAGAAACTTTGCCCAAGGAACCATACCTCTAAAACGAAATCTTGTGTCCCGACTTTTGACCTGTCTGTCTATCTGTCTGTCTGTCTGTCTGCCCATTCACCTCGTGCAATTGATCTGAAACTTGGCCCATAATCTTGTTGTGACTACAGATTAATTTTGGGGTAGTCACGCAGAGGCACGCACAGTCACGCACATTCACGGATGATCTAAAAGTTATTTACCCTCATCCGAGCGACCTGAAACTTGCTGTGAAAAAAAGATTAACTTTGACATAGTCATGCAGAGTCACGGAGAGATGAAAAACCAATTTACCTGAAGAAAATGTTGTTGATTACACAGGTAGTTATATATATATTTTTAAAAATATCGTTGGAAAGTCTTTCAATAATATTATTGCTGCAACAGTCAAATTTTTGAACATAAAAAGGAGGTTTATTTGGTACAGTAACCAAATACACAATACACAGAAAGATACGATTGTTTTTACTTTGCCTTGATATGTGACAGATATTGTGTGCCTTATAGAGTAGCATTAGCATTGGGAACCGCTTGATTTTTCAAGATTTTAAAATGAAAGATAAGCATGGCAAACCTCTTATCATGGATAAATCGAAAGTTCGAAGAGAAAAAGAGAAATGCAGACAAGATGTGCTTCGCAAACGGTTAGATGATACCAATTTTTTTTTAGCGTTTTCATTCGATGGCAGAAAAGATGATACTTTAACGAGAGATAAAATTGATGAGAAGTATCGTACTAGGATGGTAAAAGAACCTCATCTTGTTATTTTGAGAGAACCGAATTCTGAATTGATTGGTTACGTAAGACTGGCACATGAAACCGCTGAATACAATACAACAAAATTAAATAAACTTCTAAACAATAAAAATATATCACGGGATGCATTAATTGGCATATGCATTGATGGTGAGCCAACAAATTCTGGCCCACACGGTGGAATTATACGACGATTCGAGTTACTGTTAAAAAGACCATTGCATTGGTTCGTTTGCCTTCTACACTTCAACGAACTTCCGTTTCGGCATTTGTTGAAGCTTTGGATAATTCAACCAGCACTGGACCAATATCGGCAACCGGAAAACTGAGCTGTCAAATCAAAACTTGTGAAATTCTTCCGGTAAGTTATTGCTATCACTCATTTATTATAATTGTAATCCGTTTTTCATTATTTTATTATTACATATTTTCAGGTAGTGGACGGCTTTCAGAAAATAGAGTTGAAAAATATGTCCCCTGCTCAAGAAAAAATTGAATTTTCCATCGATTCAAAGTACTTATACGACATGGCCCATGCAATTTCTAGCGGCGTAGTTTCGGTGGATCAGGCTAACATCAAACCAGGGAAAATTGTACATTCTCGATGGCTCACTAAGGCCGCTTGATTATTACGATTATATGTGACAGCGGGAAATCTAGATGAGAATTTAAGAATTCTGGTTGAATTTATAATTAAATGTTATGTGCCAATGTACCTCAATATCAAGTTTTACAGCTCTGTCGTGTACGGTAGTCTATTATTTCTCAAGTTCATTAGTGGGTCACGATTTCTAGAACCTCGTTTACGCAGAATTGTCAATCAAGTAATTACAGATAATTCATATTATGGGCATTCGGAAAATATCTTGTTATCAATGTTGTTTGATGATAGTAAAGAAAAGCGCGACTGTGCTATAAATAAAATTCTATGCTATCGAACCGATGTTGATGACCCAACGGAACTTAGAGTTTATAAAAATCCATATATAAACTTAAATTGCACAAGTTATACGGAAATGATTAATTTGAATGATATGAATAACGTATTTGAACCACCATTGACGCGAAGCATTCCGTACGATACATTGAAAGAATATTTAAATCAAGATGATCCACCGTTTAATGATCCAAAAATTCCATCACATATACAGGGACCGGAACGACACGTCCAATTGCTGGCTAAGTTAAATTCATTTTTTCATTTACATATGTTCTGAAAAACTCCAAAAAGAAACAAGTAAGAAAATTATAGTCGGCGTAGACCGACTATATGATACCCTATACCATGCGTTTAGAGACACTATCTCTCAGACCCAACTAACTGGATATAGAAAATAAGCATAAACCAAATTTGAGTGGGATTTTTCTTAATTTTTTTGGCTGCAGATATGAAAAATTTCATATCGGATGCTATATCTATATGGGGACTAGGCCCAAAAATGGACCGATCCTGACCATGTTTGGTTAGGTCTCTTGTATTTTGCAAAAATATAAACAAACATTTGAGAAGAATCAGTGCAATATTTTTCTTTTTTGATAGATTTAATGAAGATCGGGAAGCAGCTCTATATGGGGACTATGACTAAGAGTTGTCCAATAGGGATTATTTTTGGAATACTGATTAATGGATGTAATATATACATACAAACCCAATTTGACTATGATTTGTATGATATTTTGGATCTTATGGCAATATATGTTGATTTCATGGGGGTCATTTGTATGGGGGCTAGGTCTGAACATGGACCGATTCTCAGCAATTTCAATAGCGTTCATCCCATGGCCGACAGAAGATCAAATTCTAAATTTCATCAAAATATATTCATAATTGCGACCTGCAGTTTGATTACAAGCTTTACATGGACACACAGACGGACGGACGGACGGACGGACGGACGGACGGACGGACGGACATCGCTAAATCGAATCAGATAGTCATTCTGATTCGATCGGTATAATTAAAGATGGGTGTAGGTCAAATATTTTTGGTTGTTACAAACAGCAGCACAAAGTCATTATACCCAAACGCAAGTGGTATAGGGTATAAAAACATACCCATTTCGCTGATTTTTCATGTAAAGTGCCAAAATGGTGATTTTTTTAAATGTTGGTATGGGGAACCCCGAGGAGTGTGCCGCTGGCGTGAGTGGGGCGGCCCTCTAAAGTTAGTGCGGGTCGATCATACATTTGTACTCGATTGGAGCACTCTAAATTGGTCAAGGTGAGACAGACAGACAGACAGATAGGTCAAAAGTCGGGACATCAGAAGTCGTTTTAGAGGTATCGTTCCTCGGCCAAAGTTTCTTATTTTGATCCCTAGAATACGATTTTCCTTGTCACTTGGGCGATTTTTAAATCGACCCGACCTAATATCCATTGTCAAAATTGTGGTTATGAATACTGCTGTTATCATAAAGTGCAGTCCAATGAAAGTGATTAAAAACAAAAACATATGGTGCAATGGCTCTTTCAGCACACTCAGCCACTAGCTATAGTTGAGCGATTTTTTTACGATGACACTTAGGTAAAATTCATTAAATTGTGAATTTTTAAATAAAATTCATTAAATTTCATTATATATATTTGTTGAATACACAGAAGCCATATAAATGAGTTTGGTAATAAATACTTCTATAAGAGCCTAAAGGTATGCTAATCAATAAATATGTGTTTTATGTATGTGTTAGTAGCAACGTTAAATGATTATTGCTCCAAAAAAAATGTACCAGATGTTACTGTTGGAATTAATCAAATTCTACTTTAATTATTATAGAAAATACAATCTAGTTTTTATTGACAAAATTGTTTGTAAATATTTTTATAGAAAATAAATTATATTCATTGCGTATTGAGATACGAACGAAAACATATTGCCTTTACTTTTCAACAGTTAAACATCTGTAAACATGGTAATTGAGAGTTTAGGACATGTCACAAGAAGTCGCCATGTCTATTAATATTAAAGATATAATACTGTGAGTAACAACAAGTTTTTATACCCTATACCACTATGTGGTTTCGATATAATGACTTTGTACTGCTGTTTGTAACTACCAAAAATATTTGACCTAGACCCATCTTTTATTATATCGATTGACTCAGAATGACTTACTGAGTCGATTTAGCGATGTCCGTCCGTCCGTCCGTCTGTGTGTCCATGTAAACCTTGTAATCAAACTACAGGTCGCAAATATGAATATGTTATGAAATTTGGTATCTAAGCTTTTATCGGCCATAGGATGAACGCTATTGAAATTGGTGAAATTCGGTCCATATTCAGACCTAGTTCCCATACAAATGACCCCTATGAAATCGACATAAATTGCCATAAGATCCATATTATCATATAGATCTCAGTGAAATTGGGTTTGTATGCGTTCATTATATCCACTAATTAGTAGTCCAAAAATAATCCTTATAGGGCAATCCTTAGTCATAGGCCCCATATAGAGCTGCTTCCCGATCTTCACTTAAATCTATCAAAAAACAAAAATATTGCACAGATTTCTCTCAAATTTGGTTTGTATATATTTTGTGAAAATATAAGTGACTTTAGCAAATATGGTCGGGATCGGTCCATGTTTCGATCTAGTCCCCATATAAATATAGCATCCGATATGAACTTTTTCATACCTGAAGCCAAAAAAATTAATAACATTGCCACTCAAATTTGGTTTATGCTTATTTTCTATATCGAATTAGTTGGACCGAAGAGATAGGGTCTCTAAACCATGGTATAGGGTCTAGGTCGACTATAATTTCTTTCTTGTTTTTTTTTTTTTTTAAATAGTTTCTATTTTTTCTGTTAAATGTACAGAATACTTATTTCGTGCTCATTGGTTAAAAAAATTAATGGAAAGATACACAATGACTTTGAGAGCACAGAAACAACTAATAAATTACTGCAATGTTTCTCTATACGTATTTAAAATGATCTTTGAATAAAATAACGGCATTTTTTAAAGTAATTTTTTAATATTGATTATAACAAAGAATATTTTTGGACGTTTTGGTAAAAATATAAATATAAAAAAAAAATTAAACTACAAGCAACAAATTATTCTTCTTGATTTTTAACATGTATGGTAGGGTGGGTCGATTTAGCAATTTTGGCTTGAGGAAAAAAAGTTCCACTACGACATATCAAAAAAATCATTTTCGAGGCGCCCAAATTTAAATATTTTGACTTTTTCTCAATTTTTATTTTAAGGTTTTTTAGTAGGTAATAAAAAAAATCCGCTGATTTTTTTTTGTTTAATATTACCTTTCCAAGTTGAAATTGTACGCTAAAAACGATTGCGATAGCATTTTTTTCCAAAAAAATGTTTTCTAAAGGTTTTGGACGAGTTTTTGGCGAAAAATCAATTTTTTTACTCGTTAATTTTACCCTGATTTTTAAAATTTTTTTTGAGGGATTAGGGGCTTCTGGGGTGAGATTGGAGAAGTAATTTTTTTATAGCGGTCGAGCCAATTTTCGGAGTTACGGATCGACAAAGCTTTGCTTTGATTTGTACATAACTTTGTTGCTTATTATCATTGGAATGCTTTTTGAGTGTCTTTTATCTGATATTTCGAAAATCGAAATGCATTAACCCATTATTAGCTACCAAAATGCTGTTATAGGAGTTAATATAAGCTTATTTTTAATGTATGTAATGTCTTTGTAGCTCCTTAAGGGCTGGAGATATTAGGTGGTAAAGTTGGATTTTCTGTACATTTTTAGGAGAAAATAGGAATTATAACATTACTTATTATAATTTTATTTTTTTTTTCCGCCAGTGGCACTTTTGTAACAGCTAAAGAGTAAATAACGTGGTTCGCCATATTTTTCCACAATTAATAACAAAATATTGCCACACATATAAGAAAGTTACAAATTTATAATCAATTTAAAATCAGTACATTTCTATAGCGTAAATTCTTTTAAAGGTAATGATATTTTTTGATAATTATGCATTTTTTTTAATGTTATGTTTCTTGACAAGCAGAAGTCCGTGCTTTAGTTTTGTCCGACACAGTATACATTCAACTTTACAACGTGGATATGTACCACATGAGGTCTTCCTGTAGTTCGATAAAGGTTTTCCTATACTGTAACCCATCTACAGACGAGCTAATATAAAAGCCGTCCATACCAATCAACTTACAAATGACAATTGCAGATTTGATACTAGCATTTACTTACGATCTAAAAATATAATCCCATATCTAAACAAAAGAAAATTCTGGTGGCTTACAGCTTTCAATATTTTTATCCTTTGACCACACGTTTATTTTATCAAACATAAAAGTAATTTTTGGTATAAATTTTTCATTAAATATCATTTATATTATCTACAAATACTCTTAAGTTGTGCAAAGATCATAAACAATTAAAATTAAAATTAATTTAAATATTTTATTAATATTTATATCTAATATACATGAGCACCCGAATATGGGACTGTATAAATATATACAAGTTGTTTATTTTTGGTTTAATTATATTAATTTTGTTTAAATAAACGTTATAAAAAAAATTCATATAAAAATAACATCAGATAACATCTGGTATTAACTTTTTCATATCTGCACGGCACAAATTAACAACAATAGCGCCAAAATTTGGTGCATGCTTAGTTTCTATATCCAGTTATTGGTTCCGATATGTTGAATCCAAGATCCTCTATCTATATTTTTCTGACTTGTTTTCATACTTGTTTTGATATTTAAGGCTGTTTTTGACTGTGCATTCGTACCTTAAATTCGTATAATACCCATCGGCTGGAAATATTCTTATGAGACTGTAATGATATAAACAGACTGAAAAATAAGTTATCATAAGACTTGTATGAAATTCAGGTAAAAAGTTTCTTCTATGCATATTAAAAAACATTATAAGTAATATCAAAATGTAGAGTTTTAAATATTTAGTACCGATGCAAGATTTTTCTTTTTGAATTCGCACCCCCTTTACAAGTTCCATAGTTACCTAATGAAAAATTCATGTCGAACCACATGGCAGTTGGAGTGGGATCATTTTTAAAAAAGGTATTTTTTTTCAGGTTTTCGAATTTTTTTTACTTTGCTCCAAGACGACATAAATAAAATTTGGTATCATCGAAAAGAGTTTTTGAAGCAGCATCCAGTGGTATATAAAACTTGACCACTTACGACCTACTAGATGAGATATTTAACTAACTACATATTTTCGTTTCGGGTTTTCATACAAATTCTACGTATTCGGAAATAATGTTTTGCTTTTCAAATTGAATCTGTTTTAAAATAATGTTAATTTTTTTTTTTTGTAATTATTCACATACGCGAAATCGCGATATATTTTATCTTTTTGCAAATATAGGCAATATGGATATCAAAATTTTTCATTTTTCAATTATAATATCCTGGTGATAAGTAAAAGATCCGTTTTCAAATCCAGGATGCTGTGAGATATATTTAAGTTTTCAAATATTAATTTTCTAATTAAAAACATATTAATATATTAATGACAGGTGCAGCATAAATTTATAATATTTGACTTAAAAATAAATTTACGAAAACACTAGAAATGGATTTTTCTCCTGTTCAGCTGAACTAAACTAAGCTTCCGACAAACTGTGACATAATCCAGCATTTGTTATTTTTGCGACCGCAGTGCAATAACCAGTCATATGGACTCTCAAAATTTTATAAAGCAATGATTACGGAGTTGTGTGAGTTATGGAAATTTGTTCAAATTCCGGCAAAAAGTTTTCCAGCTATATGGAAGAAGCTGGAATACCTCACAAAGAGATATCCCCTCAAAATAAGAGCTCCATGCAGGTGTACTGGCAAGAGCAAAATTCCATGATTTGCCTGGAAGTTTCACGTAGATCAAGCTGAGCCACGAATAAAATATATTTTTACATGTGGCTTAGTAAGGGGTGGATACCATAATACAAATCATTCAGCTGTATCTAGTGAAGCAGAAAGCGAGAGCAGCTATGTCCTAAGATCAATAAATGTAGATGAATCCGACCAAGTTTCATCATCATCTGAGGACGAAGAAAATTCAAAACTACATACAATGGAACTTCCAACATTTAGTGCTGCCTTGGATCGAGCTGGCGTGTCAAATCGCTATGGAGCCCTATTGGCCAATACTCTGTTAAAATATTCAAATATCACAGGCATAATTATAGATCGGCTTAATATAAGAAGAGAGCGTAATAAGGCTAGAAAGTATGCAAAAAAGAATTTAATTCTTCTAATTCTTTACTAAAGGCAATATCGTTTGATGGAAAAAGGGAACGCACCTTAAAACAAGTAGTGGTAAATGGGTTTTCACGTAACGTAAAAGTAATGGAAGAGCATGTTACGCGTGTTAAAGAACCAAACTCTTCTTTTATTGGTTACATTACAGCGGAAGATGGCAAAGGCAAAGAAATTGCAAAAGGAATTCTCAGTTTCCTAACTAATGAAGGCATTGCCTTAGATAACCTGGTTGCAGTTAATTGTGATGGTACTAGTACAAATACAGGCAAACATAACGGAACTATTTGTACTTTGGAAAGAGAATTTCAGCGACCGTTACAGTGTTTCATTTTAACGAACAGCCATTTGTCGCTCTTTTAAAAAGCCTGTTGGGAAAAGCTACTGGCCCCCAAAACTGGCCGGGAAATATTGAAAACCTCTTAAGAGAATGCGAAAATATACCGGTAAGTATCACTAGACCAATTTTGAGTTTGTATTTAATTTATTCCTGTATTTAAAATTTCGTTTACTCAAAGTCAATTTCTGATATTGCACCGATATCTATGGGTGAAATGCCCGAAAATATTGACAGTTGGGACCTACGTGCAGACCAAAAATACTTGTTTGAAATGGTCAAAGCCGTAGACAGTGGAAATTGCGATAAACATGTAGCCAGTATGAAACCTGGATTACTGAATTTATCGCGTTGAATTTATCAAGAATTTTAAGACTCTATGTTACTCAAATCGCCCCCTCAGAAAAATTAACAGAGTTAGCATTTTTCGTTATGAAAGTTTATGCTCCGTTTAGGTTTCTCGTAAAAAGTCAACCTCATGCCATTCACGGAAGCCGCCACTTACTAAAATATTCAAAATGGACACATATGCTTCCAATCGAACTTCAAGAAATTGTCAATCGTTCCACTCAAATAAATGGGGTTTTTTCACATCCAGAAAACAGACAAGGAAAAAGAAGTTCGCTCGGAGGCATTAAAAATCATTCTCGAAGCACGCGATAGTACTATTGATGATATTCGAATATTGAATTCCAAAAATATTGTTCGAGTGCGAGTCCTTAAAAGATATGATAAATTGAAATGAAATTGGTCGCATTACTGAACCACCTTGTATACAATTTTATTCCCATCAGTATTTAAAATATCTTTGCGATTCTGAAGAAATTATTGAAATACCAGGTAAAGTCACAATTTAAAAACTGTTTATAGAGATAAAATTAACTGCTTCTTTTACCGAAATCAATTTAGAATTCCCAAGCCATTCGCAAAACACGGAACGATTTGTTAAGCTAGTAAGCGAATCATGTCTTTCTGTCTCTAGTAAGCGAATCATGTCGCGAAAAGATTTTTAAAAATTTTTATATTTCTTATTGTAATTGTATATTTCACATTTCGATAAATTTTTTAATTTGTAGTTTAGTTAACTAATTTAATTTGTTCTGCTAATAACTATTTTTCTCATTTCATATGTGCATTCAACTAAAAAATTAATATTTGAAAATTTGATACCCATATTGCCTATATTAAAAAAAGATAAAATATATCGCGATTTTCGCGTTTTATGTCAATAATTACAAAAAAAAAATTAACATTATTTTAAAATTCAATTCAAATTCAAAAAAATTCGAAATACTGAAAAAAATACCTTTTTTAAAAATGGTCCAGCTCACAGATGGCCAACGCTAGAACCAAAATATTTTGGGAATCATAATAAAACATATCAAGCTTTATTTTCAGCGGGGTAACAAAATCACTTTTTTCTCTTCCATACAAGTTGAGTAGCTCTAATAAGCATAATAATATGTCACATCTATTCTATATTTGCAACATTTTTAAAAACTTTCCTTTGACAATTTAATAAAGAAGCTTGATAGGCATACAATTTTATGTTATATAGTTCATATTTGGAAACTGAAAGGGTCGCGGAGCGGAAAGATTATGATTCGACAAAGTTGTAATATTCATGGTGAGTTTGATTAAAATCAAATGCTACGAATCCTACTACTGTGCGGTTTCAAATGGATTCTCCCATTATTTGAGGTCATATCACACGATGTGTGTTTTACAGATGTACTGACACTTTTTTTTTATCAATATGTAATTCCGTATATCTGTCAAAATTATCATTTTTCATACGATTTATAATTTTTGCTATCACACGTGCATATGTATATCCATATGACATAACCTCTAAATGTAAACAACAGCTGATTTAATTTATGAATTTACAAAAATTTATTGCTAAAAATAAAGTTTTATATTTTTTTAATTGTTAATTAATATTAAACAATTTATTTTTCTTTTAATATTAATCTTTATAATTTACTCTGTTTTTCTTTCGCCACAACCAGTGTTGTATTTATACCCTATACCACTATGTGGTTTGGGTATAATGCCTTTGTGCTGCTGTTTGTAACAACCAAAAATATTTGACCTAGACCCATCTTTAATTATACCCATCGAATCAGAATCACTTTTTAAGTTGATTTAACAATGTCCGTCCGTCCGTCCGTCCGTCCGTCCGTCCGTCCGTCCGTCTGTGTGTCCATGTAAACTTTGTAATCAAACTGCAAGTCGCAAATATGAATATATTTTGATGAAATTTGGTACATAAGCTTTTGTTGGCCATGGGATGAACGCTGTTGAAATTGGTGAGAATCGGTCCATGTTCAGACCTAGCCCCCATACAAATTACCCCTATGAAATCCACATAAATTGCCAAAAGATCCAAATTGTCATAGATCTTACTCAAATTGGGTTTGTATGCGTTCATTACATCCATTAATGAGTAGTCCAAAAATGTTCCCTTTGGCCCCATATAGAGCTGCTTCCCGATCTTCACTTAAATCTATTAAAAAACAAAAATATTCCACTGATTCTTCTCAAATTTTGTTATATAAATTTTTGCAAAATACAAGAGACTTTACCAAACATGATCAGGATCGGTCCATTTTTGGACCTAGTCCCCATATGGATATAGCATCCGGTATGAACTTTTTCATATCTGCAGCCAAAAAAATTAATAAAAATCCCACTCAAATTTGGTTTTTGCTTATTTTCTATGTCCAGTTAGTTGGGCCTAAGAGATAGGGTTTCTAAACGCATGGTATAGGGTATCGTATAGTTGGTCTAGACCGAATATAATATTCTTACTTGTTTTACATATTTGTCATGTCAAAATAGAACTTGTTCTAATTGAAAAATGTACATGTGACTTTCCTCATGTATTCTACATAAACAATGTGTTACATGTATCACACGATATGTACAACTTTTGGTGTGGGAAAAGTTGACAGTACATACGTAAAAAACATATCGTGCGATAGAACCTTTAGCATTTAACGGAATTACTTGTAATGAAATTTTCATGACCGTTCATGACGTTTAAGTAATCATAATCATAATTACTTTAAAGCACGTTTTTAATTATTTGTTTATCAAGACTATCTTTACAACAGCAAAAAAACATTGATATAATAAATTATTAAATAAACATGATTATTTTTATGTATTTACTTGTTATCATTACACAAAGAAAACAGATTTGCTGTTGTACTTGAATTTATTTTGTTACCCCAACATTGTTTTCAGTTCAGTTGTCACAACTGAGTTTTTTTTTTTTTGTTATGATAATTGACTATTTCAGTTCAGTTATTATAATTTCAATTAAATTATTTTTGATGTGTAAACATCTGTACGCGTAGGGGTGTAAATTTCTAATTCACAATACAATCACAAAAACAGCGTAATATGTGAGCGTAAGATCTTACGCGTTACATGTGAGCATTAAGACAAATCAGTGGTGACATGGTTGTTTGGTGAAAAAATTATGATATGTAATAACTTTTTTTTTGCTGTTTTCTGCATTTTATTTATTACCAGATGTTTACACATCTCCCCTGTGATCGGACTCACATGATTTTTTTTTTGTTAGATATTCTTTTCGTTTTTAAATAGAATGAAACTGAGAAATCAGATAAAATGACTTTTCGCAATTTTCTTGACATTTGATGCCTGTTTTATGTAGAGTTTATTATGCTGCTTCCAAATCGGTTTTTCATTTCTTCCCCATCAGCATGCTATTGCAGTTGAAAATTTGAAAAAGTATAGCACTTTTTCCACAACTGTACTAGACTATAATTACAACATTGAGTTTCGAACCTCAATTTTTATCACGGACTTCAAAACTGTTATTTGAAATTTCTGATAGCTTTAGTTTAGAAGCTGGTAAAGATAGTTCTTGCTTCCATAAAAAGTTATTGAAATGAAAATTTACATTTTTGTCTCTGGTATTACATATCTTGTAAACTACAGTCGCCATAATATAATTAAAAGCAATTTTGAATATGCATGCGTAGCGAAGTCTATATTATTTAAATAAAAAAGAGCAATTAACAAGTTTTTGTTCGTTAATTACAGCTAAACATGTTAACAATACTTGTTCTTTAATTGCAGCTAACTCACGTTGAGTTACAAATCTTTATCAGCAAACAAAAGCAATAGATAGTGTGCTTGGTAGATTAGCCGAAATCAAGCTAACTAGAATCAAAGCAATAAAATATTCTATTCCAAATTTTCCAATTTAGATTTACAATAATTGTTCTTATTGCTTAAGTTACTAAAATAAGAGCTTTATGAATTGATTAGTGTCATCAGTCATTAGAATTCAATGCAATGTTCGTTGGAACGAACATGTTTTTCAAGTGTCAAAAGAAGCATCCAAGTGTCTTGGTTTCCTAGAGTGCTGCAAAAATTACTTCCCCATAAAATCTATATTACTTAGATCTGACCGAAAATTGAATACAACTAACAGGATAAAAGATTCAAAATCTATTTTGGATCAAAATCTAATTTAAAATCTAATCTGGACCGTGCACAAAGGAGGCCGTTGATGCTAATTAATGACAGTGGGTATCCAACTGTACTGACTCTATGGAAAATCGTCGAAATGTGGGATATGTAACATTGTTCTGCAAATATTACAATAGGAAATATTCTTCTGAGATTAGCGAACTCATTCCAAGTGCCCGAGTTTCATTTCGATCCATCTGTTTCTCTAGTAGATCACATCCATTTGTAGTCTATTGTCCAGTTGAACGCACAACGAATTACGGAGAAAATTCGTTTATCATTCGAACCAGCTGTATGTGGAATAAACTGCCCGCACAAGTCTTTCCTGACAGTTATAATCTGATAAAATTTAAGTCAAATATCTGTGGTTTTCTAGAATAACCGCGTATGTCATAAAATCAAAATGTGCAGGGGAGCCAAAAAAACGTTGTATTTGAAATTATGGGCTTGATATAAAGTTTTTAGAGCTTTTTATTTATTTATATAAAATTTTGAGTCAAAAATCTTCAGAGGAATAGATCCTAGAGAAGGACGAAAAAAACAATGTGTAAATAACACTTAAAGTGTGTGCAGATAAAACAACTTATGTCGACAAACGTCGTTTTCTTTGAAAAACGAAACTACCAATGCCACCACCCATGTAGGCATAAGTTGTTGTTGCATGAAAGTGGATTTTTTTTGTTCGTCAACAAAAAGTTAACGGGACTTAGGATGAGAATATCACAACGTATCAAGAATAAGAGTGAAAAAAAATAACAGAAATAAACACACAAGTTTTTATAAGTGGTTGTAAACTGAAAAATAATCCAATATTATTTTGCTTTTTTTCATTAATTTTGTGAGAAAATAATTTGTCAGCGATCAAACGTAGGTTGACATACGTCGATAGTGATGCAAATTAATTTAATAAACATTTAAGTTACGTCGTTATTTACAGAAAAAAAACTCAGAATTGGTCAATATTAAAAAAAAAAATTTAACACATGTAAAGAGCGTTAAAAATTAATATATTTGGCATCGTTAACTCAAAACTGACAAAAATGGACATACGCGGTTATTCCAGAAAACAACAGATATCTCCTTCTTTCCTCCTTCCCATAACCTATTGTACTGAAATCAACACAAAGAAGTGCAGTTGTTTGGGGCGCCCTCTGAGGTTGGTTAATAATAAAAATTAAATAAAAAATTAATTTTTAATTATTATTGGAATATTTAAGAGCGTTGAATGAAGTAAATTATACCAATTCTTATATTAACTGTTTATGATTTGATTTTGATATTTTGTTGATTCGACAAGTTCATCACCCGAACTAAAGTGTACCAAGTAAGAGTATTAAATTCCAAATACAATATTGATGTAAAGATTTAAATTTTTCTGAAGCCAAAGCAGACGAATGCGCCGGTTAGTTGTCATTGGTACAAGATTTTTTTCTTATTTAAGTGGGATTGTTTTTTCTTAATTTCGTCATCCAATCTGTCCAATAACTCCACAAAGTACTTGGTAGTTATTTTTTATCCTTTTTTTAAAAAATCAATAAATATGATACTACGTACATCCCAAAAAAAACACTGAGCAATACCTTTCCAGCCAATTGTTGAGTCTTTGGCCGCTTTGGTCGGTTTTCGCACGATTGTAACCACTCCGCAGAGTGTCTATTGGACTCCGGTGTATAATAATGAATCCATGTCTCATTGATTGTTAAAAATCAATGTAAAGTTCAGGTGAATTTTCTTCAAACATCTGCAAAGCATACTTTGAATCAGGAAATGTTTCAGTTTTTGTTCAGCTGTTAAAAATCGCGGCACCCATTGAGCAGATCGCTTTTTCATATATAAATGATCATGTAATATAGGCTGAACTCACTCTGCTGATATCTTTATGATGGCAGTAATCTCACTCACTTTAATATTTTGATCATTCAATACAACCTGATTCACTTTTCTTACGTTTTCTTCGATAACTGCCTCATTTGGACGACCAGGACGATCTGCTTCATTTGTGATCGTACGACCACGTTTATGCTCGGTATGATATCTTTTAACCATTGAATGTGATGGAGAAGATTCACCGTAATGTTTATGAATCCAGTTTTTGGCTTGGACCGTATTTTTTCCCACCAATAAACAATGTTTAATCAAGACACGAAACTCTGTGCAATCCATTTTTTCTCAAACTTTAAAAGCAGCACCATTTTTATAACGGTAACTTTTTTCTAATTAACGAAATATCATGAAATTTTTCTAACAATTGGCCCTACTGAATAAACAGAAAAAAATTGGCACTTGTCACGTCATTTCTAGTGCAATTTCTAGGCAGCTTTATTTTTCAACTTAGCCAATTCACAAACCAACACATTTTTGGTTTATTATTATTGTGAACGAAGATAACAAACTCATTAACAAACACATTAGCAAATTTAATAAACACTCGCATAGTATATGTATAAGTTTATGTACTAGCAGATTCCAGCCCTCGAAATTCGAGTGCAAATTCTAGGAAATTTTATTTTTTCATTAAATAAAGACCCTTAAGGAATGATAATCAATTATAGCAAATTCACAAATCAACACAAAAAAACAAACTCATTTTTATTACAAACACATTAACAAATTTAATAAACACACACATAGCATTCTATAATTTTATGTATGTGTTAGTAGCAACTTTAAATGCAATTTACTCAAAATATGGGAAAAAATTAAAAAATCTGTAAATCTGACGTTTAGTCATAATCGGGATAAAACTGTAGAACAAAACATCGGTCACTAGAAATCGCCTAGCCTATTAACATTATAGATGTGTTGGTAGCAATTTTAAATGCAATTTACTCAAAATAATGGAGAAAATTTAAAAATCTGTAAATCTGCAAAACGGGTAAAAAGAAATATCTTTCAAATAATATACGCTTGGTGAAAACCGGGATAAAATGGTTGAACAACACATCGGTCACAAGAAATCGCCTAACCTATTAATTTTATAAATTTTTCATTATTCTTTACTCTCTTCATATTATATTCATAGCGTCTGCTTGTCTGCGTGTCGCCGTAATTTTGGATCGATTTTTAATCCTTTTTCCATGATCCAATCGAACTCAAACTTTGCAGGCAGATTTTTGCTTTTTTACATAGATATTTTCAGTCACTCAATTATTTAATTACATGATGGTAATTTAATTTACAAATAAAGGGAGTATAACAAAAACTTGGTTTTTTAAATCTTTATATGAAGTTTTTATTGGAGTATCTTTACATTTTCTTACATCATTGCTCACCTGTTTGGTCCAGATGCTACAAATGCAATACCAAAAATGCTACAGACTGTGACGAACATTCTAAGCCTAAGTAGTTCGACCCAATCGACCTATTGTGGACTGAAAACTGTTTTAAATAGAAGGACAGACATACGGACTGCCATCACCATGGGGTATCCTAAATTTGATTCGATGAGCTAATAACGAATTGGCAAACCAAAACTCTTTCGATTTCGATTTTAGTTTTTTCTTTTTTTCTTAGCGAAATTCTATAATTCACTATCATTCTCATCATTACTCTAATTACTACCATTACTTATATGCAGCAGAAAAAATATTGAGGTGAGTGCACATTCCTGGTATGTTTCCATATTATAACATTTTTATACCCTATACCACTATGTGGTTTGGGTATAATGACTTTGTGCTGCTGTTTGTAACAACCAAAAATATTTGACCTAGACCCATCTTTAATTATACCGATCGAATCAGAATCACTTTCTGAGTTGATTTAACAATGTCCGTCCGTCCGTCCGTCCGTCCGTCCGTCCGTCTGTGTGTCCATGTAAAGCTTGTAATCAAACTGCAGGTCGCAACTATAAATATATTTTGACGAAATTTGGAATATAAGCTTTTATCGGCCATGGGATGAACGCTATTGAAATTGGTGAGAATCGGTCCATGTTCAGACCTAGCCCCCATACAAATTACCCCTATGAAATCGACATAAATTGCCATAAGATCCAAATTGTCATATAGATCTTACTGAAATTGGGTTGCGTATGCGTTCATTACGTCCATTAATGAGTAGTCCAAAAATTGTCCCTTTGGCCCCATATAGAGCTGCTTCCCGATCTTCACTTAAATCTATTAAAAAACAAAAATATTGCATTGATTCTTCTCAGATTTTGTTTGTATATATTTTTGCAAAATACAAGAGACTTTACCAAACATGATCAGGATCGGTCCATTTTCGGACCTTGTCCCCATATAGATATAGCATCCGATATGAATTTTTTCATATCTGCAGGCAAAAAAATTATTAAAAATCAGACTCAAATTTGGTTTTTGCTTTTTTTCTATGTCCAGTTAGTTGGGCCTAAGAGATAGGACATGGTATAGGGTATCGTATAGTCGGTCTAGACCGACTATAATTTTCTTACTTGTTTATTTTGGTTCCATTCCGCAATAGAGGTTTATATTGTTTTTGCTATGTATATAGCGATAATGACGGGCCCTCCTCGTATCCAATATTATTACATTTTTTTTTTAAAAATAGCAAAACAAAAAAGAAACAAGTTGAAAAATTTTGTGGGTTTAGATCGAACTTATTATGTCCTATACCACGAGTTTCAAGATAGGGTCTTAACCCTTTCAGACCTAACTGTCTAATGTGCTTAGAATACAAATAAATACATTTTTACTGATTTTTTTTAGTGGTATTCAGTGATGGTTAATTATCTTGCGTGCTCTTTACACAAAAGAGAATGAAAAAAAGAAATTAAAAATGACTACAATCTTTTTACTATTCAGGTCTGAAAAGTTTAAATCCAACTTTACTCAGATAATAATTGAATACTAGTAGATTCCAGCACTCGAAATTCCAGTGAAAATTCTGGGAAACTCAACACATTAACGCAAACACATTAACAAATTTAATAGACACACACAGAGTATTGTATAATTTTATGTATGTGTTAGTAGCAACTTTAAACGATCATAACTCCAAAAAATATTCTAGACAAAGAAAATCTGTAAATCTGGGTAACAGCTAAAAAGGAATACCTTTCCAATAATGTAAGTTTGGTCAAAATCGGGATAAAACGGTAGAACAAAACATCGGTCACGAAAAATCGCCTAGCCTATTAATACTATAGATATATATAAAATAAGCATAAATAAAATTGTTATTAATTTATGGCTTTCAGATATTGGTACTAAGTTGAAAAATGGACCGATCACGACCAAAATTCGTAAAGTAATTTATTTTTATGAAAGTGGAAACTAAAGTAAGTCAAAAAAGTGTTAGTTACCAGAAGAAAAAAACCACACTTTTTTTGTAGAATATTTTGTCTACGAATATTTATTCAGAATAATAAAAGAGTATTCGCTTTTATTTCACCAAGGTTTACCTATATGAAAAAAATACAAAAAATTCATCTTATAGAAATCGTGAAACAGCAAATAATTTTCGCCAAAGAGCTTTTGTATCTGAAAATCGTTTCTAGAACAAGTGTAAAAACTTCGACATTCTAATTATTCCAAAGTTTTACAACTTTAGGCGATTGTAGCAACAGAAATTTCATAATAGATTTCCCATTTCTACTGTGATAACATATTAACTGTCAAGACAACAGAATTGTGATGCTAATCAAGCTGAAATTCGGTTAGTATTATATACCGCAGCCACAATGAATCTAATTGCTGTATGTACGTAATTATTTTAATCTTATAGGAATGACGATAAAATAAATATACTTGTAGTTAAAGTGATTGTTTTTCTTTTTATCAAAATAACTATGATAATAATTGTTTTTTTAATTGCCCACACTCGGAATAAGATTACATGCTGATTAAAATTTAAAGCTTATGTTTAAACAAAAACAATGTGTAGAATAAAATTATAAAATTGCGTTAATAAAGTTATTTGGGACGCATCGACAGTTTAGTGTGGTGGCGTTATACCAATAAATCGGTTCCCAAATAAAAAATTATAAAAATATATATAAAAATTATAACTACATAAACAAAAAGTATGAAATTATATAATAATTATAATTTCTTTTGAAATATAAATAAATATTTATATGCAACATTTAAAAATATTTGTTTAGTTATCAATATAAATATACAAAATGAAGTAAGTGTATAAAAATAATGCAAAATTTCAACTAATTGTCAGAAGGTACTAAGTATAATACATATTTAATATAATGATTAAGCATCAGCTATATATTGTCAAATTCGTATTAAAGACTTACAATTAAAAATTTATTGATTTATATTTATATTATATTTGATTTAAATTAAAAAAAAGAAATATATGAGTGCAAAAAAGTACAATGGCATATTTAATAGATTTTTTGTTGTTTAGTTAATAAGTATTATAATATTCAAACTTTAAAAATATTTACATTATTACACCATACCATCAAACAATGAAGTTATTCAGGGTTTACATGACATTGAAGTTTTACTTGCTTGAACATGAATAACTCGCTCTCTGTAAATATTAAAAATTTTCTGATGGCTGAAGAATGTAAAACTAAATGTAGTCTATCGGTAGTATATAAGTGAGGATAAAGGAACAAATATTGTGAAATATAATTTAACTTGAAAATCGTTTGATTTCATTTCTAGCAATAGGAACATACATATGTAGGTGCCTCTCAGGTGACTCTTACAAAAAAAAAAAAAAAAAATCAATGTGAGTCCGATCACAGGGGAGAGTGTAAAAATCTACACCTTTTCCAATTGTATTTCAAAAATTATCAAATGTATTTCAGAAAATATCTATTGAAATTCAGAATTAGTTTATATTAGTGATTTGGAGGCGCAGAAAATGTTTAGCAATATTTGGACTCATTTGTTATGCACTGTAAAATAAACTATCAAGGGTGGCCTTTTAATCGAAATAAGATGAGGACTTCATTTATTAATCAGCTACCGATTTTGAAGTCATCGTTTTGAAAAAAAAAACACGTTTATAACGTCACCTAAAATTCAAAAGGCAGTAACTAACAAAAAGTTCAAAATTGACTTTTTGTATTGTAGTTACGGCCTTTTACTTAAAAACTACTATTTTACCATAAATTTGTTTTCATAAATAAAACTCCGTCTTTATATTTCCGCTTGATTCTACAATTTGGGTACTAAACTTAAAGAAATTATTGTTTTATGATGTTTTTTGCTTCTCCTGTAAAAAAAATAAAAATATTAGTTACGGCCTTTTGCATTTTAGGTGAAGATATGTAGTTTTCAAGAAATACTACAAACCCAGTGTAGTACTAAAAAAAATATGTTTTTATATAGCGTTCTGACTATTTCTCTGAGACTCAATTGATATTTTCTGAAACTCAATTCATATTTTCTCAAGTAAATTTAATAATTTCTGATATACATTTGATGTTTTGTGAAATACAGTTGATATTTTCTGAAATATATTTGATAATTGCTGAAATACATTTGATAATTTCGGAAATACATTTGATAATTTCTGAAACTCAACTGATATTTTCCGAAATTCAATTAATATTTTCTGAAATAAAAATGTACTTTCTGAAAATCAATTGATGTTTTCTGAAATACAGTTGATACTTTCTGAAAGTCAATTGATGTTTTCTGAAATACAATTGATACTTTCTTAAAATCAATTGATGTTTTCTGAAATACAATTGATACTTTCTGATATACAATTGATATTTTCTGAAAATCAATTAATGTTTTCTGAAACACAATTGATACTTTCTGAAATTCAATTGATATTTTCTGAAATACAATTGGAAAAGGTGTAGTAAAAGTTCTGTCAATAGCAAAAAAAAAAAAAATAAAATAAAAAAGTTCTGTCAATAGCAACACTTGAATATTTAAAATTAACGAAAAAGATTTGTGATTTTACTAAACAGACAGCGAACTCGGCGGTTCTGCTTACTAAATACACTTACATATACCTCACACCGATTTTCCCTTACGCTGTTTTTGTGATTGTATTGTGAAATTGGATTACCCCTGAGCGCATTGATGTTAACAAATCAAAAATATCGCTTTATATAATCTGAAATAAGAAGAAGAGGCCCTGGCCGTAAACATCAAATGATCCAGCAAAAAAATACAGTGCTTCTTGTACAATAAAATAAAGTTAAAATTAGGTAGAAGTGAAACCATTTTAAAAGAATGACTTTAGCTTTAAAGGAGGAACCACCCCCTTAAATGTGGTTTTAAAAAACTGAGTTATTAAAAAACTACAATTGGAAATTATTACATTTAAAAATGAATATTCTAAAATAAAAATTGAGAATATCCAAATTAATTTTGGAAACTACAAATTAGCATAGAGCTAGAATTGATGTTGAGTAACTAAAACTTAATTTAAAAGGATTTGTAATAAAGTAATCTAATATAAGAACATGGATAAACTAGTATCGAAAATTTTAGTTTGACAAGCATTCTAGCTTTAAATTGGATACACCAATCAGTATGTAATACATGGACGTTTGAATGGAGAAGTTTAGAGACTATATAACATACCACTTCGCCAATATTTTGACCTGATTTGGCGAAAATTCATTGCTGCAGACAATGTGAATTATGTGCCACAAAGCAATAATCCTCAAAAATTTTCCTATTAAAGGTAAGTTAAATTTTTTATACAAGTGAAACGAGCTTTCGAAAAACATCTAAAGTAGCTCCTAGTGAAAAAAAAAAAATGTTCTAAAATGCAGTTAGGAAGGAATTGGAATTTAGGTGTTAAAAATCTGATGCATGATGCAGACTGACTGTATGATAACCTATACAATGAGTTTAGAGAAAGGGTCGTAAGTCTAACTAATTGGATGTAGAAAACAAACGTAAACCAAATTTATGTGTCATTGTTATAATGGTTGTCACAAACACATGCAAACCAAATTTGATAAAAATTTAGAAGATAATTGGGATCTTAGGGTAATTTCAATCGTTTTTACGGATGCTAGGTTTGAACATACACCAATTCTCACCAATTTCAATAGTCGACGAAAGCACATATCTTCACCTAAATATGCAAATGAGCTAAGTCACATTTTGCAAATTTTTCAGGAGATGCAAAAAACCTTTTAAAAATTTTTTGTGCTAATATTTTTGAAAACTGTAAATGCAGTTTTATGATATGTACGTAATTAATTAACTTAAGTAAATTTTTGAGTTTTAGTAAATATTAAATACTTTTTCAAACGGCTTCTCAGCTTCTTTTCTTCAAAGCTATTTTATTTTTGTATTGGAATCAGCTCATTTTATTTTATTTTATTTTGTTTTACTTGCTTTTGAAATAAAAAGAATACAAAGAAGATTTGGTCGTATTGCCATAGGAACTTATATTTATCAAGTTTTATGAACTCATTAAAATATTGCAGACATACTTCTCCGCTGCTAAGGAATTAAAAAAAAAAAAAAAATTTAACGGCCTCATTCGTTACTATAAAATAGAGTTCCTTATCCATTAAAAGGAAATATAAAATTTACTCATGTTGTAAATCGTCGTAGAACTTATGATAATCTGTTGGCAATGTTCTTTTTAAAAATTGTAAATCTTCATATTTCTTGGTAGATGTTGCTCTTTGGGTATTGTGAAGTTGTTTCAAATCACACCACTTTAATGCCACTACTGACGTATCTATCCGTTGAGGTAGAATTTTCCAATTGTCTGAAAATCGTAGTTTGTAAAATATTTCACCATCTGGAGTATATTTTACTGCTCGGATGTCAGTAACTTTTGGGTGGCCGGGACGAATATGGCGGCCGGGACGAATATTTTTAAAAAATTTAACATTATTAAAAGATTTAAGGAATGTATGGTCTAGGTATGTTAGTCATAGGGCTCAGTTTTTTTCCGAGCACCCTTACATACAGTAATATAATTTGCATGAACATTTGTATTCCTATTTTTTAAGGCACATTCAATGACACTATGTACGCTATCGGCCTCTATTTGCGTATGACCAACTTCAAGTATTATTTGTTCTATAGTGATTTCATTAGTTATCGCTGTATTAAGTAAAGCATTTGCCATGTTACAATTTCTGTTTTGGTAAGTACACCCATCACTGTAAAAAATAATTTTAACTGGGTTTCCATTCTCTTCCAAATAAGCTAGAACTTTTTGCTCAATAAAGAAAATCCACAAACTAGAAAATTCATCAGAGGTCAATCCACCCTCGACTTCGCTCCACAGATAGCAATACCCTTTGTTGTTTTTCAAATCAGAAAATACCAAATTATGGACTTGCAACTTAGTGCGGTAATAAAATGCGCTAACATTGGATTTGGGTGCCATCAAAACCGCTTGCATATTCACTGTGAATACATATGGATGCTCATTTTTATCATTGCTTTTTTCTTCTCTTGCCTCATTTTTTTCTTGATGCCGCGCGTAGTCCTCAAATGGAAAATTTCCAACAATATAACAGGATCAAATTTCACACTGGTCTTTTTTTGGTGTAAATAATGAAAGATTTTTAATTGCAAATGTTCATTGAGGACTGTAATGGAAAGTGGTTTCTTGTCTTGTCATTTACATAAAAGTTGTATAACATTGCCTTGGAATGCCATTCAGTCAATAAATATTATATCGTTGTATTAGCACGACAGTAATGTGATTCTGTAACTGGAAGCGAATCGAAGAATGAATAAAGGTATTCCCGTTGCGCACATTGTGGAAGTATTTTCTCCTTTGTGGCTTGAACCAAAGGCTTTTTCGTCCAATTTTGAACAGTATTTCTGCCGATGTTAAGTGTATTTACAAAAAGAGTGCGACATACACGCAAATTTTTATTATCTACTCTGAGATGATACTGTAGAGATTGAGTTCTTTTAGATTCGGTCTCTATTTTACTATTACGCGTTCTTTTTGATGCAATTGATGTAACCAGAGTTTTCACATAAATTTCTTTTTGTGGCCAGCTCATTTGCCAAAATTCCTTGAAAATTTGTTGTCTACATTGTTCAGATATTTTCCAGCATTGCACAATGGCTTTATGTAGACAATTGCATCTTTTTTTAATTTGTCTTGCCCTTTTTAAAATGCTGTACTGCCAAACGTCGCCAATTTTCTTTTTTCCGTTATATTTTTTCCCATTTTGCCTGAGTTTCTTCTTTTTAACTGCAAACCAAGTACTGGTTTGAGTTTGCACTCTTCGCTTGCCTTTTTTACTTGTACTTGCAACCTCAACAGATTCATCTGAGCTTGTATTAAAGCCATATGGTACAAGCCCGACATCTCCATCGTCTGTAGATTCTACTAATTTTGACTGGATATTGTTGTTTCCATCAGTAGACATCTGTACATTTACTATAATAACACTGAATATAATATTAAAATTAAATAATATCACAATTTTACCTTCAAACTCTAAGTTACATTCCAAAGCAAGTAAATTTAAGGCGCGAAAACAAAAATGCAACAGCTGATGATTATGACATATTGAGAACGTTCAGTGGACTTAGCCCGCACAAAATGTGCGGACTTGACACTTTTGCTCGTCAATCAATTATTGAATGAAGAAAAAATATAATGCAGTTTCGTTTTTTTTAGATGTATTTTTGATTTATTTATCATTCTGCATCAAAATCTCACTTTTGAAAAAAATTTGACTTAAGTCATTTGCAAGTTTAGGTGACGATATATAAAATTTCATCAAAATATATTCATATTTGGGATCCGTAGTTCGATTACAAGTTTTACATGTACAGTGTACATTGTACACATGTACATTGTACACACAAACCTACAGACAGTCGACCGGTAGAATAAAGGATGGATCTTGGTCAGATATTTTTGGATATTTTTCAGCACAAACTCATTATACCCTCACCACATAGTGGCATAGGATATAAAAAGTCTTCAGATCGACTTTGGATGTTGTTATTTTTATACTCCGTAATCACGTTATCTGACCTAGATTCATCTTTTAGTTTACCGATCGAATTAGAATTACTTTCTGAGCCGATTTAGCGATGACCGTCCGTTCGTCTGTCTGTCGTATGTATGTGAATATAATATATTGATGAAAATTGGCATATAAGCTTTTTTCAGCCATAGCACGATTGCTTTTGAAATTGGTGAACATTGGCACATGATCAAACCGAAACCCCTATGAGATCACCTTAAATTGACGTAAGATAAGATCCAGGTTATCACATAGATATCGTTCGAATTTGCTGTATATGTTTATTACATTCGTAAATATGTATTCCCGATGTAAAGCTGTTTCTCGATTATCACTTATCAAAAATGAAATGAAAATATTTTATAGACTTTATCTAAAATTTAGTTTATATTCTGTGAGCATAAAAAAAAGTAAACACCTTAATTACCCATAGTAAAAGTTTTATTTAAATGAAGTAATTAATACAAAATCAAAAATAAATATAAGGAAGTCAAGATTTATTTAATTATAGCTGAACTCAATAAAAAAAATTAAACAAAAAAAATGCAAAGCAGAAATAAATGCACTTTATTTAGAAAATGACCAAATTTTATGCGTTAAAAAAAAAAATTAAACTTTTTAAATTTTTTAATGTTTGGTTTATTTTCATTTGGTCTTAAGCATCTTGTATAGTCTTCTAGGCATCGACTCGACAAGTTTTTTTGATACATCGGGAGAGATTATGCTCCATCCTTCCTTTGGAACCATCTATAATTTACCGTGCTTGAAATAGCCCTTCAACTTCTTTTTCTGTCAATTTTTCCCACAGATGCTCGATTGGGTTAAGGTCCGGTGTCTTAGGAGTCCGGTACAGTAGCCACTCTTTCACAATTTTGGATGTATCCTTTAGATCGTTGTGCTGTTGGAAGATGCAGTTTCCAGACGTGCCTTATTTCTCAACGCTAGGGCCAACAATGTCCTTTAAAATGGCTAAGTAATCCATTTCGTTCATAATGGAGTAAATAAAAACATAATAACAACACCTGTTCCCGCCATATAGCCCCAAACCATAACAGTTTTGGTAGAACACTTTTCTTTGAATGTTTCATTCTTAGCACGCCACATTTTTGTAGGCCTTTTCGCACCGAAAATTTCAGGTTTCTTCTTATCTATATATAATATGCTTCCCAAAAAGATAGAGCCTCATTTTTGTACTTTTTATCGAAATTCATTAGCTTGCTCTGATCGCCTTGGATATATATGATTTCTTGCATGGTATCGTACCATATAAGCTATAATTTAGGTTCTTCCCCGAAATATAAAAAAGCGTAAGTAAGTGTTACCACTGTTTACTTTTTTTTTGACGGGTAAAATCTGATGCTTTTTCACTTTAGAGAGATTAGTGCAATATGCCCACTTGATTTGCTTTAATGTTTTATAGTAGTCAATCTCTAAATGATATAGTAGTAAACTCTGTAATAGTACTTTTTATCGTAAGTCAATAATAACTTTATTATAAGACAAATTAAAGATTAAGAATTACTGTTTACTTTTTTTTGACGCTCACAGTATGTCTTTGGAAAAATATATAACTGACTGCTAAATACGGTCTTGGTTGGTCACATGAAAGTAGCTCTCTATTTAAGCTTTTTCATGTCATGTAATAACGCCATTCAAATTTGTTAATTCTTATTTTCTTTATTATATTGTTGGACCAACGACCCCTTCTTTAAGGTATTCGTATAGGGTATCTTATCGTCTTAGCCAGCTATAATTTTCTTAATTGTTTTGTATTGAGTTTGTGCTGATGTTTGTAACTACCAACAGTATCTCACCTATATCATTTTTTCATTATACCGATCGACTCAGCTAATGCTTTTAGATTTGGTTTGGTTTTAGTCAAGCTAGAGCTCGCAAGTATTGTGAGAAATTTAATTTCCACAAAATTGTAAATGGACCAACTCTAAAGTTATGAAAGAAACACTAACAGGTCTTCCACAAAACGTCTTCTACGAAAGTCAGGTATCCAGGATTAAGAAGTTTTGGTCTCTAGGTGGATAACAAGAAGATATTTGAGAGTAAGAAGCAGACTGTAATTTTGACGGTAATTTTCATAATATTCACCTTGGAATGTCAGTAAGTTGACAATATTTCAGAAGAGACAAATTTTTGTAACTTTGCATTTATTTTGGATTCCTTCACGAAGAAATTTAAAATTAGAATTCAGATGGATAGACTAGTGTGGAAGAGTCAGAAGTGTCTCTTCGTTGTAAGCGCCGATGTCCTCCAAAATAAAGCAACACCATGGTTGAGCAGCAATTCATCGCCATAGTCCCCATATAAAAAACTTCATTTTGGATGCGATTACTATACTGAGATTAGATCCATAAATTGTCCTACAAAGTTCATATTTTGTGAGGTTATTTATGTGTTTCACGAAGAAATACAAATCAAATTTGAGTAAAATATGATATACTTGCAAATCATTAGATAGATTTAACTGAATACCGGGAGACTGCTTTATATTAGCACTATGACTTTCATTAGTCCTAGTCTACATTTTGGTGTGATGATTTATGATTTTACAAACACGATCTGAAGTTTACAAAAATTAGTTGAATGAAACTTTTAATAAATGAAAAATAAAGAACATTGGATTTAGGTACTTTTATATAAACTAGCAGATTCCAGCCCTCGAAATTCGAGCGCAAATTCTAGGAAATTTTGTTTTTTCATTAAATAAAAACCCTAAAAGTTTGCTAATCAATTATAGCCAATTTACAAATAAACACAAAAACAAACTCATTTTTATTACACACACATTAACAAATTTAATAAACACACAAATAGCATTGTATAATTTTATGTATGTTTTAGTAGCAAATTTAAATGCAATTTACTCAAAATAAAGAAAAAAATTTCAAAATCTGTAAATCTGCAAAACGGCTAAAAAGAAATTCCTTTCAAGTAATATACGTTGGGTCAAAATCCGGATAAAACGGTAGAACAAAACATCAGTCACAAGAAATCGCCTAGCCTATTAATATTATAGATGTTCATAATTTCGGAATGTATGTATTCATAGATGTTTTTTTATAATATCTGATTTCGTTGCAGAGGTGCGGACTATGCATGGGAAGTAATATATTATTTATCATTTATCGATTTAGATTTCACGCGATTTTTTTTTTTAAATTTTACAAATTTTAATATAATTCGAAAAAAGCTTTATTTATTCTACACTTCAGCCAATTGTATTTAAAATGACTAATTTGACTTGGAAACCACCTTTCCATTGTTTGACGTCTTTCTTATTATGTATAAATTGGTATCATTGCTAACCCGATTCGTTGTTTCAACATCGAGATACAGTGGACATAGCGAAAATACTTCAGCAAAAAAGAAAAAAAAATCGTATTTTGGAATGAATAACCAAATTTTAAATGTAATTTAATTAAGAAGTTGCAACAAAGTAAAAAACTTACTTTGATTTTAAATAATATGGAACTAATTAAAACAGAAATAAAAAATTATTAACATTTTAATGCGAAAGTTGTGAAATCAGACCCTCCACTAATTTTTAAACCCTATACCACTATGTGGTTTGGGTATAATGACTTTGTGCTGCTGTTTGTAACTGCAAAAAATATTTAACCAAGACCCATCTTTTATTATACCGATCGAATCAGAATCACTTTCTGAGTCGATTTACCGATGTGCGTCCGTCCGTCCGTCCGTCTGTGTGTCCATGTAAACCTTGTAATCAAACTACAGATCGCAAATATGAATATATTTTGATGAAATTTGGTATGTACGCTTTTATCGACCACAGGCTGAACGCTGTTGAAATTGGTGAAATTCGGTCCATGTTTAGACCTAGTTCCCACACAAATGAACCCTACGAAATTGACATAAATTTTCATAAGATCCAAATTATCATATAGATCTCAGTCAAATTGGGTTTGTATGTATTTATTCTATCCATTAATCAGTAGTCCAAAAATAATCCCTATAGGACAATTCTTAGTCATAGGCCCCATATAGAGAAGCTTCCCGATCTTCACTTAAATCTATCAAAAAACAAAAATATTGCACAAATTTTTTTCAAATTTGGATTTTGTATATTTTTTCACAATATAAGTGACTTTACCAAATAGCGGTCCATCTTTCGACCTAGTCCCCATATAAATATAGCACCCGATATGAACTATTTCATATCTGCAGCCAAAAAAACAACCATGCGTTTAGATATCCTATCTCTTAGGCCCAACTAACTGGACATAGAAAATTAGCATAAGCAATATTTGAGTAGGATTTTTATTAATTTTGTGGCTGCAGACTGACTATGATTGTTAAAGTCTCTTGTATTTTTCAAAAATATATACAAACAAAATGTGAGAAGAATCAGTGCAATATTTTTGTTTTTTGATAGATTTTAGTGAAGATCGGGAAGCAGCTTTATATGGAGCCTATGACTAAGAGTTGTCCCATGGGTATCATTTTTGGACTACTCATTAATGGATGTAATAAACGCATGCAAACCCAATTTGAGTGAGATCTATATTACAATATTGGTATAGGGTATAAATAATTAAAGAATATACTGCTAACACTGTACTTGAAATACGGAAATGGAGATTCATTAACATGACTGGATCTATTCAAACAAGCCAACTGCTAACAAGTTTCTTTTGTCGCTCTTGCTATTAGAAATGAGTCGATCATTTCAAAAACCTCTGAAGTCACATTTTTTCCAACATACTTTTTTTTTTGCTGCAAATGGTTCCTTAAAGGGAGATGAGTATTCTGGATAAAAATCACGTAAGTTGATACATTCCTTCCTCTTCCAATAATACTGCGTGAAAGACGTTCATTGCATAAACAACATTAGTCAGTCACTTAAGAGGTTTTTGCATTTAGCAGGAATAGTTATCAAATCAAATTTAACACAAATTTTGCTTTCTTCTGATTGGTTCAAGAATATTCCAATTTTCCAGTTTGACAACAATCATCAATAATGCCATATTTGTAGATTCGTTAACTTCGCTTGTCCTTTACTCAACTATTTTGTGCGAAAAGTAATTTTAGTTTGAAAAATGTCTTCAAGTGAAACTGAGAGTGATTTTGAGCCAAAAAAGAAGAGAACGTGTAATCCCACAGAGTATAAAAGAAATGTTATAAAAAATCTATAATTGTATACTAATTATTGAGGAAAACAAATAACTCCAAGGTCTACCGGTGAAAATTGCAGGCAAGTCTTCCAGCTGTAAGAAGGAATGTTTTGCGAATTTCTACCAAGATAACATGGACTTTTTTATTTCAAAAATTAACTTCTTTTCATCAAAAATATAGCATCCAATATGAACTTTTTGAGATCTGCATGCAAAAAGTTGATAACAATGCCATTCAAATTTAGTTTATGCTTATTTTCTATATTCAAATACTTGGACCTGAGGGCCCTGTCTAAATGCGTGACATAGGGTACCGTGTAGTCGGTATAGACCAACTATTATTTTCTTACTCTTTTTCATTTATTATTCTCTATTTTTACAAATATAAATATAGAATAAAAACTCTTATTTCGACCTTTATCATTTGAGTTATAATTTATACAAGCTTAAGTTCAAATGTATATTTGTTTCAAAGTTGTTTTATATTTTATTTTATTTTATTTTATTTTATTTTATTTTACTTTATTTTATTTTATTTTATTTTATTTTATTTTATTTTATTTTATTTTATTTTATTTTATTGGAAAAAGCTTAAATAGTATAGCTCTTTACTTGGATTCTCATTATGTTTGTTTCAGCAAAGCTATATGAACTTGGTTTGTTACCAACCAAACTATCTATTGCTTTTGCTTACCGATGAGGTTGGCCGACACGACCCGGAACAGCTTTACCTGTCTGGCAGAATATGTAGATCATTTTTTAAACAAAGATGTTACTAAAAGTAAAAACATTTGATTTTGAGTTTGATGAATTTCAAATTCAATCATTAAAATGACAAAGAACGAAAATACAATTTTTTATTTTTATGTTTGTAAAAATAGAAAACAATAAATTATTACTCATTAATTTAAAGCAAGTCAGAAATTTATTGTCGGGCTAGGTTAGGCTGATTATACTATAAAATATATATGGTGTTTCAATTATTTTATAATTATTTCCTTTTAATAAGAGTTCAGAAAGAAACACTCACTGAATAAAAAACTCGTACACATATCTTTATTTTGATGTAAATTATGTGTGCTTCTAAATTTTGTACGGTGCCGAGCACAATCATGTGTTTCTTTTTAATATTTCGTTATGTACACGAACATGTTTCTATCACGAATATTTTGTTTCGAACACACATAAACCACACAGATTCGAGTGTAGCTTTATTTTAAGTTCGTGTTCTTGCACGTGTACTGCTAAAAAAAATAACATGTTCTTGAACGTGTACATCTAAAAATTCAAACATCAAAATCTGATACACCCCTATAAAAATGATAACAACAGTTTCAATCAATTTTATTAAAAAAATCTAAAATAATTCATTAGCAGTTATAAAAAAATAAAAATAATAATAATAAAGATAATATAAAAATAAAAAAAATATAAAAATTAAAAAAAAAAATAATAATAATAAAAAAAAAACGAAGAGAAATTTTATATGTTGTTTATGACTAACATATAAAATTTCTCTGTTTTCTGTTTTTTTACTATCTTTTTATTTTTATTTTTTTTTAATTTTTATTATTATCTTTTTATTTTTAATTTGTTATAACTGCTAATGAATTACTTTAGATTTTTTAAAATAAATTTGAAGCAACAACAAATTTTGATTTTCCTTTTGGCTACAAATGCCAAAACAAGAAAAAAGATTGTAGTTCATATGTCATAACAGAAAAATTATTTAAAATTCAAAATTAATGTTATTATATTAACCATGTAGCAGCCGCTTATTATTTTTTTACAAATGATTATTAATTTTTTTATAATTTTGTTTTACAATTTTAATTCATCTTATTCATTTAAATTGTTTTGGGATAATTGAGTCTCTAAATATTTATTGAATTTGTTTTATTTTACAATACCGTATTCACTTACTGATTTAATTTTTTTTTCCCTTTCAAATGAATTATTTTCAAGTAATATTTGATTTTCAAGTCAATTTTTTTTTATATTTTTGTTTTGCCTATGTTAGAACATTTTTAATTTCAATAAATTCATTCGTTTATAATCAATTGACCAATAGTAGGTGTAATTCCCAATATTTATGAATGAAACATTTTATACTGATTTCAATATAGTTGCGTCAATTGAATTAGTTTCATTGATTTGTATAAAGAGATTGATGGGTAAACTGAACTGATTTTGATATCGAAGGCACTTTTATACATTTCTAAGGTTGTTAGTACAGAAAATATCGTCTGTGCGCCGACCAAAACTCCCATGTGTATTTTACCTAGTTTTCAGGAAATTTTTAGCATATCACATTTTTTGTTTTTTTCAAAACCCATTTGTCATCATTATATCAAAAAAAAAAAAAAAATCAGATATCTTTTGGCGCCTTGGAGTGGTAAAGGTATTTAAAGAAAAACTACACATGGAAGTTTTTGGTTCAGACTTTTTTTTTAAAAGAATAGTTAAATTATAATACACATAGGAGTATTTGTTTGTGAATTCATATAGAAGATATAAATGATTTTTTCCGACCCAACCATTGGCGAATATGACAGATAATAGTGGAACATGAGATTTTTTTTTTAAACAACAGAATTAAGTAACAAAAGTCAATCAAGCAAACAAATATTTTAAATAAATGAACCTAGTGGTATAAATTATCGTAAAAGTGATGATAATCTCTGTGCATAAATTGTTTTAGTGATGGAAAGCTATTATATTTATTTCTATCAATTGTTAATGGCATCGTATATAAAGCTTTCAAGTCGGCTTGAACTTCTTGATTTCTTTGCTGAGGTAAAGGTTTCCATTCTTCTGTATGCCGCAATTTGTACATAACTGCATTATTTATATAAAGTAGTGCACGAATATAACAGACTGTTGGATCTCCAGTCTTTCGTCCTGGCCTAATAGAACCGTAGCTGTCTGGAAGATGTTCATAATCTTTGAAAAATGTATAATCCAAATAATTAATTATATAATTAATTATTTCTTACTAAAAAGTCTACAAAATCGTCAATAATAAATCAAATGAAATGAAATTTTCAGGGCTTTAAACTTATTTACTATATTTCATTTAAGGATAAAAAAAATACGAAAAACTCTTAAATACTTAACTTAAATACAAAAAAACTTAGCATAACTCAATTCATCCACTTTTGCAAGTTTTACAGAATATAATTATTTGATAATTTTTAGTACTTTGTCCACAATCCCTTCTTGTTTTAGACACTTCGAATGCGGTTTGGCATACTCTCCACCAATTTCTGCAAAGTTTCCTTTGGAATATTGGTCCATTCCTCTTGAACTCTCAGCTAAAGCTCAGCCATGTTTGTCGGGGCTCCTTCATATACAGCCAGTCTTCTTTTTAAAAGTGCCCACAAATTTTCGATGGGATTTAAGTCTGGGCTTTGTGCTGGCCCCTTTAGTATTGAAAACTTTTGATTAGACAACCAATTCTTCACTATTTTGGAAGTATGCTTAGGATCTCCATCTTGTTGAAAAAATACTTCTTCTTCCGGGCATGCGTTACTGTTAGTGAATTCTGGAAAATTGCTCTGAATTATATTCAGGTAGTCTTCCTTTTTCATTATGCCGTCAATTTTTGTTAATGGCCCAATTTTCCACCAATTAAAACACCTCTAAACCATCAAACTACCTCCGCCATGTTTAACCATTTGCTTCACTTGATGTCGTTGAAGCTTTTCATGTGGTCGGTGCCAGTAGTATTCCTTTCCATCTGATTGAAATCTATTGATTTTTGTTTCGTCTGACCAGATTACACGCTTCCAATCTTCGACAGTCCATTTTCCATAAGTTTTGCAGAATTCCAGTCTTGCCTTCACATTTTTCTCTGACAGAGCAGGTTTTTTTGTTTGACTGCCGACACCAGTCCAATCTTCCAAAGGGCTCTACGCGCCGTCCACTCACTAACATTCTAATTTATTGCTTTGGCAGCCAGTTTTGGTGTTTTGGTATCCTTCCTTCTAATTAATCGCTCCATAAGGCGTGCATCTCCATCCGTTAGTAACCTTGGGCGCCCGTCGGCCACAGCCATGGATTTCACATTTCTTCTTCTTCGGGCACATAGGACAGTACTATGGCATATTTTTAATGTTTTTGAAATTTCTCTTGCAGAATGTCCTTTTTTCGTCAAAAACACTATTAGGTTTTCCAGTTCTGCACTTATTTTTCTCATATTAATTAAATTTATAAATGTGTTCTTAAAGTTCGTAAAATTTTCTTTGCTGAACGATCAAAAACTATTTAAATCTGTTTTTTATGTCACAACAAAACATATTAAAGAACTCTAAAACAGAATAACAAAAAATAACGATACTAATGAATTGTTTGTTTTTAAAAAGTGATAGAACACTACGTGCAAAAGTAGACAAACTGTCTTAAATTACGATTGTGGAAAATAATTTGAGTTGGTAATATTTATTTAAATTTATTTTTCACAATAGTGTAATATGATAAATAGGGAACAAAATCTGAAACTTTCGCAAAAATTGATATATTATTTATGATTTTGTAGATATTTAAGTAAAACAGTGACCAACATTCAACCATTAATGTTCGCCACTGTATGTGCATTTCGGTTTTGCTCCTGAATATCTCTTCTACGTATGTTCTCTTAGTTCTTGCTCTGCAATAGTAGCTCGGAACTCTCGGAATTAGGTTCAACCACTTGAGAAGAGATTCTGTTTTTAGAGGTTTGGCTTTTTTATTTGCTCCTTTTTTATCTCCGGATTTTATCCATAATTGGAATCTACGGTCCTCTAAATCAAATGTTCCCAAAAAGAATTTCTTACACACGCGAATTCTGTTTCCCCCTAAAGATGGCAAGTAACAAACAAAATGGGATGTTTTCCTTATATTGCAAAAAAATTTGAAAGTATCTTTACGATTACCTTCATCAATAGCTCCACAAAGAAAGCTTCTTTCTGTTTTCTTCTCAGCGAGATGGGCACAACAATTGTCTCTCATCTTTCTAACTCCTTTTGTTCCATATTCTTTTCCCCAAAACACGTAACTCTTTGTTTTTCTTCTTCCTTTCTGTCTTTAGCAATTCCTTCCACATTTTCTTCCAAGTCATTTTCAAATTTAGCAATTGCTTCAAAAACTCCCGTTTCCTCGTTCAAATAAAGACTAAGATTAATTTCGCCTTCCATCGTATTTTGGATAGCTGTATTCATCTAAAAGTCGCTAATATTTAAGTGATGCGAAAAAATTTTTAGAATGGCAATTTTACCTGTGTTTATTTGACCTTTTCTCCTTTTTTCCTTTTGACAGAAAATCAAACGCAATTGCATGCAATTTAATTTTATGTCAAAAAATCCTATGTGTACAAAAACACATAGGAGTTTTTGTACCCTATACCACTATGTGGTTTGGGTATAATGACTTTGTGCTGCTGTTTGTAACAACCAGAAATATTTGACCTAGACCCATCTTTAATTATACCGATCGAATCAGAATCACTTTTTGAATCGATTTAACAAAGTCCGTCCGTCTGTGTGTCCATGTAAAACTTGTAATCAAACTTCAGGTCGCAAATATGAATATATTTTGATCAAATTTGGTATATAAGCTTTCATCGGCCATATGATGAACGCTATTGAAATTGGTGAGAATCGGTCCATGTTCAGACCTAGCCCCATACAAATGACCCCTATAAAATCGGCATAAATTGCCATAAGATCCAAATTGTCGTATAGATCTTAGACAAATTGGGTTTGTATTTGTTTATTACATCCGTTAATGAATAGTCCAAAAAGGTCCCTATGGGACAACTCTTGGTCATAGGCCCCATATAGAGCTGCTTCCCGATCTTCACTTAAATCTATCAAAAAACAAAAATATTGCACTGATTCACCTCAAATTTTGTTTGTATATATTTTCGCAAAATACAAGAAACTTTACCAACCATGGTCAGGATCGATCCATTTTTGGACCTAGTCCCCATATATACATAGCTTCCGATATGAACTTTTTCATATCTGCAGCCAAAAAAATTAATAAAAATCCCATTCAAATTTGGCTTATGCTTATTTTTTATGTCCAGTTAGTTGGGCCTAAGAGATATGGTCTCTAAACGCACGGTATAGGGTATCGTATAGTTGGACAAGACCGACTATAATTTTCTTACTTGTTATTGGAGCATTTGTACTATGGGCTACATAGGAGTATTGGCTAACTTTGGAACCAATGAAGATAACGCGAAACGCTTTGGTGCGTAATCGTATGACCAATAAGGCTTTCTAATGCAACAATAAAACAAGTAAGAAAATTATAGTCGGTCTAGACCGACTATATGATACCCTATACCATGGTTTAGAGACCCTATCATTCGGTCCAACTACTTCGATATAGAAAATAAGCATAAACCAAATTTGAGTGCGATTTTTATTAATTTTTTTGGCTGCAGATATGAAAAAGTTCATATCGGATGCTATATCTGTAAAGGGACTAGGTCCAAAAATGGACCGATCCTGATCATGTTTGGTAAAGTCTCTTGTATTTTGCAAAAATATGTACAAACAAAATTTGAGGAGAATCAGTGCAATATTTTTGTTTTTTAATAGATTTAACTGAAGATCGGGAAGCAGCTCTATATGGGGTCAAAGGGATCATTTTTGGACTACTCATTAGTGGATGTAATGAACGCATACAAACCCAATTTGAGTAAGATCTATACGACAATTTGGATTTTATGGCAATTTATGTCTATTTCATATGGGTAATTTGTATGGGGGCTAGGTCTGAACATGGACCGATTCTCACCAATTTCAATAGTGTTCATCCCATGGCCGATAAAAGCTTATATACCAAATTTCATAAAAATACATTCATATTTGCGACCTGCAGTTTGATTACAAGCTTTACATGGACACACAGACGGACGGACGGACGGACGGACGGACGGACGGACGGACATTGTTAAATCAACTCAGAAAGTGATTCTGATTCGATCGGTATAATTAAAGATGGGTCTAGGTCAAATATTTTTGGTTGTTACAAACAGCAGCACAAAGTCATTATACCCAAACCACATAGTGGTATAGGGTATAAAAAATCAAAAAAATACACATAGGGGTTTTGATCGGCGCACAGACAGAATTACAATTCAAATTCTTATTGCGTAATTAAAATTCTCTAGAGGTAATCGAATTCTGACCAATTCTTTTTCTGTGTGCACTTTCTTTGTTTTTGCTTACATTTTTTTAAAATAATTTTTTAATATTACCAAAAAAAAAGCCCGGGTCCGATGAAAAAGGCAAGTTTTTAGAAATGTTTCTAAAACCATCGGACTTCGAAAATAAAATCCTACGGACTGTTAATTTCATACCATAAGATTTTTACATGATAAGACTTTTTCATAATACTCGACTTTTTGACAGGTCGTATTACAAAGTGTGATAGTGTAAACTGGCCTTAATTGGTTAGGGTATGACGACTTTTTGCTGATATTTGAAACTACAAAAAATATTTGACCTATACCCATCTTTAATTATACTGATCGAGTCGATTTATCGATGTCTGTCCGTCCGTCTGTCCGTCTATGTATCCATGAAAACCTTGCAATTAAACTACGGGTCGCATATATGAATATATTTTGATGAAATTTAGCATATAAGCTTTTAACGATCATAGGAGGAACCATATGAACTTTTTCAGAATGGCAGGCAAAAAAAAATTATAAAAATTCCACTCAGATCTTCTGATTTTTCCTATACCCAATTAGTCTGTAAACGCATAGTGTAGGGTATTGCAGAGTCGGTATAGATCGAATATAACTTTCTTACTTTTTTTTGGGCTGATAATTCATATGGTCCATTTTTTGTACTTTGCCGGCATTAAACAAGTAAGAAGCTTATAGTCGGTCTAGACCGACTATACGATACCCTATACCATGCGTTTATACCCTATTTCTTAGGTCCAACTAATTGGATATATATATATTTAGTAAGGTCACTTATTTTTTGTAAAGACATATACAAACCAAATTTGAGAAGTCTATGGAATATTTTTGTATTCTGATAGATATCTGATGAATATCGGAAATCAGCTTTATACATATGGGGACTATGACTATCAGATCTACTACACGGCTTATTTTTGGACTACTAATTAATGGATGTAGTAAACACAAACAAACCAAATTTGACCAGAAAGTGATTCTGAGTCGACGGGATAATAACAGATGGGTTTAGGTAAAATATTTTTGTTAGTTACAAACATCAGCACAGAGTCATTACACCCTGTCCGCATAGTGTATAGGGTATAAATAATGCAATCTTGCAAAAAGGAATTAATTCTTTCTCTAGAAAAACGATCGTTATTGTTTATAACAAGAAATTATAATGGAAGCTGGCCAACAAAAAATGCAATTAAGTTTAAATTTAAATGGTATTCGAATTTGAAGTTTCAGTGTCGGCAACAGTTTTAAAGTGCTAGCCGTACCCAACATTGGTTGTAGTATTAAATTTAAGATGCAGGTGGAGGGTATCTAAGATTCATCACAACCGAATTTAACACTGTTACTTGTTAAATATTAATAACTGTAAATTTTCTCCCAAGAATCAATCGATTTTTTTTAATTATTTAAGACTTCTAAGGTCTCAACACATTCTTATAGGGATCAAATTTTGGTTATAATAACGCCAGCTACGTTAAATAATAAATTTCATTGGTATTCTATGAAGTATATAGTTTTCAACTCTGGTGAAAGAAAACTAATGCAATAGAAGACACCATCTTTGTTTTTGTAACAATTTAGTTGGTGTTCAAATTTAAAGTTTCAGTATCGTTTTAATGCGGTCGCTGTAGCCAATAATGGTTGTAATAAAAAGTTTAAGATGCAAGTGGAGGGTATCAAAGATTCGGCACAGCCGATTATAGCCCTCTTACATGTTCAATTTATATTTATAATAAATGAAAAACGTTATTGTTGTGGCTTGTAAAACCAGTTCTAATTTTTTTAACGCTGCCCTTTGTAGATTGAGTACAAAAAATGTGATCAGTCTGTTTATAACAACCAAAGACACAGAAGTCTTTATTTCTCTTATAGCTTTGATCTTTAATACAAATATGTTAAACAAATAAATATTTAATAACAACTACGGAAAAACAAATAAGTTATTTTATAAAGGCAATTAAATGGGTATCTGAATTTAGACGATGGCCGAAGTTCAACCACTTGAAGTGAGTATTCTTTGACAAAACTATTGTAGACTATAATGTCAATTAACCGCTTATTAATCAAAAATTTTAATGAGAAATTAAAAAGCAAGACAAGTTGCAAGAAACTAAAATGGTTGCATTTGAATTATTTTAATTTTTTTAAGAAACTTTACTGAGCAAAAACGGCATATAGGAAATAAAGTTTTTCTAAGAAACTTAAAATCACTCTTTAAAATTATAGAATTTTTGTTTATATCAACATCATATCGCTAATCCACTTTCAGAGTTTTTTTTAAATATTAAATACAAATTAACAGTTATAGCCAGTGTTGCCGACTATGCGTATTTGTTCCCATAACAGGAATTTGATTTTAAGTCGGGAAAATATTCATATGTGATTAAATTTTGAATTTGATTGAAATATTCCCAACATTTGTATACTCTATAAATATCTGCCTTTTATTATACTTTGAGCGTCAAAAAAAGTTAACACCAATTTTTAAGCTTTAAATTGTCTTATTACAAATTATTATTAACTTCATTAACTTTATTACTATACCATTTAGAGATTAACTATTATAAACCATGAAATCAAATCAAGTAGGAACATTGTACAAATCTCTCAGTGAAAATGCATCAGATCTTATGCGTAAAAAAAATTACACAGTGGTAACACTTATTTACGCTATCGGAAAAGAACTTAAACTTTCTGTGACAAATTTGTACTGATCACGTTTTCGCTTTACTAAAAAATTTTTTAAATTGATTTGGACTAAATAATAATTACTAAAAAGATGTAAAGGGAAGTAGTCCCTCTAGGGAAAGCAAATATCGTCTGATACTCGGAAAATTATATTAGATTTAAAAGAAACAAGTAAGAAAATTATAGTCGGTCTAGACCGACTATACGATACCCTATACCATGCGTTTAGAGACCCTATCTCTTAGGCCCAACTAACTGGACATAGAAAATAAGCAAAAACCAAATTTGAGTGGGATTTTTATTAATTTTTTTGGCTGCAGATATGAAAAAGTTCATATCGGATGCTATATCTATATAGGGACTTGGTTCTGATCATGTTTGGTAAAGTCTCTTGTATTTAGCAAAAATATATGCAAAAAAATTTGAGAAGAATCAGTGCAATATTTTTGTTTTTTAATAGATTTAAGTGAAGATCGGGAAGCAGCTCTATATGGGGTCAAAGGGATCATTTTTGGACTACTCATTAATGGATGTAATGAACGCATACAAACCCAATATGAGTAAGATCTATATGACAATTTGGATCTTATGGCAATTTATGTCGATTTCATATGGGTAATTTATATGGGGACTAGGTCTGAACATGGACCGATTCTCACCAATTTCAATAGCGATCATCCCATGGCCGACAAAAGCTTATACACCAAATTTCATCAAAATGTAGTCGTATTTGCGACCTGCAGTTTGATTACAAGGTTTACATGGACACACAGACGGACGGACGGACGGACGGACGGACGGACATTGTTAAATCAACTCAGAAAGTGATTCTGATTCGATCGGTATAATTAAAGATGGGTCTAGGTCAAATATTTTTGGTTGTTACAAACAGCAGCACAAAGTCATTATACCCAAACCACATAGTGGTATAGGGTATAAAAATTAAATTCTTACGTGAAGTTGACGAAATTGTGGGTTGGAAGCACTGCACAATAAAAAAATCATGTCAGTTCGATCACAGGGGAGATGTGTAAACATCTGGTAATAAATAATATGCGGAAAACAGCGACAAAGAGGTTATTACATATCATAATTTTTTCACCAAACAATCATGTCACATCGATTTGTCTTAATGCTTACATGTTACGCGTAAGATCTTACGCTCACATATTACACTGTTTTTATACCCTATACCACTATGTGGTTTGGGTATAATGACTTTCTGCTGCTGTTTGTAACCAAAAATATTTGACCTGGACCCATCTTTTATTATACCGATCGAATCAGAATCACTTTTTGAATCGATTTAACTATGTCCGTCCGTCCGTCCATCCATCCGTCCGTCCGTCTGTGTGTCCATGTAAACCTTGTAATCAAACTGCAGGTCGCAAATATGAATATATTTTGATGAAATTTGGTATATAAGCTTTCGTCGGCCATGGAATGAACGCTGTTGAAATTGGTGAGATTTGGTCCATGTTCAGACCTAGCCCCCATACAAATGACCCCTATAAAATCGACATAAATTGCCATAAGATCCAAATTGTCGCATAGATCTTAATCAAATTGGGTTTGTATGTGTTTTTTACATCCATTATTGAGTAGGCCAAGTCCCTATGTGACAACTCTTGGTCATAGGCCCCATATAGAGCTGCTTCCCGATCTTAATTAAATCTATCACTGATTCATCTCAAATTTTGTTTGTATATATTTTCGCAAAATACAAAAGACTTTACCAACCATGGTCAGGATCGGTCCATTTTTGGACCTAGTCCCCATATAGATAGCATCCGATATGAACTTTTTCATATCTGCAGCCAAAAAATTAATAAAAATGCCACTCAAATTTGGTTTATGCTTATTTTCTATATCCAATTAGTTGGGCCTAAGAGATAGGGTCTCTAAACGCATAGCATAGGGTATCGTATAGTCGGTATTGACCGACTATAATTTTCTTACTTGTTGTGATTGTATTGTGAATTAGAAATTTACGCCCCTGCGCGTATAGATGTTTACACATCAAAAATAGTTGATAAATACGTCAAACACTATCAGGGTGAAGATATACCGAGTTCTGGATGCCCAAAGCGGCTTAGTGGTACTGAAATTAGAGCTGTTATAAGAGAAGTAAAGACATATTCAGCCTAAAGTGCAGTTAAATGATAAAAAAAAACATAACGCAAAAAACATAACGCAGTTCGAGTACAGTAAGGAGACCGCTACTCATAAATAGCCTACATGGAAGGATACCATTCAATAAACCATACATATCCAAGGCGAATCAGAGCAATTTAATGAATTTCGGTAAAAAGTACAAAAATAAGCACCTATATTTTTGGGAAAGCATACACACAGAGAACGGATTTGTTGTGACAACCCTATTTGTTGCCAACCGAATTTTGATAGTCCCATGTACTATCACATTATTCTATTGTGATTACTGAATTATATTTTAAAAACTAACGTATTAAGTACTCAGGCAATCGAATTTTGAAATAAATTCGATTGATGAAATGGAATTTAGATTTTATTTATTGGTTGTAACAACCATTTATCAGGTAGCCTATTTTAAAAGCGCACTAATCATCTGATATATAAAAGCACATGCATTTTTAATGCTCTTATTTTTTTTTCATTAGTTTATTTCTAAATATGAAATTAAAATTAATAAAAAAAACAAGATTATATTACACGATAAAAAAGATTTTAGTAACACATACGAATAGGGAATAAATAAGCGATATTACGTGTATTAGTTAATGCATTAATGTTCCCGTTTTCACTTAGGCTCTTATACTACTTTTTGCCGTTTGATAATTGTCTATAGCTGCATGTTGTATCCTCGCATTATATTCTTCTGATATTTCTTAAAAATGTTTTAAGTAAAATAGAACTTGTGCAATTAAAAAAATATAGTAAAAATAAGGCCGCATACCATGTCCGGACCCAAGTAAGATGACCGTTTTACTGTACGTTTTTAGAATGTACGATCCTGTCCCCGTCACCGAAAGGCTTTTATCTCGTCTGGTTTATTTTGCTTGCAAATCGTTTGGAGTGTGTATGTAGGTAAACGCCATTATTCAGTTGAAGTAGTTGCAGAGATAGTTGTATACGTTTGCCATTAACTCGGATCAATTTGCCAATGCTAAACAATATGGCCAGACAGTTTGTTGTTTGATAATGGCTTTAAATTTATTTTCAATGTTATTTAACATTTTGCTTTGTTGTCCCCCAAATACCAACTTAATGGCCAAATATAGTTTCATAAAATTGGGTAAAAGCAATTTGTATTTGATGTTAAAAAATAGCATTTTATCTATGCATTGTCGCAAATTTACCTAAAATAGTAAGATTTCCTATAGATTGAAAAAATTACGACCATTATTGTTGTGTTTTTACTTGCTTTTTTATAAAAACTATTCCTTGACGATCTTACTTCTAATAGAATGCAACAAAATTTGGAAAAGGTCATTTTGAATTTAAACTAATTTTGCATAAAATAATTTTTACAAAAAATAAAAACACAACAAAAAAAAAATAATGACCACTTACCCAATCGATTAATGTTCTTTATTATGCTACAATCCATTCTTATGTACATATGTATGTATGTACATACGATTAAACATAATTTAAAATTAACAAAAATTTTATTTTATATTTTTGTTTAATTTAAATTTTTTTATCTGCTGTCTTATTTTTTCAAAAATGACATATTAATTCGAAAATTCGGTTAGGTTTAAAATTTTTTTATATTTGATGATATTAATAACTGAATTTGATTTCCTTTCCTTTTCGGTTGTAAATACCAAATAGTTTAAAATTTAGTTTCCCACTTTATTGTAACCGAAAATTTGTTATAAATACAAATTATATTAAAATATTAAAATAAAATTTGTAACAATGACTGTAAACTCATTTTTAGTTTAAAATATTTCATTATGATGGAATATTTTATTGTTATCACCAATATTTAAAGTTAATACATGTTATACTGGCTTTAGTTCAGTTGCCCCAATTGAATTATTTTAACAACTTGCATAAAAACTTTCATTGGTGAAAGGAACTTATTTTGCTGTTGTATCTATTTTCATTTTATTAGAATTATGGTTAAGAGGTATTTCATAAAGAAAATCTATTTTATTTTCAAATATATTTGAATTACAATAATATATCTGGATAAATAAATAATTATTTTTAATGGTAACCTATTTCCAACAAATTCTTTTTCTGTGTGTACATATACAGATAAGAGCGAAAAGGCCCCCAAAAATATAACGTGCTAAGAATAAAACCTTCAAACCACTGTTATATACGGTGAGGGATCAATTATGGTTTGGGTCAATATGGCTGCAACAGGTGTTGGTAATCTTGTTTTTGTTTACTCAACTATAAACAAAATGGATTACTTACACACAGAAAACGGATTCGTTGTCGCAACCAAATTTGTTGCCAACCGAATTTTTGTAGTCCCATATACTATCACAATATTCTTTTGTGATAACTGTATTATATAATCTATATAAACGTAGAATGGTAAGGGCAATTGTATATAAATATAAATTCGATTGTTAGAACTGTTGTATATAGTTAGTACAATGAATGTATTTATTAATTTTATTTCCCATTTATGTATGTTTTTGCTGATATCAAATATTTAAAACCCTTTTTTTATTTAATAATAACTTTTAGTAATAATTTTTATTAATAATTTATTTTTATTTAAGCGACATATGACAATAGCTTGCAATAAAATAGTAATCATTAATCTTTAGGTAGTCCATACATACTTTATAAATTTTACAATTTTGAGAAAAATATTTTTCTGTTCCACTTATTAAAAATCATAGCATATCGGCATATTGTCCGCAAAATTTCCTGAAATAATAAGTTGGTATTAATTGGGAAAAAATTTTTTTTGAAGAAACTTAACTTGACCACAGAGTTAAATAAATGCAACAAACACAAATTATGATCACATATAAGTAACTTGCTCTTAAGTCAATTGATCGACATTCTGTTACAGAAAAGAATTGATTGGATGAAACACATTGTGTTCCAATACATCGCGATATATTTTTGGTCTTTGGTGAAATCACAAAACATTTGATCGACCTCATCTAACACGAAACATTTCATATTGTTCGTGTGTATAGACATGCGGTTAGTCATTTCTAAATAAGGTCTGATAAGATAACCACATCGTGACGACCAGCTTCCTGGTTACGTACGTCCTTAGAAATATTTTTTCCGTCAACACAGGCGTGGAAACGAACTATCATATTTGCGTTGACAAGTCAGGAGTTGTTGCTGAAATCAAATCCTGGACGTATTCATTTATTGTAATATGATAATAAATAACTTTTACAGGTATTCCACATAGCTCAGACCATATCTCTCTATCTTTGACACGACTATTGGTAGTGCGCAGTTGAATGGCAGATTGTTTTTCTAAGCCATAAGCATAAATGTCACACAAAAGCTTCTTCCCAGACGCGCTTAAATACACTTTCAGGTTTCGTATTTAATTTACATACTTCTATGATCCATTTTTTTGCACACATAAATAACATTGAAGTTTTTGTAAACGTTGTGATATTGATTTGAAAATTTCAATGTTCATATAATATTCAAAAGTTGTTTTTTACATTTTGTTTTAAAAAATGACAATTTAATTCGAAAATTCAGTAAGACTGAACATATTTTTATATTTATTCGGTATTTACAACATATTTTGATTCTTGCAAATTTCTGTTGGTTAGAAATACGAAAATAGTTTAATAGTTTTGGTTTCTTTTGTTATAACCGAAAAATAATTCTTAATACAAATTTAATTTGTAGGAATATAACCAATAATTTGTTACAATATCTGTTAAAACATTTTTGGTTTAAAATATGTTGTTATAACCGAATAAGAAATTGTAGTTGCCAATATTTGGGATTGAAGTATGTAATTCTTGGATTTATAAGGTTGCCCCAATTAAATTAGTTGAAATTTTTTTATAAAGAATTTTATTAGTAAATGGAACAATTTTTGCTGTTGCAGATACTTTTATTTCAGAAGAATTGTGTTTATACAGTAGTTATTAAAGTAAATATATTGTATTATTAAATATTGAAGAATTATAATAAAAATTCTTATTACCTTAATAAATTTTTCTAGTCTTAACCGAATTCCAACCAATCTTTTTTCTGTGTGTAGCCATTTTGAAGAACGGTGTTGGCCCTAGCATCGAGAAATAAGGCATGGCTGGAAACTGTACCTTCCACCAGCACAACGACCTAAAGCATAAATCTAAAACTGTGAAATAGTGGCTACTGTATCGTCGCAGTCCCCAGACCTTAATTCGATCGAGCATCTGTGGGAAAGTCTTGGCAGAAAAAGAAGTTGAAGGGCTATTTAAAGCACGGCAAATTAAAGAAGGCTCTAAAGGAAGGATGCAGCATAATCTCTCCTGATGTATCAAAAAAACTTGTCGAGTCGATGCCTAGAAGACTATACAAGATGCTTAAGACCAAATGAAAATAAACCAAATATTAAAAAATTTAAAAAGTTTAATTTTTGTATTGAAGTTCTGTTGATTTACTTTTTTTTTGACGCATAAAATTTGGTCATGTTCTAAATAAAGTGCATTTATTTCTGCTTTGCATTTATTTTGTTCAATGTTTTATTGAGTTCAGCTACCATTGAATAATTCTTGAATTCCTTGTATTTATTTTTGATTTGGAGTTAATTGCTTCATTTTAATGAAACCTTTAATATGAGTAACTAAGGTGTTTACTTTATTTTGACCCTCACAGTATATGTGATAATAGGGATCTTGCTACAATTTTAGTCGGTCAGAAAAGGATTTACACAAATCGCACCTGTACCTGTAAAGTGAGTCAATTCAAAAATTTTCAATTTTCACTTTTTGCAAGAAAACGATACACAGTGGTCATATCTATCCACTGTAAAATTCCTACATGAATTTCTAGTCTTTCGCAAAAAGAAAACAGTTATAACCCTCTTTGTGTTATAAGAGTAGCTTCTTTAGAATACACTAAAAAGACATATTTTGAGTTCCACCCAAAAGAATTGTTATTTTTGCTGATCACTGAAAAAATAGCAAAAACAACTACTGTTGTATACTTAGTATTAGCAATTCTTTACAATGAAACAACTGTTTTTAAATTTTATAGTAAATATTAAAAAAAAACCGTTTTTTGCCTCTACTGAAAATTTGTAAATTTTGAGTTGACTCACTTTAGAGGTACAGGTGCGAGATGTCTTATATATTAAAATTCATTAAACTGTATTAATATTTGCGACATGTAACTTGATTACAAAGTTTTATGGATACAGACCGGCAGACGGACGGGCGGATATTGCCAAATCTACTCTGGAATTTTTTTTGCGTTTTTTAAAACGTTATATTTTTCGCTTAAAAAAAGCATCATTAGTTCAAAAAGAAATCGTTTCTGTAACATGGAGGATTTCAGAAGGTCTAAAGTGACTGTATCATTATGGATATAATATAGCGAAAAAGTTAATAATATACGCGTTTTCTAATGGCTTAGATTAAATCAATTCAATTTACAGTAAATGAAATTTAACAGTTAGTAATGGCACACGAAATATTTTAAATAATAAAATAATTAACTATTCGTTTCTTTGAACATTAAATAATTTAACCCATATTGTATTGTATTGTATAAGGAGGTGCTTGAAGTACTGCAACCAAAGTGATCTATTGTACTGCCCTCTGCTAATAGGTCGTCCCTATAAACTCTCATCCAACCCTGAAGCCCATAGGAATTCGAGGATGTTGGTTGGTTCTAGTAATTTTATGTCGCTACCTAGTATCTGGAAGAAACCCAGATGCTGTTTCCTTTTGTGCATTAGCGCTCCACAGTTCCCAAGTATATGCTCTGGTGATTCGGCTTCCTCATCACAGAATCTGCGCATAGGGTTTGCTACAATTCCCAACCTGCTCAGATGTTCCCTGAGCCTGCAGTGACCAGCTAAAATCCCGGTTAATATTCTCAGATCGTTCTTTGACAATACAAAGCACGACCCAAATCTCTTCTTGTTGTAGCCACCCAACAACACTTTGGATTGCCTTAAGCCCAAGTGGCTCGAGAAAAATTCATGTTCCCTGAGAACTCCTTCCCGTGCTTCTTTTCCTATTCCAAAAAATGGTTCCGGCCCTATTAATTTTGTGGAAGCTCCCCTTCTGGCAAGTTCATCAGCTTGCTCATTACCCTGAATCCCAATGTGTCCCGGGACCTAACAAAGGCTAAACTTGTTGTGTTTATCTAGCTCATTTATCTTCTGTAGACAGTCCCATACTAACTTGACTATCTGATAATATGGTTATGCTCCTTCTTTTGTACTTCCTATTCAAGTTGATTTGTGCACATCTATCGATGGCATAAATCTCTGCTTGGAAAATGCTCGTGTGTATTCCCATTGGCTCGAAGTATTTGGTTCTAGGCCCGAAGACTCCCGCCCCTGTTCCACTTTCGGTTTTTGACCCATCTGTGTACCGTTTGATTGTATCTTCTCTTAGAGAATATGCTGTACTTAAACCGCTCCATTATCTCTTATTGCTCAGTTCCGTAATAAAGTATTTCCTGAAATCATATTTCTTCTCAGCCTTGTCCATAGGGCAATCTAGGAGGGAGTAATCATTAACTTGGCTTATTCGGTTCCATTGCCCTTCATAAAGCCTGGTTATAGGTTTATCTCCCTTTATCCTGATTGCCGTTGCCAAGGCTTTCCTCTGCACCACTATATGTAGTGGGCTTACTTCCAATAGTGCTTCAAGTGATGCCGTTGGGCACGTCCTCATTGCATCCGTTATCCCAATGCACGCTAATCTTTGAATCTTACTTAGCTCCATTTGACTCGACTTCAGATCTGTTCTTTTGGCCCACGCTATAGCTCCGTAAGTTGCTATTGGGGGTTTACATCCCCAGGTTTTACCCGCTACCCTGGAAAACAGTTTTTATAAAAACTCTTTCTTTCCTCATGCATATCAGTTTTCAATATCTCCGTGACTGTGTGTGACTGTGTGTGACTATCTTAAAATTAATATTTGACCACGACAAGTCTATGAACAAAGTTTCAGATCCATCTGATGAGGGGAAGTGGGGTTTTAATCACTACGTGACTGTGCGTGACTGTGCGTGATTATGTCAAAGTTAATATTTTTTCACAGCAAGTCTATCGACCAAGTTTCAGATCAATCGGATGAGGGGAAATGACATTTAGATCACTGTGACTGTGCGTGACCATGTGTGACTGTGCGTGACTAAGTCGAAGTTAGTCTTTTTTTAACAGCAAGTGTATGGACCAAGTTTCAGATCGATCGGATGAGGGGAAATGACATTTAGATCACTACGTGACTGTGCGTGACCACGCGTGACTGTGTGTAACTACCCTAAAATTAATCTGTAGTCACAAAATGACTATGAGCCAAGTTTCATATCAATTGGATAAGGGGGAATGGGGTTGCCCCACGACAGACAGACAGATTGAGTTAAAAGAAAGAGTTTAAAAAGGTAGTTTACAGAATAAGAATAACTTTTTCAGAAATTATATCACAATTATTTACCAATATTTTTAATTACTTTTTTTTAATAGAAATTTTTTAAAAAGAAACAAGTAAGAAAATTATAGTCGGTCTAGACCGACTATACGATACCCTATACCATGCGTTTAGAAACCCTATCTCTTAGGCCCAACTAACTGGACATAGAAAATAAGCAAAAACCAAATTTGAGTGGGATTTTTATTAATTTTTTTGGCTGCAGATATGAAAAAGTTCATATCAGATGCTATATCTATATGGGGACTAGGTCCAAAAATGGACCGATCCTGATCATGTTTGGAAAAGTCTCTTGTATTTTGCAAAAATATATACAAACCAAATCTGAGAAGAATCAGTGCAATATTTTTGTTTTTTAATAGATTTAAGTGAAGATCGGGAAGCAGCCCTATATGGGGCCAAAGGGATCATTTTTGGATTACTCATTAATGGACGTAATGAACGCATACAAAACAAAATTTGAGTAAGATCTATATGACAATTTGGATCTTATGGCAAAATATGTCGATTTCATAGGGGTAATTTGTATGGGGGCTAGGTCTGAACATGGACCGATTCTCACCAATTTCAACAGCGTTCAGCCGATAGAAGCTTAGATACCAAATTTCATCAAAATATATTCATATTTGCGACCTGCAGTTTGATTACAAGGTTTACATGGATACACAGACGGACGGACGGACGGACGGACGGACGGACATTGTTAAATCAACTCAAAAAGTGATTCTGATTCGATCGGCATAATTAAAGATGGGTCTAGGTCAAATATTTTTGGTTGTTACAAACAGCAGCACAAAGTCATTATACCCAAACCACATAGTGGTATAGGGTATAAAAATAAAAAGAATATAAATTATTTGGATATCAAATCTCTGAATGAAATATATATAATTTTTGGAGCATAGAATATTTCTACTATAGTGTAGTAGTTAACAAAAAAAAAGATCATAAAAAAAAAGATCACTAAGATCATAAATAAATGGCTTTAGAGATAATTATTCTAAACTAACATAATATTCTGAAGACTGTGGCAACATATGAGTTCAGTTCATGATTACACAAAAAGATCAAAAACTTGTTGACCGTGGGAATACTTAAATAATTATTTCCTTTTTTAATTTTTATTTTTCAGTATAAGGATGTATGGATCAATGTACCTTGGGGTTATATAGTTGGACGTTGGCATGGTAATCGTAATGTACGTCCCATTTTGACTGTACATGGCTGGCAAGATAATCTCGGTTCATGGGATCGTTTAGTGCCTCTACTACCGCGTCATGTTGGAATATTATGTATAGATCTTCCTGGTCATGGTAGATCATCTAAGTATCCGAATGGTATAAATTATCATACCATCGATTTCACATATATCATAAAACGTGTTATGAACGAATATCAATGGCAAAAAGTTTCACTAATGGGTCACTCATTAGGTGGCATTGTATGTTTGAGATATGCCTCTCTGTATCCACATACAGTCGATATGCTGATTCAAATCGATATTATAGAAGCGGTATTTAGAAGCCCTGATTATCTTATTAAAATATTTGCTTGGCATACAGAAAAATTAATTATTGAAAATGAACGCTTGCAATCATTGCATAACCATGAACCTCCATCATATACCTATGAACAGTTAGAAGATATTGTTTATAACGGTTTGGGTAAATCATTGGATAAGGAAAACTGTAAATACATTTTAAAACACAACGTAGCCAAATCCAAATTGTATCCAGACAAATATTATTTTTCACGCGATGGCAAAATTAAACATTCTTTTGAATTTTCTATGGGACACGGTGTGGCCGTGGAAATAGTTAAACGTTTGAAGAATATAAATTACTTGGTTATCAAATCTGTAAAGTCCAATTTTATTGCTGGTGGTTCGTTAGATTTAATTAAAATTATACGTCAAAATAATCCAGATTTCGAATTATATGAAATTGATGGCACTCACTATGTTCACCTTAACAATCCCCATGAAGTAGCTGAAGTTGTCGCATCATTTATTTTAAGACATCGGCCAGCAACATTGGATATAAGGACTGTGGACGATGAAAAAGTTGTAATTAGCACAAATAAAACAAATCTAAATAGCAAATTATAAATTGTATTAATACATACATATGTACATATAAAAATATTAGAAATAAATTGTGATTTTTTTTTTTATCAATTAAAAGTGTTCATTCTATGGCCGAAAAGCTTATATAAAAAAATTTCATCAAAATCTATTCATATTTGAGGCCTGTAGTTTGTTGTAGACAGTGATTCTGAATCGATCGGTATAATAAAAGCTGGATCTATATTAAATATTTTTGGTAGTTGCAAACATCAGCTCAGTATACCCTAACCTCATAGTGGTATATGGTAATAAAAAAAACTAATTCTTCTCAAAGAACATAAAATAATTTAACGTAATAAAGTTTTGTGATTTAAATAACATTTATGTGCACCCATTAAAGATTTATAAGTTAAAGGTGTATGTACGTGTGTCTGCTTGATCAAAATACGAGTAGAGAAAGTGTATTGCAAGCAATAACTTTAATTAAAATTAAAATTTTCGAAATCTTTTATCTACATCTATATAAATATAACAAGTAAGAAAATTATAGTCGGTCGAGACCGACTATACGATACCCTATACCATGCCTTTATATACCCTATCTCTCAGGCCCAACTAACTGGATATAGAAAATAAGCGTAAACCAAATTTGAGTGGGATTTTTATTAATTTTTTTGGCTGCAGATATGAAAAAGTTCATATCGGAAGCTATATCTATATGGGGACTAGGCCCAAAAATGGACCGATCCTGACCATGTTTGGTAAAGTCTCTTGTATTTTCTAAAAATATATACAAACAAAATTTGAGAAGAATCACTGCAATATTTTTGTTTTTTGATAAGTTTAAGTGAAGGTCGGGAAGCAGCTCTATATGGGGCCTATGACTAAGAGTTGTCCAATAGGGATCATTTCTGGACTACTGATTAATGGAAGTAATATATACATACAAACCCAATTTGACTAAGATTTGTATGATAATTTGGATGTTATGGCAATTTATGTTAAATTCATAGGGGTCATTTGTATGGGGGCTAGGTCTGAACATGGACCGATTCTCACCAATTTCAATAGCGTTCATCCCATGGCCGATAAAAGATCAAATACCAAATTTCGTCAAAATATATTCATATTTGCGACCTGCAGTTTGATTACAAGCTTTACATGGACACACAGACGGACGGACGGACGGACGGACGGACGGACGGACATCGTTAAATCGAATCAGAAAGTGATGGGTGTAGGTCTAATATTTTTGGTTGTTACAAACAGCAGCACATAGTCATTATACCCAAACCACATAGTGGTATAGGGTATAAAAACGTTGGTGCATTTGTTTGTAGCGAATGATCTCCGGAACTATAAAAGCTGTCGAGCTAAGATTTGCACCATAGGTTCGGTTCGAGCTCTTCTGTTTTTTTTTTTTTTTTTTTTTTTTTAGTTTTAACCCTCTAGCTGGCGTTGGGGTCAATTTATAAACAAAATTCCTATTTTCAGTGCGATTTGACTGCAACTCAGAATGTATGTATGTTTCATCATAAGAAATTTTTGTATGTATTAATTTACCCGATAGGTGGCGCTGGGGTAAAGTTATTTCGAATATTCTTATATACGGTGCGATTTTACTGAAACTAAGAATGTACGTATCGCACCTCAAAACTTACAAATTTTCAGTAGAGGCAAAAAACGGTTTTTTTTTAATATTTACTACAAAATTTAAAAACAGTTATTTCATTGTAAAGAATTGCGAATAATAAGTATACAACAGTAGATGTTTTTGCGATTTTTTCAGTGATTATCAAAAATAAGAAGTTTTTTGGGTGCAACTCAAAATATGTCTTCTTAGTGGATTCTAAAGAAGTTACTCTTATAACACAAAGAGGGTTACAACGGTTTTTTTTTCGAAAAAGACTAGAAAAATCTATGCAAGATTTTTGCAGTGGATAGATATGACCACTGTGTATCGTTTTCTTGCAAAAAGTGAAAATTGAAAAATTTTGTTAGATGATGCCAAAAAAAATTTTTTTTGGACCCTGTAGATGGTGCTGGCGTTCGAAAAATAATGAGTTGTCAAATTTATTTAAATTTTACAAGTTAAAAAATTCACAAACGTTTTTATATATAAATATTCTAACCAAAAAGAAAGGAAAAATTGCATTGGCTACTGCTTTGTCCGGAATAGCCGCAATATTATTGCATGGTTGTCGTACAGCTCATTCAGCACTCAAATCACCATTAAACGTACAAACGAATGAGAATGTCGTATGTAATATCAAAAGACATTCCGGTATGGCAAAAGTTCTGCAAAAATGTAATATTATTATTTGGAATGAATGTACCATGGCTCACAAACATTCCTTAGAAGCATTACATAGAACTTTAAAAGATTTGAAAGGCAACGAAAGACTTTTTAGTGGAGCTCTCATTTTATAATCTGGAGATTTTCTTAAAATATTGCCAGTCATACCAAAATCAACTTATGGTGACGAAATAAATGCCTGCTTAAAATCATCAACATTATGGAGTAGCGTTCAAACTATAAAATTAACAAAAAACCGGCGAGTACGATTACAAAATGATCCAACGGCTGACCAATTTTCAAAACAACTTCTTGACCTTGGTAATGGTGAAATCAATATTTACCCACCCAGTCAAACTGTTAAAATATCCACAAGATTGTTGTCAACGTATATCGTCACGCGATATTGAAAATGTATTCCCCGACATTCAAAATCAATATCGTAACCATGATTGGTTAAGTGAAAGAGTTATTTTAGCCGCAAAAATGTCTATGTCGATAATATTAATGTTGTTATTCAGGACGCGATTGGTTCCGAAACGTTTTCTTTCAAATCTATGGATGGTGTTGTTGAGGAAAATGAAGCAGTCAACAGAATTTTTGGATTCACTTGATGTGCCCGGTCTACCGGCACATTTATTAAAATTAAAAGTTGGTTCTCCAATAATTTTGCTACATAACCTCAGCGCTCTGAGACTATGTAATGGAACCAGGTAAATTGATGAGAGAATAATGCCCAATGTTATTGAGGCCACAATTCTCATAGGAAAATTTAAAGTAGAATATATTTTGCTGCCAAGAATTCCTATGATTGCAATTTCCGATCAGATTGGGCTTTGCCATGACTATTAATATATCTCAAGGACAATCATTGCAAATATGAAGTTTGGACCTCGAAAACAGTTGTTTTTCCCTAGAGCAACTATATGTGGCATGTTCCCGTGTCGGAAAGCCAGCAAATTTATTCATTTACTGCGAGAATAATGAAACTAAAAATATTGTTCACTCTTTTTAGCATTACAATATGTTATATTTTATATGTTACAATAAATATTTATTTTCATTTTCATAAATAAAATATGGTTTTTCTTTAACAGTTTTCAATTAATATTAGCAAATGATTAAACGTTTTTATACCCTCCACACCTCAGTGGCAGAGGGTATATATAGGTTTGTCATTCCGTTTGTAACGCATCGAAATAAATTCGTTAGACCCCAAAAATATATATTTTCTTGATCCTTATAAAAAGGGAAGTTGATTTACCGACGACCGTCTGTCCGTCTGTCTGGAAATCACGATCACGCCATCAATATCTAAGCTAGACCGCTCGTTTTTGTATAAAATCGTTTACTAACATCCCAAAGGAGTTGTTATTTACAATCGTCAAAATCGGTCAAAGGGTTCACGAGCTATAATTGAAACTTTGAAAAAGCTCTTGAAAAAATAAAATTTTTCAGTGTGTTTGTTGTTTTTCTTAAGATATGTTGTATATGTTGTAATTCTTCGTATTGTTGAAGTCATTTCAGTTGTGTGTATATTAATACTGCACGTGTCATATTGGCCTAAGCAAGTTTTACCACATATTTTTTTTATCGTTAAAATTAAATATTCAAAATTAAAAATTAATAAAAATAAAAAATGAAAAATGAAAAATGGAAAATGGAAAATGGAAAATGGAAAAGGGAAAATGGAAAATGGAAAATGAAAAATTTTAAATTAAAAATGGCAAATGAAAAATTAAAAATTAAAAATGAAATATGAAAAATGGAAAGTGGAATATGGAAAATGAAAAATGGAAAATGAGAAATTAAAATATAAAAATGAAAAATGGAAAATGAAAAACGAAAAATGAAAAATGGAAAATGAAAAACGAAAAATGGAAAATGAAAAATGAAAATATAAAAATGAAAAATGGAAAATGAAAAATGGAAAATGAAAAATGAAAATATAAAAATGAAAAATGAAAAATGGAAAACGGAAATTGAAAAATTAAAATTGGAAAATGGAAAGTGGAAAATGGGAAATGAAAAATTAGAAATTAAAAATGAAAAATTGAAAATGATAAAAAAAAAAATTAAAATTGAAAATAAAAAAGGTGGAGGGTATCAAAGATTCGGCCCATCCGAATATAACACTCTTACTTGTTTTATATAGGTATATACAGATTCTAACTAAAATAAAAAATTCAATGAGGGCAAAACAACCTTTGCCGGGTCCAGCTAGTACAATTATAAATACTTAATAAAACAATGTTCTTTATTTTATATAGTTAAAAACATATACATATATGACGTAGTTGACATGTTTAAACAAAGATCAAGGTATTATGTAAACTAGCATAACCCAGGGGCAAAATCAAATCATTCGTTATCGAATTTTTTGATCGAAATTTTTTTTTATTTTCCAAAATAATATACTTAGAATAACTTAACTCTGTTACAGTTAACGAATTATGGACTCTAGTTAAGAATAAAAGTGAAACTAGGGCTGATGTTTGTCCGTCTTCTGTAAATAATAAACCAAAATATGGAATTTCAATTGATTTTACTCGATATCGAATGCGGTGATTTGGCCCCAGCACTCAAAATTGGAATGAAATTTCTAGGAAATTTTATTTTTTCTTTCAATTTTTTTCTGTCAATGTTGTTTTATTCTATATATCTACGAGTATGATATATGATCATGATAACAAACAAATTTATAAGAACATAGAGGTATGCTGATCAATTTTAGGCAATTTACAATTCAACACAGAGTGTATGATTACAATTATAGTGATTGTAATTGGGTTAAAATTGATTAGCATACCTTTAGGCTCTTATAAAATTAGTTATAATTACTAATTTATTTTTTTTAAATTTAATATACTTTTAACACATATTATACATAAATTTTAAAACTTTACATTTCTCCTCCATATGAACTATAACTATGGCAATTTTCACACTCCTCCGTGAATGTTTTATGCTTAAAGAGGGATGAAAAAATTTTCCTTCACGTATTAATATATATTTATATATATATATGTAAATATATTTAATGGAATATCTTTAATTTGTATTTTTTTATTTCAGGACTGCTCCACCAAACCTGCCTACGAACGATAAGTGTACATTGCCTAATGATGAAGGCGATGATTATGATCCTCATGATCATAGAGATGTGAAAAATCCAACCAAGTAAACCAAGTTTTTGTAAATTTTTAATAAGAAGAATAATATGTAATAAAACATAATGTAATTGATTTTGTTATTTCTATTATTTTGTAGCAACTGGCAGACATTTGCTCATTTCTTGAAGGCCAGTATCGGTACTGGTGTCTTGGCAATGCCGAGTGCATTTGCTAATGCTGGTTATGTTAACGGTTTAATATTAACTGCCATTGTTGGTATTATAGCAGTGTATTGCTTACATATATTGGTAAGTACTGCAATATATTGTACTGGGGTGTACAAGGTAACAAGGTTGTGCTGATGTTTGCAACTAACAAACACCATTATATATATTTTACCTAGACTCACCTTTAATTACATCGATTTAACGATGATGATCTATCCATCTCTCCGTCTGTCTGTCTGTATATTCTGTGAACATTTTTATGAACCCGTTGACTGCCACGGCAATTATCGGAATCCTGGCCTAAAAAGCCAATAAAAATATTCTTTTACTTCTTGATTTTGAATAAATTTTTTATAATTATATTTTCTGTTCATTTATTAATAAATTTGCTGTTCATTTAAACCAGCATTGATTTCTTGTTCGTTTCCCAGAAGCCATCTGTGCATATTGGCGCCGATATACTACGAGTTTAATCGTAGCAGCACGAATATGGCAGGTTAACACAGTACGAGATAACTCGTGTTAAACTACAGCTTGCAAATATAAGTGCACTTGTATGAAATTCGTTATATAAGCTCCATTAGGCCACAAGACGATTGGTATTGAACTTAGTGAAACTATGAGCACTTTCAGACCTAGTCACGATTAAAATTCCCCATATGACATCGACTTGAATTACAGATTATCATATTGATCATATTTTGTTTATGTTATCAATCAGCAATCTAAAAATAAACTCTGTCCGACCATTTTTAGTCATCGAATAATAATAAATTAAGTAGGGTCACGATCGGTCCATTTTTCGACCTGCCCCCTATATAAAAATAGCATTCGATATAAACTTTTTCGTATTCGCATATCGCAAATTTGATAAAATGGTTATTTAAATTTGGTTATTTTGCATATCCATGTATGACTTTAGCAAAGTTTGACCGAATACTCTTTCTCAAAACTTCTGGTAGAGTATAGTTGGTATAGATCGACCATAAATTGTTTACTTGTTTTATAGAATACTAGCTGTTTTTACCCGGTCTTGCCCGGGATAAAAAGGCCTTTGACTTGAAAAATGGTTCACTATGCTTACCAGGCGCTAAGTACTTAGTCCCCAATGAACAAATTCCCCAAGAAAATGAACTTTCTCCCCAAAAATTTCAATTCAAAATTTTTTGATTTTTTAACTTAGAAGTTTTTTTAAGATGCTGCAGCAAAAATGCTTCAAAAATAAGTTGCGAAACCGCTTTAAGTTTATTTATAAACATCAAATTTAACGGAATCGTTTGCAAATTAAAGGAATCAGAACTGTTAAAAATTGAATTACTTCATTCTATAAGTGATCATCATTGAGCAAAGACGTCAAATTCAAGTTTCAGAAATGAAAAACTAATGCGACGTTTAATATTGTGTCGTAAGGTTTCTTTAAGTAACTGCTTATAGTATATGTGTGGCCTATTTTGATCAACAGGAAATTATTTCACATACGTAGATAAAATTTATCATATGACATTTCACTAAGCTGTGTTCCGCGAGCGAGTCGCGTCCGCTTCCGCGCGTTTGGCAGCCACACCCGTGCTGCCGCGCAGTGTTGTTAACTTATTTGAATCGCCAAATATATTTTTCAGATCATTGCGATATTTTAGCTGAGCTGTGTTCCGCGAGCGCGTCGCGTCCGCATCCGTCCCGTCCGCGCGCCGCTTCCTCGCAGCTTCTACCCGTGCTGCCGCTTTGTTCTCGTTAACTTATTTTAATCCCTAAAACATATTTTTCAGAGCATTGCGATATTTTAGCTGAGCTGTGTTCCAAGAGCGCGTCGCGTCCGCATCCGTCTCGTTCGCGTCCGCGCGCCGCTTCTCCGCGTTTGGCAGCCGCACTTGTGCTGTCGCGCAGCTGTTGCCAACTTATTTTTATTGTCAAAATATATTTTTCAGATCATTCCAATATTATAGCTAAGCTGTATTCCCCGTGCGCGTAGCTTCCGCGCAACGAAATGATGCTATTGAAAAGAATAATCATTTTAAATGCATTTGTTGTAGGACATATATTGAGAGCAGTATGCATATGTTCAATCAAATAAATATTTTACAAAATTCATTAAATAAAAATATGTAAAAATTTAGGAATGAATTTAAGGAGTAAGTTCATTTTTTATTTCGATTAAAAAAAAATGGGAATTTGTTCATTTCTTTTGTTCATTTCTATGTTCACGGTGTAGTTATTCCCGTGTAAACTAAATTTCAGAGAAATCCGTTGAAAAGTACAAATTTGTATAGGGAAGAAATATACCACACAACAAAATATGAATTTTATATGAAAATTGGGCGTGAAAGTAGGCGTGGTCGGTAAGAAGCATATGGCGACCTTCCCTGGAATATGTACTAAATTTCGGAGAAAGCCATTGAAAAATAAAAGTTTGTATAGCAATCAAATAAAGAAACAAATAAAAGGAAAAAATTAAGTTTTATATACATAGAAGTGTTCTCAAAGTAGGCGTGGCCTGTAAGAAGCATATGGTGACCTTCCCTGTAGTATAGAGATCGTGTGACCAAATTTTAGAGATCCCTTGAAAAATAAAAATTTCTATAGTGAACAAATATACCAAAGAACAGAAAACGAATTGTATACAAAAAGAGGGCGTAAAAGTAGGTGTGGCCGCACACGGTGACCTGGCATGGGATACAAAGATCGTGTGTACCAAATTTCAGAGAAATGCGTTGAAAAATACAAATTTGTATAGCGAACAAATATACCAAAAAACAGAAAATTAATAATATACCAAAGGTGGGGGCAGAAGTAGGCGTGGCCTACAGAGAATTCCGTTGAAAAATAAAAATTTGTATAGCAAACAAATATACCATAAAGCAGAAAATGTATTGTAGATAAAAAGTGGGCGTAAAAGTAGGCGTGGTCGATAAAAAGTGTACGATGACCTTAGCTGGGGTACAGGGATCTTGTGTACAGAATTTCAGAGAAATCTGTTAACAAATAAAAATTTGTATAGTGAACAAATATGAATAAAACAAAAAATAAATTTTACATAAAAGTGGGCGTAAAAGTAGGCGTGGCCGGTAAAAAGTATATGGCGACCTTTTTTGGGGTATGAGATCGTATGTACAAAATTTCAGGAAAATCCGTTGAAAAATAAAAATTTGTATAGCGGTCAAACAAACAAACAGAAAATGAATTTTATATATATAGATATTGTCTTAAATACTGAATTTCTCAGAATATTTAAATGAACAATAATGCAACGACGGATTGTTGTAAATAATGATACACAAAAATCTGAATTGCTTGATTGTCTTAGTCGCCACAATAATATATTTCTTTATAGAAAAAAGGAACCCTACGGTCTGTGTGAGGAGTCTTCCACTTCGCATCCCCACCGGACACAAAAGTGGACAATCAATTTGATCTAAACAAATGTATCTTAGACTACATCGAAAGAAATTAAATAGCAATCAACCATTTTCAGGAATTGCAATCTTAATCAATAGGAAATTCGTTGTTAACTTTATCATAATTCGGTTGTCACAAAATTTTGAAGCCATAATGAACTTGTGTTTCAATGTGTATACAATGAAATCAATCGTTCAAATACAATCAAATACACGTTTTATAAAAGTAAGAGCAGTGATTGACAGACAGATAAGATTACATAAACTTAAGAATATTTTGAATAAATAACTAATTAAATAATAACAACCAAGTCAGGGACTTGGATGAAAGTTTGTTTGTCAAGTAGCCCCTTCGTTAGAATTGTAGAATATAGAAACCAGAAAAATATTATCATTCAAAAAAAATTTAATAGATGTCATTCTTGGATCCGGATAATGAAAATTCAAGTAAAGATATGATTATAACCAATAATCATTATAAAAATTTATCATATTATTGGCGATTTTAATATCTTCAACTGTACTTGTAGGTAAACAAATTTTAAAGAGCTTTGACGCTTCTACGTTAGTTTTTAATGATTATTTCTCTTTTGGTTATAAAAGCCAATGGTGTCAGTATTTCTTAGGGAAGTACTTTTGGGCGGTGCGGCCGTCTCGTTGCTTTTTTTTATAAGACTTTTAATTTAAGATTAGAAGAAAAAATCAGTAGCTACTCAAGTTTGCTTTTATTTGAAAATAAGCTAATACGGCCTAAGATTTTTAATGTAAATAAAACTGCATTTAAATTACAATTTCTTTCCGACGTTTCGTCAATTCTTTGTTGACTTTTTCAAGGAAATTCTATTTAATTATAAAAAACATCACGTTAAAACAATTTTAAACATACGGTAACACGAGTATTATTTATCACATTTAAAAAAGTTTGCTACTGTCGATTCAGAAACACTCTACAGTGTTTATTTATTTATTTGATTTCTCATACAACAAGATTTATAATGTTACTAGATCTCCTGCCAAACATTGTTCTGCCTAAAATACTATTTTTTCCAAGATTTGTTTTTGGTATGTATTTGAATTATTGTAAGTTATTTTAAATGCCAATTTTATTTTCGAGTTAATAAACTCAGTTTTATTTCAAATAATATAATGATTGTCTGCTATTAGTAAATTATACCAACTCTGGAGCAGGTTACCAACAATTGGCCATGAGCAACACATAAATTTTCTAAATTCAGGCTGCACACTTGCATCGACTAGCGATGAGATCTATTGAATATCATTGCATATTCCAGGCGAACCTGTAGGATTCATCGGGATTCTTGGCAATAAAACATGATCTCCATTGACCTTGTCATTGATATTTGTCGATTAAGTAATACATATTATGAGGGCGGATTGATATTGAAGCTCCCTAAGTAGGAAAAAAAACATTGTTTTGTTTTCAAAAACCATTTATTTCTCAACATAGTCTCCTTTTACTTCGACACACTTAGTAGGACGATATTCCGGCTTTTTTATACCATCTGAATAATACGATTTCGGGAACCCCATAAAATACGCGTTAATTTCGGTAATCACTTCTTCGTTTGAGATGAATCTTTTTCCTGCGAGCCATTTTTTCAAGTTTGGAAACATGAAAAAGTCACTAGGAGCTAAATCTGGACTATAAGGTGGATGATCACCCAATTCGAAGTCTATTTCACGTAATTTTAACATCGTATCTAATGCTGTGTGAACCGGTGCGTTTCCTTGAAGAAAGAGCACTTTTTCTTCTTTAAATGTGGTCGTTTTTTCTTGATTGCATCAATCAATTGATCCAATAATGCACGATAATACTTTCCTGTGATTATGGATCCTTTTTCAAGATAATCGATGAGCAATATTCCATGTGCATCTCAAAATACAGTGGCCATAACCTTGCCAGCCGATTTCACTGCCTTCGCCTTCTTCGGAGCACTTCCACCAGCTTCCACCCATTGTTTCGATTGATTTTTGTTTTCAGGTGTGTGGTGGTGAACACACGTTTCATCAACATTTCATAAACTGTTATTAATCGACGCCAAAAATCAACAGTATTACGCTTTATCATGTCCAAACACCGCTGTGAAGTGGTCGGTCAAACTCGTTTTTGTTCGACACTGAGCAAACGCGGCACCCACCTTACCGATAGCTTTTTCATATGCAAATGTTCATGCAAAATGTTGAGCACACATTCATGTGATATGTTTGCCATTTCAGCAATCTCACGCAACTTGACTCGGCGATCATTCATAACGATATCGAGGATTTTTTTGATATTTTCTTCAGTAAGCACCTCTTTTGGCCTTCCTGTTGATGGTATTGTTGCAGTGCTTGTTCAGACGCGTTTAAATTCAGCAATCCAGTATTTTACCATGTAATCTGACGGAGCAGACTCACCGTAATGTTTTCCGAGCTTTTCTTTTGTCTCTTTTGTCTCTTTTGTCTCATTCGCCGTTTTCCCTTTCAAATAATAGTGCTTAATCACTGCACGAAACTAATAGATGAATTTGGGTGACATTTTAACAGCTGACGTTTGACGGAGCAGACTCACCGTAATGTTTTCCGAGCTTTTCTTTTGTCTCTTTTGTCTCTTTCGCCGTTTTCCCTTTCAAATAATAGTGCTTAATCACTGCACGAAATTCGCTTTTTTTCCATTTTTCAAGAAACACAAAAGTTGCTTACTTCAAACGACTACAACAAATAAACTAATAGATGAATTTGGGTGACATTTTAACAGCTGACGTTTGACAGATCGTAATTTAAAAAAAAGTTTCTGTGTTTGTGCTACCATCTAGCGCTATGTAGCTTCAATATCAATCCGCCCTCGTACCTAGTATTTTCTTGATAACGAACCGCGTTCCGTTACATAATTTTAGTGCATTTGGGTTTCATAGCAATTTGATTGCTAATCCAACTTTTAATATTAAATTATGTAGTAATTCAAATGATTTTAAAGACTCAGTCGGAAAATTCACTCCATCTTCTTCTGTCATAAACTGACTTGGATGAAAATTACGGAGATTTCAGATTTGGAATGCGGATAAAAATTGCTCCTTCGTTCAGTCAACAATGATTGAATTAATTAAAATTGGAATAACTGGAAGTTTTTGTAGAAAATCTCATAATAAAAATACGAAAGCGTCATTAGACAGTTTACCAGACTATAATTTGGCATCTTTTAACTTCATTAGCGTTACCCCAATGCGATTTAATATTGTATATTGCAATTTCATTTGTATGTATATTTACTGGCAATTTAAGTGCAGAATTATCAGTTCCTCTGCCATCCAATACCTGATGAAGCGATGGCCAAAGCAAACAAACCCTGATAATGTGTCTCTGCCTAGATGAGAAGAGTGACTCCATACAATTATAAATATATTTACATGTACTTATTAAAGATTCACGTCTACTATTCATCCGGTACCTCCCATTTTCAGCAAGTGTCCTCAGACAAATGACGTGTGCAATCACACAAAGTATCGTTACTCTCCGTTTAATATTTCTAAAGATATAGGATATTAAACATTCAGTTTACATGGGAGCTGACACGCCCACTTATCCGTTCACGTCCATTTTCGGCGCGGCTACTCTTATTAGTAACTGATAATAAAAAAATAAAATAAATGATCTCATACAAATTTCCAAAACTCTCCCTGCCACAGTACTCGAAATATGTGATATTTAATATATACTTTTTAAGGGAGGTGCCACGCTCACTTGTACGATCCGGTAAAATAAAAATATAAAGAGAAAGTTTAAAAAAGTAACAACTAAGAAAAAAGTTCAACTAAGCATTTTTAAAGTTCCCCTTAAAATGTCATTGCATTGCTTATAATTTCATTTGATGGTGGTAGCGTATTGAGGAGACATAAAATTGACATTCAAATATTGCGGTGCGTGGAAAGATGAGCCTGTCATACACGTTGATGAGTGTGTAAAATTTCACATAGGAACAAGAGATACTTTGATTTAGAGGGGTTGAGTCATAAACCATTTGCAGTTGCCCGTGTATAAATCTTATTAAGATCTGAATTAAATTTTCCAACGAAATCGTTCATGCTGCTTATGCCAGTAGTCATCATATATGTGACTGAACGTCATCATATATGGGTAATTCCATGTCAAATCAACCAATGGGTGTACACTACCTTCTCCAAATTGTATGATTTTTCGTAGGAAGACAGATTATTACAGAACTAAAATAAGTGCAAAGTTTGAGGGCACTGGCACTTCTGTATCCGGAAATATGTGGTCTTGAAAATCGTAAAAAAAGGTCAAAATTTACAAAGTTGTACTTACTTAATTATCATTTTCTTGAAAAGTGTTATAGTTACGCAATTCATCAAGGTTGCATTTGAAAGGTTAATTAATTACCTTTAATTTGATATACAACATGATTTTTTTTTTGGAAAGGTCCAAAGTCACATCTCTTGACCTATAATTCGGGAGGCTATAGCTGTAAAAACGACAATTTTAAAAATCTGAAAAAATATGTGTTTAAGATTGGTTCCTTCCCTAAAGTTCCAAAAAATTTCAGACTGGGGGTATGCTTGGATCCAGAAATATTTATCATAGAGTAAAGGTAGATATTTAAAAAGTCGGTGCTGTTACTGTTACTGTTTATGAATGTGGTTGGTTGTGCTCGTGAGCGTCGGCGGGCTATGCACGCACGCCGCTATTTGTTTCTGGTTTTTTAGCTCTGTACTGTACTCAGTACAGACCTGTGTTAGGGTTGGTTTGACAGGTAATTATGTTAGAGCGAGACAACAGTATAAATGTTGTCGGGTGTGGTTCGTAGTGTCAAATAACTTGGATATAGAGAAATTATTGAAAAACGAGAAGTCAAAGGAAGGACCACGAAAAAAAACCATTCTAAGCACGTTGCTTTAAATAACCACATGTGTTGCTATAAAATCAATATTTTTAAATAAAACCAAAAGTGTTCAAAGTGATTGTTTTTTGCCTCTGTAAACAATATGTCATTTAATACAATATATTGTTGTAATCCATTTAAAAAAGTTGCTCATGTCCGGAATGCAAGAGGACTTCGAAAAGTTCAGCAATGGATGACTGGAATTAGTAATAACATTTCAATATCAAATAAAATATGTGATATATGCAGAAGAGAACTTTATAAATTAAAAAGAAGTGTAAACAATAATATTCAATCTATGAACGAGCCAGAAAACGAGACTTCAGACTCGGAAAGTGAAGCATCAGTTTCGGGAGATGTTCGAATTTCTAAGTTAAACGAAAGTTTAACATATTTACAAGAATCTCCAACATGTTCGAGAAAAATTCCATTAAAAGGGTATACAACTAGAAAGTTAGAAAAAATAACAACATCAATTAAAACCAACATTTTCCCAAATTCAACACCTTCAACCTCTCACGTATGCCCAGAATCGGAAATAATCGAACAACTAAAAGAAAAATTAAATCAATAACTAAAAACAGTGATAAAATTCAACTTTTAACTATTTTACCTAAAAGCTGGACATTGAAAAGAATGGAGGAGGAATTTCAAATAACAAATTTCATGGCACGAAAGGTAAAAAACTTGGTTGAGACAGAAGGCGTATTGAGTACACCGAATCCAAAACTTGGAAAACGATTGCCATTAGAAATTGTTGATGTGGTGAAAATCTTTTATGAAACTGATGATGTCAGCAGATGTCTACCAGGATGTAAAGACTACGTGTCAATAACAGAAAATGGTGTAAAATTAAAAAAAAAATAAAAGACTTTTACTCGGAAATCTTCGAGAAGTTTATGCTTTATTTAAAGAAAAACATGAAGGGATAACTACTGGAATTTCTAAATTTTGTGAACTTCGGCCAAAAAATGTGGTTCTAGCAGATGCGTCAGGAAGCCATAATGTATGTGTTTGTAAAATACATCAAAATACAAAACTAATGCTCCACGCAATAAACCTGAAAAAATTCACAGAAAATGTGCAGGATTTTGTGCTGGAAACTTATAAAGATTGTTTAAAAAGACTTATATGCAATCCCCCGTCACCAAATTGCTACCTTGGCAGATGTAGCATGTGTCCAGATATACAAAATTTTAAAGAGAAACTTGGTGAATTATTATTAGAAAATGAAATTGATGAAATCATATATAAACAGTGGATAAGTGTAGATAGAGACTCTTTGGAAACTATTATTAAAGAAACTGATTCTTTTCTGGATTCTTTATGCGAAAAACTGCAAACTCTTCTACCCCATTCATTCGTATCTAAAGAGCAGGGTGCATTTATGGCTCACAAAAAGTCTGCGTTGGAAGAAAATGAGTATTTAGTAATTTGCGACTTCTCCGAAAATTCAACTTTTGTGGTTCAGGATTCTGTGCAAGGCTTTTTATGGAATAATAGCCAGGCCACACTATACCCAATAGCAATTTATTACAAATCAAATGGAAAATTAGAAACTACAAATTTTATAATAATATCAGACTGTCTAATACATAATACCATAGCAGTTCATTTATTTCATCGCCACCTAAATGAGTTTTTAAAAAACAAGTTTTTGAAAATACCAAAGAAAATTTTTTATTTTTCGGACGGTTCTTCCGCTCAATTTAAAAATAAAAAAAACTTTGCCAATTTATGCCATCATAGCGAAGATTTTAATTGTTCCGCTGAGTGGCATTTCTTTGCTACCAGTCACGGCAAAGGACCTAGTGATGGTCTTGGGGGAACGGTAAAGCGTGAAGCACGAAGAGCCAGCTTGCAACGTCCATTCGAAGATCAGATAACTACTCCTCTCCACTTGTATAATTGGTGTCAGCAAACTCTTCAGAACTGCAACTTTGCATATTTAACGGAGAAAGATTATGAAGAAGAAGAGAAATTGTTAACTGATAGATTTATAGGATTATGTACAATTCCGGGAACTCAAAAGCAGCACAGCTTCATACCAATTTCAAAAACACAATTACAAGCTAAAATTTATTCCGCTGATAGCAAATTTGTAATTGAAAACATTTATAATAAAACTAAACAACAACAACAGCATTCATCATAATAATGTCAACAACAACAACAACAACAGCATTCATCATAATAATGTCAACAACGCCAACAACAACAACAACAACAGCATTCATAATAATAATGTCAACAATGCCAACAACAACAACAACAACAGCATTCATCATAATAATGTCAACAACGCCAACAACGCCAACAACAACAGCATTCATAATAATAATAATTCACTTGTTAAATATCTACCTTTACTCTATGATAAATATTTCTGGATCCAAGCATACCCCCAGTCTGAAATTTTTTGGAACTTTAGGGAAGGAACCAATCTTAAACATATATTTTTTTCAGATTTTTAAAATTGTCGTTTTTACAGCTATAGCCTCCCGAATTATAGGTCAAGAGATGTGACCTTTGACCTTTCCAAAAAAAAAAGTCATGTTGTATATCAAATTAAAGGTAATTAATTAACCTTTCAAATGCGACCTTGGTAAGTTGCGTCACTATAATATTAATCAAGAAAATGATAATTAAGTAAGTACAACTTTGTACATTTTTATAGTTTTTCCCGATATTCAAGACCTCATATTTCCGGATCCAGATGCGTCATGAACTTAAATTTAGGATTTTTCTTATTTCTCGGATACACTTTAATCCTGCCAAAATTCAGCCAATTTGGAAACAGTGATGTAAAAAACAGCCATATTTTAAGTTGAGTTCAGATGGTTTAACCCATATGTGACCTTCTACGAAAAGGGACCTAGTATGTCAAAAAACGGGTTGTATCAAAAACGGTGGATTCTGGTACCTAAAAGAGTGTAGAAACTTTAAATCCGTTTTTTTCTCAAAACTTAATTTTCACACAATAGATCCCTTTTCTCGGAGAAGGTCTCATATGTGTAAATTGCAAAACAAAAATTGTTCTTCTACATCATTCATGTAGATGGTCATAAGAATTGAGGTCATAGTATTGAACCATGTGGTATGCCCTTCATAAGTGGCAATGAACGTGAGGTTTTGTTACTTGCAAAGATGACTGTCAACGGTCCAAGAGATATGAAGACAACAGGGCAGAGATCCTCACGATCCACCATGTCGAACGCTTTGGAATGGTCAAGTAGGACAAGAAAAGAAATATTTCCATTATCAATTCTTCCTCCTATGTTTTCTGATACATCTATGAGTGCGGATATACAACTATACATTTTTGTCAGTAAATCAATACTATTAATATGTTTTTGTAATTATATTATTAAATAATCTAACCCATAAAAGTAAAGGTTTTATTAAAACTCTTTATTTCCTTATGCATATGAGTTTTGAACCTCTCCGTGACTGTGCGTGACTTTGCGTGACTTTTCAAAGTTTCGGATCGATCGGATGAGGGTAAGTGAGATTTTAATCTCTCCGTAACTGTGCGCTACTATCTCACAGCAAGTCTTTCGACCAAGTTTCAGTTTGATCGTATAAGTGAAAATGGGTTTTAAATCACTCCGTGACTGTGCGTGACTATGCGTGACTGTTAGTGACTATGTCAAAATTAATCTTTATTTACAGCAAGTATATCTACCAAGTTTAAGATTGATCGAATAAGGGAAAATCAGTTTTAAGTCACTCCGTGACTGTGCGTGACCATGCGGGACTGTGCGTGACTAAGTCATAGTTAATCTTTTTTTCACAGCAAGTGTATGGACCAAGTTTCAGATCGATCGGGTGAGGGAAATGACATTTACGTCACTCCGTGACTGTGCGTGACTATGCGTGGCAACATATACGTAAGTATGATTTTTTAAAATTATTGATAAATGTTATCAAATCCAACAACATTATATTTAATTGCTCAACAGCTTGAAAATACATCCTCTTGGCTTATACAGCTTAAACAGAAAGAGTTGTAGGGAGGGCTGAAATTTTTCTTTGAGTTCATATTATTAGGGAGATTAAAACAAGATTCATTGATTTTTTCTATATCTAATGACGACGATTTGCCAATTCCAATTTCACATATAGTTCTCCAAGTTTTCTTAGTTCCAGCTGCAGATGAAAAACTCCAAGAATAGAACTCGGATTTAACAGTTTCGATCATCATTCCTTATGTAAATCAGTGATTTAAACAGTTTCCTGTGTTTGACAGCTAATTTTATTTCTGTATTGAACCACGCTTTCCTCTTAATATTTTTCCTCAAGTTCACATCGGAGCAAATTTACAAAAACTTGCAACAAGTTTTTCAAAGTTACTGTAATCACAGAAACATAAAAATGCCGTTGATTTTAGATATCTGTGATATCAGATATCAAAGCGGAAAATTAATCATATTGGCTTCAGTACATGCTTCCAATGGTCTAGAATCTTTGTGTAATTTTATTTGATGAAATTAACTCATCATGTCAAGTGTAGAAAACCATTTGGCTCTACCAGATTTGTCCAAAACCTCTAATCTGGTTAGTAGAGTCTTGTCATTCGGCTTTCTTAAATATTCTACGAATCTCCATTTCTTTTTTATACCCTATACCACTATGTGGTTTGGGTATAATGACTTTGTGCTGCTGTTTGTAACAACCAAAAATATTTGACCTAGACCCATCTTTAATTATACCGATCGAATCAGAATCACTTTCTGAGTTGATTTAACAATGTCCGTCCGTCCGTCCGTCCGTCCGTCTGTGTGTCCATGTAAAGCTTGTAATCAAACTGCAGGTCGCAAATATGAATATATTTTGATGAAATTTGGTGTATAAGCTTTTATCGGCCATGGGATGAACGCTATTGAAATTGGTGAGAATCGGTCCATGTTCAGACCTAGCCCCTATACAAATAACCCATATGAAATCGACATAAATTGCCATAAGATCCAAATTGTCATATAGATCTTACTCAAATTGGGTTTGTATGCGTTCATTACATCCATTAATGAGTAGTCCAAAAATGATACCTTTGACGCCATATAGAGCTGCTTCCCGATCTTCACTGAAATCTATTTAAAAACAAAAATATTGCACTGATTCTTTTCAAATTTTGTTTGTATATATTTTTGCAAAATACAAGAGACTTTACCAAACATGATCAGGATCGGTCCATTTTTGGACCTAGTCCCTTTATAGATATAGCATCCGATATGAACTTTTTCATATCTGCAGCCAAAAAAATTAATAAAAATCGCACTCAAATTTGGTTTTTTGCTTATTTTCAATGTCCAGTTAGTTGGGCCTAAGAGATAGGGTTTCTAAACGCATGGTATAGGGTATCGTATAGTCGGTCTAGACCGACTATAATTTTCTTACTTGTTTCTTCTGAGTTTTGCTTTAGTACCAAAAGGTTTGGAGCATTGTATGGGCTAACCGATGTTTGTATTATGTCGTCATTCTCTGTACTTTTTTATTTATGTCTATATGTGAATATGTGGCAATCTATAGTTTTTTATATATACTGGTGTGTTGTCTGAGTTCGTGATTTTCTGATTGTAAAGATTGTTTCTTTTTCGTCTTCCAAATGAAATACATTTTGATAATTTCTGAATATGTTTATTAATTCTGTTTTTGTATATCGTCATTAATGTTCCTTTGTAAGTCATTCAAAATCCATTTAAAACGTTCGTTGTTATATACACTATTGTAACTTAATATACTATAGTTTCTAAGTGGGTCAGTAGTTGAATACGCTTTAAAGTAAACGAATTTACTTTAAAAAATTCTCTCCTTCATTTCACTATTAAATATTACGCTATTTTCTTTTATTCCTTCCATAATTTCTGTTCTTGGTATAATAGTTATTTGTAATGTATTAAATGCTTTTGTTTGCATAGGAAGTGTTGTCGTAGTATCATTTGCAAACAAAGAAATTGTGAATGTTTCTTAGCATATTTGACAAATATTTTTCCTCAAAAGGCCTCTATTTATTATTCCGTCTGTTTCTATAGAAATATCTGAATCTACCAGCTGAGAAGTGTTCCTAATTTTCATCAGCCATAGAATGAATTTTCTCTGTAGTAATCCCCTTTAATTTACATGTTTCCTCTGGTTAAAATGGTTCATCTTCGAAATCTGTACGCATTCGACAAAGTGAAATGTCAGCGGCTGTGTCGATAAGAAATGTTAGTTGTTTATCAATTTTGTGTTTATAAATTTGGTGTTATTATCAGATACTTTAAATACTCTTAATTTTGGCTGTCCGGAATATCTATGTATTCCTAAAGCGTTTCCCGAATTTTGTATTGTGTGTATTGTCTTTTGTTGTTGTTTCTATATAAGTTGTTATAATTTCCCATATTACTGTTTTTGTTATAGTCATTATTGAAGCTATTGTTTCCATTATTGTTTTTACTGAAATTGTTTTTCCTATTGAAGTTATTGTTCTTTCTATTAATGTTATAGTTATTGTTTCTATTAAAGTTTGCATTGTTTTTATTTCTGTATGTGTTATTGCTGTGGTTGCTATTCCTAATAAAGTTATTTCTGTAGGAATTGAATGTGTTGTTAGATACGTTATGGTTCTGTAGAGGGTAACGTGGTTGTTCACTTTTAAAATGCAAAAATTGGGTTATGAATTAAATTTCCAGCTCGAGTAGAATACATGGTCGATTTAAAGTTCACGTTTATGCTCTTTTTAAATATGTCCAAAGCTCATTTATTGTTCAGTCGAATTATAACATTTTTCACAGTTTCTGTAACGCCATTTTCCAATTCTTATATTCCGAAGTTGCTCAAATTATCTATTATTGTTGTCTTTTCGTCTCCGTTTTCTATTTCTTTTGTCGTTTCTTAAACATGTTTCCTAATATTCTCATAGACATTATTAAACTCTAACTAACAAGTTATTGTTTTCTTGCCTCATATTTTCAATATATATTAATTTACACTATAGGGACTTTTCTGCAAATTTCCTGCCTGTACTCTTCTTTGATTTTTTTAAATAAATGTTCTCATATTCTCCTCTATATATATAACATTATTATAGAATTTTATTAAAGAAATGTTCTACAAATTATTTATATTAATTTTATATAACATAAAAATATTACAATTGATAACTGTGTTAATCATAATCATAAATAATGGTTACAAAATATTCTCTAAATACATCTCTTTTTTTCATATGTGGGGCGTTTCATGTCAAGTGACCCAATTTTTGACCCCGATGTCTTCCGATCGGGTAGAAACCAAGGTTTGTCCTATTGGGTAGTTAGGTTAGGTTAGGTTAGGTTGAAAAAGAGGAGCCATGTATACACATAGCTCATATCCGTTTTACCCGGATATACACTTAAGCCAGAAAGTCGGCTTGTTGTGCGCTCTACATCCTCGTGCTCATCCGTTAATCTACTCCTTATTTAACTTAGGAGTTCGGTCTCGATAGCAAATCTCCTGAGTGCTTTCCAGCGTATCCCCCTAAGAGCCGCTAGGCCTGGTATGATTTCGTTGGATAAATTTCTGACCCTTGTTCCGGCAAATGCAGGACAATAACAAAGGTAGTGTTCTAGGGTCTCGTCATCCTCTCCACAAGCTCTGCATGTGGCCGATTCTGCCCGTCCTATACGGTATAGATGAGCCCTCAGTTCAGAGTGTCCAGTGAGGATGCCAATAATCCTACTCAGTTCCTTTCTATTTAGACTAAGGATTTCCTTAGTCTTCGAAGTGTTTGGAGAGCCCCATAGTATCTTCGTAGCCTTACCCACGTCAGTTTCCTCCCAAATTGAAGTATGTGAATTAGTTGCCCACTCCGATAGTTTCAATTTGAGAGCCTGGAAGGGTATTGGGTTTTCCAAATTGACACCCTCCAGGAAAGAACCCTTCCTGGCCAGTTCATCTGCAATCTCGTTTCCCATTATACCACTGTGTCCTGGGATCCAAATGATTTCAAGTCTGCTTCTTGTAGTGAAGTTTGCAATTTCTTCCTTACATCTGAGGACAGTCCTTGATCTAGTTTTGTCCGAGGACATCGCCCTGACAGCCGCTAGACTGTCCGAAAATATTTTCACGTCTCCGGGGCTTGGGATTGCCCGTACGTCAATAGATCTTATGCATTCCGTTATCGCGACCACTTCGGCCTGAAAGACAGAGTTGTGGTCCGGAATGCGTAGGTGTATGCCATTGGAACGGTCCTCATCATAGAAACCTATACCAGTCCTACCATGCAGACTAGATCCGTCTGTGTAGTAGTGTGACCCTGGAAGGTTTCGTAGAAAATTTTCGTTCAACCAGCTTTCCCTGTCAGGTATCCTTATACTGCAGGGTATGTTTGTCGACACTTCCGCGATTCTATCACAGCTGAAATCCACTGTGTTGAATTCCGGTATCTGGTCCAATATTGTTTGGTGTCTGGTCATATGGTCGGTGATGTATTCCCCTGTTACTCTTAGTCGTAACATGGCCAGAGCTGCCTCATATTTAATTCTAATCTCGATCGGGTGTATAGATAGAATCGTCTCTAAAGCCCTCGTAGATGTAGTCCGTATTGCGCCGCTGATTCCTATGCAGCAGAGGCGTTGTATTTTTTGGAATGGTTTAATATAGCATTTCCTGTTCATTGATGTCCATGTGACTACGGATGCGTAGGTTAGAATTGGTCTAACGACGCTTGTGTAAAGCCAATGAGTCATCCTCGGGTTTAAACCCCATTTTGAACTTATAGCTCTTCTGCAAATGGCCCATATCCGATGAGCCCTCGCGACTTTGCTCTCAATATGGTCTTTCCAAATGAGCTTTTTGTCGAGAATCACCCCAAGGTATTGCACCGTTTGTGTGATTCTAATCGTTTTGCCCTGGAAGCGGGGTTCATCGAATTCGACTATTTTCGTCTTCCTAGTAAAGAGGCATATTTCAGTCTTTTCCGGGTTCACATTTAATCCCCTTGGTTGTGCCCAATCGTATGCTATTTCGAGTGCATCCGATGCCCTCCTACATAAATTTCTAGGATCTTTCCCCCTTAACAGTATCGCTACATCGTCTGCGTAGCAGACAGGTTGGAAACCCTTATCGGTTAGAATCCTTAGAAGACTGTTTATAGTGGTCACCCAGAGAAGGGGGGATAGAATTCCCCCTTGAGGTGTCCCACAGCAAACCTTGTCTCTTATTTTAATGCCACCAACCTCGCAACTTATCCATCTATTCCCTAGCATGTGACTGATCCAGGCTTTGATATCCCGGTCGATGTCGAATCGTTCTAGGGAGTGGAGTAGCGTATATGTTGATACATTGTTAAAAGCTCCTTCTATATCAATGAATATGGCTAGAGTAAAGATTTTTAGATCGAAAGATCTTTCTATGTGGTGAACTACTTCATGAAGCGCAGTTTCTACTGAGCGTCCCTTTAAATAAGCGTGTTGTTTAAACTTCAACAGCTCATTTGGGATTTGAGATTTAACCATGTTATCGACTATTCGCTCCATGGTTTTCAGTAGGAAGGATGTAAGACTTATCGGTCGATAGGCCTCAGGGTTCGCGTAGCTTTCCTTTCCCGGCTTTGGTATGAAGACCACTTTGGCCTCCTGCCATGCTCTGGGGGTATACGCAAGTTTTAGGCAAGCAGAGAATATGCCAGCCAGACTACTGCCAATCAAGTCCCCGCTCTTTTGTAATAGAGCAGGAAAGATTTCATCTGGGCCTGCTGCCTTAAAGGGGGCAAAGCTTTGTATTGCCTTAATTACCATAATTTCGGTTATTCTATCATATCTTTCCTCTTGATATTGTTCCTCATTAGGCCCTTCATATTGTTCCCCTTCGGGTCCCGTCTGCTGTTCCACGTTGGTTCCAGTTAGTCGGGACACATTGGTACCAATTTCAAGGTCCCTATTCGGCCCATATTCTTCGGTAAGAAAGTGTGTTTCCATCAATATTCTTAAGGACTGTTCCATCGATTCCGCCCGAATCCCGTCCCTATCGACAAGAGTTTCAGGCTGCGAATGGGTTTTCGATAAGAATTTCTTGATTTTTGAGACGTCATTAACGCTATCAACCTGTTCACAGAAGTGTCTCCAGGAGTTGCGTTTGGCTATTCGAATCTTCTTGTTGTAATCCCTGAGCTTAACATTTTAGTCATCCCAGTATATTGCGTGTTTTTTACGACGAGCCCTATTGAAAAGTCTTCGGACGTCCTTCCCAAGATTTATCAGTTCCCCTGTTAGCCAGGGTTTATCTCGGGGAGATCTCCTTTCCCGGAGTGGACAGCATTCCTTGAAGGACTCAATTAGGCTCCTCGTTATTTTGTCCACTTCCTCGTCAACCTCTTCGACATACCTTAAGTCTGTGCGAGGAGTAGTTAGACGGGCTTGTAGATTTCTTCTAAATTTAGGCCAATCAGTCTTAGCCTTATTCCTGAACTTGATGGGTTCAGGTGGTGGGTGTGTCAGTTTAAATAAAATGTATCGATGATCCGAGAAGGAATGTTCGCTAGAGACATGCCAATCTTGGATATCATCCACTAAATTTTTCGAACAAATTGAAATATCTAGAACCTCTTCCCTTAATTTGTTAACAAAGGTTGCCGTGTTCCCAACATTAAGGGTAAAAAGGTAATTTTCGTTAAGGAATTCAAGTAAAGCATCCCCCCTTTGGTTACAGTTCGAACTTCCCCAAGCTATATGGTGAGAATTCGCATCGCACCCTATGAGAATTTCCTTACCTGTTATCCTGGCCGTTTTTACCATCTCTTCAAGTTCCGACGTCGGTGGAGGTGTCGGTGAGTCCGACGGGAGATAAACCGATGCTAAGAGCATTGGTTGGCTTCCGTGTTGCAGGACGGTGGCATCTGCGGTGGACAAGTCTGGGGAAAAGAGATAGTTTAGGTTTTTGTGACAAATAATACAAGTTCTCGGTCGAGTTCCTGTATGAGCATAGAAAATTTGGTAATTAGGATCATTTAGTCCAGTAACCTTGTCATTTACCGTCCAAGGTTCCTGTACTAGAACGACATGTAACTTACCTTTTTGTAGTTTTTCCATCAGAGTTTGAGTAGCCGTTTTGCTCCGATGGAGGTTGATCTGCATGAGCATGATCATTGTTCGGCTAAAAGTTTATCTTCTTGGGAGTTGGTTATTTCTAACTCTCCCTTTTTAGCTGATGTGGATAGTGTTAGGGCCATGGAAGTCCCCTCACTATTGCCCGCCTTTGATTCATCATTTGCCTTCTCCCAGCCAATGGTCGTCTTGCCTACTTTAAAGTAGACTGCGGCTGAGACGAAGAAGGCTTTACCCTTAGTGGTCTTTAGGCTGGCCATTGACTCCTGATCAATCCCCACCACGATAAGAGTGCCGTCTGGGCCCTCCTCTCTGTGGAAGATCTCCCATTTGTCAGTGGCTAGACCTTTATTTTGCTTTCCCAAGACCTTCACAACGTCTTCGCTAGCAAGTTTGCTGCCCCAACCTTTTATGAAGAAGGAGGCTTTCGTCAGGGATGGAATGTCCGCCTTTTTGACTAGGGATAGTTTGGCACCATCCCAAGGAGCTGGTATGCATTCCACCATTTTCTCCAGGGTTTGTACACATGCGTTGGATGCAAGTTGTAGCATTAGTACATCCATGGAGAACCTGCAGCTGTTAATTTGGATCTTCTGGTCATCGTTCTCGGCCTCTAGGGTGTATTCCAGGATCCTTTTATTGAATGCCTCTTCGAGAACTTGTATCTGGGCTATAGGGATTTTGCCTGTGGGACTACTTGAATCGACAATGGCGTAGCAGAGTTCGTCCATTGCTGGTCTTTTCGCCATACTAGCATATGAAGTCGATTGTTCCTTGCCTGATGGTGCAATCTGTTTTCTCTTCATTGCTTGTCTTTCACCTTTGGAAAGGTTCTGCACTTGCAATGAGGGATTACATTTTGCATCACTTTTCCTAGTTGACGTTGGCCCAATAACCTCTCCTTTGGATTGAGTTCCCGTGATGGTACCTCTGATCTTCTGGTTGGGGTTATTGGTCAACTGTGTACTAGTTGGCATGGAGTTTCTCTTCTTCTTTTTAGCTTCTGCAATGTTCTGCTCCTCAGGAGAACGTATCCGCTTTCCCACTTCCGAGGATGCGGGTGTAGCAGGTCCATTATCCTTTGGAGCATCTTGCTTCGCTTCAGCTTTTTGAGTTTTCTGGTTCATTTTGGCGATTTTTCGTCGTTGGGCCCCAGATAACCTTTTCTTATTGGTAGAGAGTTTAGCTATGCTGGCGCTTACTTCCTCTACCATTTTATTAATTTCTGAGTTTGCCTTTTCAGGCTGTGTGGCAATGATTGTATCATTGCCTTCATTTGAGGAGTTCGATTCGTCGGAATCCAAACCTGTCGTGTGAGGTTGAGGTCGCACAAGGCTCCCTCTCGGATCCGACTCCTCAATCTCCTTATTTTGGGTTTTTCTTGTAACATACCCATCTATGGAGGCCAAGTTACCAACCTCCGTAGTGGACTTGCAGTCAAGTGATCTCGACGACTGTGGGCCCGCTTGCTCACCATACTTAGCCGCCGGTACTGGGTTATTTAGGCCCTGCACCGTAACTTTATTTATATGAGTAGACATATCATGGTTTAGTTTGTTTTCGGGAACCACCCCTATCCAGTTTTTGGTCCGCGGGGAGTGCATGACCCCCGAAAATCATCGTCCTCTTGTAGAAACAAACTTTTGTTATAAAGTAAATTTTTACCTGATTACGATGATCTTTAAGCTAAGATGTTCTCTAATAGTAATCTTCTGCGAGTGCCGGTGAGCATTTGTATCAGAGCTATTAGGGTACATCCCCCAGCCCCCCCTATCCGCCACCTGGGGACGCTCCCGATGGGAGACTGGCATCTTCCGCACGGGCCTATTGGGTAGTAGTTGAAGCACAATTCAACAAGATCGGTCAAGAACTCTCTGAGTTAGAGGGGGTCAAAATTTGACATTTTGGCCAAACATGTGTTTTTCTCTTACATGTGACTTTTTACCTATTGTTCTTAGCAAAATTTGTCCCAAATAGTTTAGAAAGCTATTTCTTCAATCATTCGGAAAAAAAATTAAAAAAATTTTTTTTTTAATTTTTTTCAAAATCAAAATTTTTTGACTTGTTTTCAAAAAACGCACTTCAAAAGAGAGCTCAGGATTTTTCTTTCAAAAATTTATTGCTCGCTTGGAGTCAGATATCTGTCAAAAAAATGTTTTGTAACTCAAGACAACGGTTTTTCAATTTTTAGCATATGCACTAATTAGATTTTTTCTTATTAGTGTGTAAGTGTTTCTAAGACCTTAAAAATAAAACGTATACTGAGAAACGACACAAATTAGCCTTTCCGACGGTATGTAACATGCCTAACTAAAATTTCATACCTTCGATGCTGTAGTACCCGCAATATGTTGACCTCAGGAAAAATATAAATTTTTTTTCAATAGAAATGTTAAATTTTTTTTTTATTTATTTGAAATAATAATTAAATTAAATTTAATAATAATAATAAAAATAAAAAAATAAATAATTTAATAAAATTTAATCTTAATCACATTAGATCCATTTATAACATAACTATTTATACCCTATACCACTATGTGGTTTGGGTATAATGACTTTGTGCTGCTATTTGTAACTACCAAAAACATTTGACCTAGACTCATCGTTTATTATACCGATCGGCTCAGAATCACTTTCTGAGTCGATTTAGCGATGTCCATCCGTCCGTCCGTCCGTCTGTGTGTCCATGTAAACATTGTAATCAAACTACAGGTCGCAAATATGAATATATTTTAACGAAATTTAGTATATAAGCTTTTGTCGGCCATATTGAAATTGGTGAAATTCGGTCCATGTTCACCTCGTCCCCATACAAATGACCCCTATGAAATCGACTTAAATTGCCATAAGATCCAAATTATCATATGGATCTCGGTCAAATTGGGTTTGTGTGTGTTTATTACATTCATTTATCAGTTGTCCAAAAATAAACCCCATGTGGCCATTCTTTGTTATAGCCCCCATATAACGCCGCTTCCTGATTTTCACTTAAATCTATCAAAAAACAAAAATATTGCACAGATTTTTCTCAAATTTGGTTTGTATATATTTTTTCAAAATGTAAGTGACTTTACCAAATGTGGTCAGGGTCGGTACATTTTTCGACCTAGGCCCCAAAAAAATTAATGACAATGCTACTCAAATTTGCTTCATGCTTATTTTCTATATCCAATTAGTTGGACCGAAGAGATAGATAGGGTCTCTAAACCATAGTATATATATATAGTCTAGACCGACTATAATTTTCTTACTTGTTTTTAATTAATTCATTGTAGCTGATGAAGTATTTAAGTTTAGTAAATTTTTAAATACCTAGTCTTTCGTTGCTGGTTTCTTTTTTGGCTTTGGAAATAAATCGCTTTGAGAGGAGGTAGGAAACTTGGGTCTTCCATCGACAAGCGGTATAAAAGCATGGTATTGAGCGGTACCATCGATTGTTATCGCAGCATCGAATCTGCTCTTCAGTGTTTTCAATGTTTCCTCATGATCCTCTTTGCTACTAAAACTATTTTAGTTCCTTTACAATAATTCTTTGTTCAATGGAATAAAGCTTCGCATCTAAGATGCGATCTTGATGAGAGCACTGGAGGCTATACTTCGCTGCATTTCTTTTCAGGTTTGCACCAATATCATCACATGCTCCTTTACCATGAGCAGTATGATGAAAATGCGGCTTGAAACGTAGTATACCTTCTCTACTGTAAATTTAGATTTTAGATATCTTAGTATTATTTTCTGGTAGTCATAAACTGCAACGGTATCATGTTTTAGATCATGGGATATGATTGCCACACTTTTGTGTTCACTTTTTCATCTTTCATATAGTAATATAGTTTCTTGGTCTTTATTGAAGTAGAAAGCTTTTATGGCATCCTGAAGCAAATATTAATAGTTTTCTGCGAAATCATATGAAATAACGAATTCACCAAACTTCAAATGTATCATCAAATCCTTGAAGAATGACCATTGCTCTTTGACTAAAAAGTCATGGGTTCTCAAGTGTACCAATCCTGAACACATCTCTTCCACAAAATCATCCACATTTAAAATTATTGTTTTCAATGTGCATTTGTCAGTCTGAATCCAAGATTCAAATTTGACCTCCTCTATATATTCGCGATCAAAAGAGTTGATTAAATTCTCTTTGATGAACGTGGTTTCCGGACAATTTGAACATTCACATAAGTGGCAAGAAGTTGTTGCATTAGGACACATAGTCAATTAAAGGCAATCGCAGTAACGTGTAAATCTTCTGGCAAATATCTTTTAAGTACTTTAACATGATTTTTTTCAACATCAGTTTATGCAGCAGTTGAACCTAGTAACGCCAAGAAAAGATTGGCAAAAAAAAGCAAATAAAGGCGATGAATAGGCTGGATGAAAGGCTGGATATTTACAAATTTATAGAACTTAAATACTTCATCAGCTACAATAAATTAATAAAAAAAAAATAGTTATGTTATAAATCTAATGTGAATAAGATTAAATTTTATTAAATTATTTATTATATCCTATACCACTATGTGGTTTGGGTATAATGACTTTGTGCTGCTGTTTGTAGATACCAAAAATATTTGACCTGGACCCATCTTTTATTGTACCGATCAGCTCAGAATCAATTTCTGAGTCGTTTTAACGATGGCCGTTCGTCCGTCCGTCTGTGTGTCCATGTAAACTTTGTAATCAAAGTACAGGTCGCAAATATGAATATATTATGATGAAATTTGTTATATAAGCTTTTATCGGCGACAGAACGAACGCTACAAATGACCTCTATGAAATCGACATAAATTGCCATAAGATCCAAACTATCACATAGATCTTAGTCAAATTGGGTTTGTATGTGTTTATTGTATCCATTAATTAGTAGTCCAAAAATAAAACCTGTAGGACAATTCTTAGTCATAGACCCCATATAGAGCTGCTTCCCGATCTTCACTTAAATCTATCAGAAAACAAAAGTATTGGACAGATTTTCTCAAATTTGGTTTGTGTATATATGTTCAAAATATAGGTGACTTTAACAAATATGGTCAGGATCGGTCCATTTTTATACCTAGTCCCCATATAAATATTGCACCCGATATGAAATTTTTCATATTTGCAGCCAAAAAAAAATTAATAACAAGGCCACTCAAATTTGGTTTATGGTTATTTTTTATATCCAATTAGTTGGACCGAAGATCGTACAGTCGGTCTACACTGACTATAATTTTCCTACTTGTTTTTTTATTATTATTAATATTATTATTATTAATATTATTATTATTATTATTATTATTATTATTATTATTATTATTATTATTATTATTATTATTATTATTATTATTATTATTATTATTATTATTATTATTATTATTATTATTATTATTATTATTATTATTATTATGATTATGTAACAGCTTATATTTATATTATTTTATTATATTAAATGAAATCATTATTATTATTTTTATTTCTTTTCACAATTACCTTTTAACTAACTGAATTGTATTTTCTTAAATTTTTGAATACCAAGTAACCATGTGTTTTAATATCCATTGTGTTATTTAGCATCACTAAGAGAGTCATTTAAATTATTAGTAAATGTCATTCTCATTTTCCTTTATCCATTATAATTATTACGCTCTCCTTTACATACTAGACGACCAATATGATTTTGTAAAACCCTAGCTAAGCAAATACTCACGGTAACATCATTCATTCTTATTTTGGCACTTGAATAATAAAGATCAAATTAGAATAATAAAAGCAGTGTGTTTTTTTTTTAAAAAATTCCAAAACACTCAAACACAAGAGGATCTGCATAGACCATTGTGTTAAGTAAATATAAATGTTCTGAGGGCGAATACTGGCGATTAATCAGCCTTGTTCGAACCAGAACTATTACTTTTTAAAAAATACATACTTGCTTAATAATTAAAATAAAGAACATACTTTATTACAATTGGCGCCCAACGTAAAATTTCAATTTAATTGAACATTTTAACTTTTGCAAATCAACAAAATTGTTGTTGAACCATATTTTGGTGCATCGTTTCGTCATTTACCACCATTGTTGTTGTGATTCAACGGTTGTCTTTCAGCACAATATTTCGTCATCTACTTGCATTGTTGTTGTGTTCGACGGTTGTTTTTACAATATTACGGTACATCATTTTTGCATCTATTTGCATTGTTGTTGTGTTTCAACGGTTTTCTAAGCTTATCATCTACATGCAGTTGTTGTTGTTTTTCAACGATATTTTGGTACACTGTTGTTGTTTTCACCGGTTTGCTTGCTGATCATCTTTATACGTTGTGGTTTCTGTGTGTACATCATTACGCCAGCAACAAGATATTATAACAGCAAAAAAAAAAAAAAAAAAAAAAAGAGGTTCAGATCTTCAACTAAATAAAAATAAACACGTGATAGTTCAACGGCTATTATAATTCTCAGAACTATGCCAAGAACAACCATGAATTCTCTAAATTCGAAATTCGATGAGGAAACGCAAAATCTAAGCCTACCCAAAGCACAAACTACAAAACCTACTCAACCCTCTGCAAGTCAAGGAATTTCAACGGAAAATCCTACTCAGAACCAAAATAATGTGGCTATTGCTCCAATCAGCATTAATTCGACTGAAAAACAATTTTCTGACCTTATAGGATCGTTGCAAGTTCGCCAGGAGAATAAAACGACATTCACCTCCTGCAGCGCGCGGTTCAGTGGTGGTCGCAGTACATCAAAAATAGAAGATTTCATAGCAACTATTTTAGTCTACAAAGAAGCGGAAGCCATTTCAGATGCAATGGCTCTAACGAGTTTGCCCGTGTTGCTTGAGGGGTATGCATCGTCGCACAGTGGCTGAAAATCATTTTTCATTGGCCAAAATTCTGTAACTTTTGAACCGATCAAAATATTTTAGTACTGTTTTTTTTAATAGATAGATAGATAGTTGATCTTGACTCAGTGTGAATTTCATTTAAATTGATTGAGTACTTTTTAAGGAATTCTAGGTCAAAGTTTAACTTTTGATTTTTTTTAACTTTTAGCGTGATATATGTTTTTTTTATTTATTTTTATTTATTAGAAAGTGTCATATTTGGAGTTAAATAATTATTATAAACATTTTTTGTAATAATGAAATTTTTTTAATGCTTACACTCAAAAAAATTTTTACACTCAAAAAAATTTTTACACGCAACAAAATAGTAAAATTCACTAGAAATTTAACTAGTATTACTAAAAAATTAAAAATGTTTGCTATCAAATTTGCAATTTGCTTACACTCAAGGAATATTATTATTACTACAGAAAAATTTATTAGTGTTTGCTGCCTAATTTGTTACACTAGCTAAATAAATCTGCTAAACATTAGCGCAATGATTCTAATTTTTTTTTTAATTTTGATATGAAAATATGGGTTCTTATTTTTTGAATCTTTCTTATCTATTAAAACATTGCATTCATATGTGGGAAACCTTTTAAGAATAAAAACTGCAATAGATTTAAATAGCATTTGTAACAATGGTAGGTTCTGTTTATTATTATTTTTTACTAATACTATGTTTTTCGTACTTAAATAACAATGAAAGGCAATTATAATTATTATTCATTAGACTCAAATATTGATTGCAAATATTCCATATTTTGTTCTGTGCTATTTCTGTTCTTTAGTAGTTTTTTGGCTTCTTCATCTAAATCCCGATGTTCCACTTTCCATTGATTTCGAATACTGGAGATGAACGGATCTGACGTTGCCAATAATATATTAAATAGATCTTCATTTGTGGAATTTCGTGACATTTTTCTAGTATTGTGCTGTCTATAAAATCTGTAATCCTTGTTCCTTTTTTCCTGAGCCTCCTCTGATAGATCTCCAAGTGGCACCAAATGATATTTAATGACATCTTCTCCATGATAAAGGATTTTGTGGACTGTTGCAGACATATTTCTCCATGGGTAGTTGGTTGTATATATTTTTGCAGTTTCCTTAGCATAATCTCCAAATTTTCTAGAGTCAATTTCTTCATTGCACGCAAGTACTTCTAGGATTATTTTAAATCTGAAAATAAGGTTTAAATCCACTCCTGTTATTTCAGATGCTGTTTCTGGATCTGAAAAGAATCTTCTTGCGGTATTGCCATCATTTGTATTGCCTGACCCTTGTTTTGGCTGATCTATAATCAATCCAAATTTGCGATATTCATCTTGTTTCTTTTTTGAACTTCTTAACTCTTTGTTGGTTTCGTTGTTTCTTATTGATCCTGAAGGCCCGAAATCCAAATCATAACTGATTTTTAGTATGTGTTCCATAAGTCGTATTCTTGCATGTAGTGGTGATAATCCAAATTCGAAGGCATCGGTATTATCGAATGATTTTGTCGGGACTTGGTTTAATTGGCTTGATGTTGCTTGGCATATAATGCAGCTGGATGCAGCCTTCGTGTTAGTCAAAGCCTGACCTACTTTTCCATCTATCATTGTCAGCACTAATTGGTAGCTTACTTCAATTTGCTGCCCATCTAACTGTAATTGTAATGGCTGTAGTGTTGCTATTTGGGCCTTGATATCACTAACTTCTTTGTTAATGGCATCATGACTTTCTTTTTTGAATTCAAATTTGATTGGCCTGCAGTATTTCGTAGAAGATGGTGTCTCATTTTTCCAAATATCCATTGTTTGCGTTGTACTACTCGAAGGCTCCGAATCTTCCAAAATCTTTTTCAATCGCAATGGTACAAATGATACCATGAACATATCTGAGTCCGAAATATTTTCACATACAACTTGTTTGTATTGTTTTTGTCCCGAAGAACCATCACATCCCCATTTACAAAATAGAATTAACTTTGTGTTTCCATATTTCTTTAACTCAGTTCCTGTTATTGATTGTAGCAAGCGTTTGGCTGTGTGATCAAGTAAAGATTGTAGTTGTACTTCTGCCGAAATTGGTGTGATTGTAATAGTGTCCTTTGATGGCAAACAGTCTATTTTAGCAGCTGTTATGTGATGATATGCTGGATACATATTTGAGCCTTTTTCAATCGCACGCAATCTGAGCTGAATATATTGGTGTTTTGTTAATTTCAAATCCAGAAATAATGCTAATGCCTCCTCATTTGTGAACTGTTTTGCATCGCTCGGAGTTGGTATACTTTTAAGAATTCGCTTTGTTCTCACTGGACTAGCATTACAAGTTTTTTCAATGATATCCACTTTTGTTAATTGGTTTTGTGCTCGTAATTGATGTAGAAAAGATTCTTTTATATTTGTAGAACCAATTTCCTCGTTAAAATTTTTAAGTTTCCGCCTCTTAGATCTATCGCTGCAGTTGTCCAATGATTTGCGTGGTCTTCCAGCCTTATCTAGCTTTGCTGTTTCTCCACCAACATTAAGTTGGCCTTCTAACCAGTTTGCACTTTTATTATAAAACTTTTGTTTACAGTAGTTAACTTCTTTCAATCGTTTTTTTAGTACTTTGACGAAATTAGATAATTGCTCTTGTATTTCGGTACTAGACGAATTTAAGTTTAATTTTATTTTAACGTAACTAAGAACATCTTCCTGGTTTTTGTTTCGAAAATACTCTTCGGCCAGTTCTTTATAACTAAAGTTCTCCATATTTTTCTCAATATTTTTATTTGCGTCTGTTATCACTTTTTTATCACTTTTTATCACTTGCGAATATACGTCCGTACACTTGAAGTATTAACTTATTATTGAGTAATCCCTTATAGAATCCGTCATTTTATACATTTTTAGGTACATGTTATTCACACATTGATCTTTAATTTCATAGCAGGTAGTACTTAAATTGAACAAAACTGCACTTGTTATCCAGACTTCAATATCAGGTAAAACTAATTAGTTTCTCGCCAATATGGGGTGGTTTTTTATCTTTAGTGGTTTAGTGCCGCGATTATTGACAAACTTATAAAATTGTTTATGACTTTGGTTGACCCTTAAATTTAACAACAGGTAAATTAAGAAAGAGATCATTTGTTTACTGTAGAACCTATTGTGATCATTTTATGACTTATTTTTTTGCTGATCAAAACAAAGCCAATAAACCCTTTCGCAGGTATTTTATTTCATTATTTTACTTTTACGTAGTCTAAAGTAAAAAAACAAAATTTTTTTTAGAGTAATTTTTTTAGAGTAATTTCATTAAAATGAAAAAAGTGTTCTACCGGGGGCTCGTGGGGGGTGCAAAAGTATATATCGGATTAAACAGGATACATTCGCCTTTCTCCGGGTGGTATACGTTTCTTGTTCCCTTACTTCCTTTAGAAGTTCTATTCCACTAAAGTTTAAATTTGAGAAAAATATAGTGGTTTCATAAATATTTCATAACGCCCCTAATATCAAACGTTAGAACTGTGACTACTTACAAAAACTAAAGACTATAATCCTACTAACATTATAAAAAAGACCGCAGGCCAATATCGATGATAGCTTGCGAGTAGTAACCATTTATTTTTGATAAAAAACAAAAAAAAAACACCTTTTGCTGAATTAAAAAAAACAGTTGAGTTTGACAGCATGCCACGCCCACAATTATCAATAGTTTAATCTAATTTTTTGGCTACCTTAATCTGGATATATAAGCTACAAAAAGGAGTAAAAATTTTAAAAATCGATGACAAAAAAAAATTTGACTTTTGGCCAATGAAATCAAAATTTGAGCCACAGTGCGTCGTGGTGGCAAGGTGTTCAGCATGAAGCCAACTCATTTTCAGAAGCAATAGAGCTATTACGCAGCGCATTTGCTCCTCCAAAGCCAGACTGGAGAATATACGCGGAAATTTTTCAGGACAAACAAAAGTTGTTTGAGTCCACAGATAGTTTTATATGTAGAAAACGGCAATTGTTTGCGCAATTAAAAGAAAGACTCTCAGAGAGCACCATAATAAACATGGTATTTTCACTTATTAATATTAAAATCCGTGAAAAAATTTCTCGAGACAGTATTCAGTCTTTTAAAGATTTGCTGTCAAAAGCTCGTGACATTGAACTATTGAACAGGGAGAATAATTCTGATTCATTTACCAAACCAGCAGAATATAAAACTGATTCTCAGGTTAAGTGCTCTTTTTGCAGAAAGAAAAACCACACAGCAGAGGTATGCTATAAACGTCTAGAGTTAGAAAAAAAGAAAAAACCTGAAGAAAGCAAACTTAATTGCTATGGCTGCGGTGCTGTAGGTTTCTATAGATCAAATTGCCCTACTTGTAACTATAAAAACGTATTGGAAAGCCCTAAAGAAATGTCATTCAATAGTATCCAAACGACGGTAGTCGGTCGGAATGTTCCTACTGTGGAAATAACTGTTATTGGGTTAAAAGGTGAAGCATACCTAGACACAGCTGCCAGAACGAGCATAGCTGGTTACTATTTATATAAAAAATTGCAAGAAAAGCAGGTTAAATTTCAATCGGTACTTGCAGAAATAACATTGGCCGATGGAATATCAAGAAAAGAAAATGTATATTCCACTATAGTACATGTTTCAATAGGTAATCGCATAAAGCGCATTCGCTTTGTTTGCCTCCCAAAAGCTAAAGGTAATAGAACTTTACTCGGCATTGACTTTTTGGAGCAAGCTGGAATTGTAATGGATCTAGCCCAAAGAACGTGGCATTTTAAGGATGAACCCCAAAAAATTTTTCAATTTAAATCAAAGCCATCTAAGGTTAAAGACGTTTTGAGTCTTAGCCAGGCAAATATAGCCAATAGTAAGCCATCAATTTCAGCAAATGGAGGTCATATTAATGACTTTATGTCATGGTTCGAATCGAACAATAAGAATAATTTTGAAAATCCTCCAACATTAAAATCAATATATTCGACAACAAATGATTATTCACCAAAAGGTATTTCTAAAATGTTTGAAGACTCCTTACCACAAAATTATGAAATCCCAAATGAATCTGATTTGTTTCCTCCAATGAAGAAAAGAAAAGCAGATACCGATTCTCCTTCAACTAAAGCGTTTGAACTAAACGCAATCGATTTTAATATATGTGAAAATCAAAATTCTCATTTCAACGATAGCCAAAAGGAGAAATTGATAAAAGTTTTAAATGCTCATGGGGACATTTTTGAAAATATTTGCTCCCCTATAAAAGGAGTAACACATAAAATTGACACTGCAAATAATGCACCAATAACCAATCCACCATATAGAATTTCACCTGCCATGAAGGAAAAATTGAAATCAGAGTTAAAAGATATGTTATCTAAAGGCATAATAGAAGAAACAGAATCTCCATGGGCATTCCCTGTAGTTCTTATACCGAAGAAGGATAACTCCATACGTCTCTGTGTAGATTATCGTAAGTTAAATTCGATAACTACTGCGGACACATACCCGCTACCAAGGATTGAAGATCTTCTTCATGCTGCAAAAACAACGCCGTATATGTCTACACTAGATTTAAAATCTGGTTATTGGCAAATTGAAATAAATAAAGAAGATAAGCTTAAGACAGCTTTTACTACACCTTTTGGAATATTTGTCTTTAATAGAATGCCATTTGGACTCAAGAATGCTCCTGCAACATTCCAACGAGTAATTGATAAGTTTAGAGCAAGTCTTCCAACCGTTCTTATCTTAGCATATATAGATGACATTATAATATGTTCTAAAGACTTTGAAAGTCATTTAAGGGATTTGAATCTCACCTTTGAAAGACTTAAACTGATTGGCTTTCATCTTAATAAAGATAAATGTTTTTTCTGCAAACCGGAAGTAAAATACTTGGGTCATATTTTAACACAAGAAGGCATAAAAATAGATCCAGAAAAAACATCAGCAATTTTGAAACGTCCCATTCCAAAGAATATCAAACAACTTATGTCATTTCTACAGACTTGTTCATGGTTTAGACGAGTTATTAAAAATTTTGCGGAAATATCCAAACCTCTTTCAAATCTAACAAGAAAGAAATCTACTTGGAAATGGTCTAAGGAAGAAAACGAGTCTTTTTTAAAACTTAAGGAAATGTTAACATCACCACCAGTGTTGCAACAAGTTAAAGAGAGTGATCCGTTTCTTCTAAGGACAGACGCTAGTAATTATGCGATCGGGGCTGTACTATTGCAGGGGGAGAAGGATGTCGAGCACCCAATTGAATACGCAAGTCGCCTTTTGATTCCAGCAGAAAGAAATTATTCCACTACGGAACGCGAAGCTTTAGCTGTTGTATGGGCTGTCCAGAAATTCAGAGGATATATTGAAGGTTCCAAAGTTACTATACTTACCGATCATCAACTACTAAGATGGCTATTTTCATTAAAATCACCAACTGGTAGGCTTGCAAGATGGTCATTATTATTACAAAGTTATAATTTGACATTTAACTACACTCCGGGGAAAAAAAATGTTGTTGCCGATACGCTTTCGCGGCCACCATGTGAAAATGAACTATGTATTGAATCCTGTGAATGCAACACTGTAGAAATAGATTTTCCTCGAAAAGGATTAGAAGAGTTTCGTAATGCTCAATTAGAAGATGAAGAATTGATGAAAATAATATCATCTTTTGAAAACGATGATGAAAATGTTACAAGATACACAAATCGTGGATACATAATGATTGAGGGTATCCTTTACAGATATTGCTCTGAACAAGATTCTGAAAACGGCCAATTGGTAGTACCACAATCACTGCGTCAAGAAATTTAAAAAAAATATCATGATGACCTCATGTCTGGGCATTATGGTATACAGAAGATCCTAAATCGAATCAGACCTATATTTTATTGGTCAGGTATACGAACCGACATTTCAAACTACGTAAAATCCTGTGAAGAATGTAAAAGGTATAAGCCTACAAACATGAAACCCAGTGGATTATTACAAACTTTAAGCAGTAATAGAAGATTTTAAATAGTTGCTGTAGATCTCTTTGGACCTTTACCTAAAACTGTAGAAGGATACCAATGGATCCTGATCGTAGAAGACATTTGTAGTAGATGGGTAGAACTATTTGCATTAAAAGAGGCGTCTGCTGAAAACTGCGCTCTGACTTTTCTTAACGAAGTCATTTTAAGATATGGCATGCCCCGAAGATTACATACTGATAATGGCACACAGTTCATATCTGCTTTGCTGCAAAAATTAACATTTTGTTTGGGAATAACACAAACTTTTACCCCAATTTATCACCCAGAGGCTAACCCTGTGGAAAGAAAAAATCGCGATTTAAAAACTCAACTTTCAATTTGCGTCAGAAAAGATCATACAAAATGGAACGTAATGCTACCAGCTATAAGATTTGCTATGAATACTGCAAAATGTGATAGCACTGGATATACGGCTGCATTTTTGACATTTGGACGAGAGCTTAGAACTCCAACTGAAGTACATTTTGATTTTAAAGCTATAATTAAATCGGAAAATTTTATTCCACAAATCACACCTCATCTTTTAAAACTTGCAGATTACTTAGAAATGGCGAATGAAATTCAAATCAAAATGCAAGATCGAAACAAAGCTTTAGCGGATCTTAAACGAAAACCAGCGAAAGATATAAATATTGGCGATAAGGTTCTAGTAGCAACACATATACTTAGTAAAGCAAAAGAGGGAATAACTTCCAAATTCACACCTCGAAGAGATGGTCCATATGTGGTCATACAGAAGAAAGGGTCATCCTGTTTTACGATTGCATCAGTAAATGAACCAAGCACTCCACTAGCAACATTACATTTATCAGCGCTAACACCATATGAAGGCGAATCTGGAACTCCAATTTACCTAATTCGAAACCGAGGTCGTCCAAGAAACAAACACCTCAACAACAATCAACGCAACAACATGCAATTAAACAACAACCAACACACCAATATGGAATTAAACAACAACCAACACACCAACATGCAACTAAACAACAACCAACACACCATGCAAGTAAACAACAATCAATGCAACAACACATCTGTATGCAACAAGAGACGACCAAACAACAACCAAGAAGTCATTGAGCAGCAGAAGGCTGACAACAATTTAACAACTCTAAGAAGATCCTTGCGGCTAAGGAAAATGTAGGAGACTAGAATCCTGGTTGCATCATCGGGACGATTAATGCACCAGAGGGGGAGGTTGTAACAGCTTATATTTATATTATTTTATTATATTAAATGAAATCATTATTATTATTTTTATTTCTTTTCACAATTACCTTTTAACTAACTGAATTGTATTTTCTTAAATTTTTGAATACCAAGTAACCATGAGTTTTAATATCCATTGTGTTATTTAGCATCACTAAGAGAGTCATTTAAATTATTAGTAAATGTCATTCTCATTTTCCTTTATCCATTATAATTATTACGCTCTCCTTTACATACTAGACGACCAATATGATTTTGTAAAAACCTAGCTAAGCAAATACTCACGGTAACATCATTCATTCTTATTTTGGCACTTGAATAATAAAGATCAAATTAGAATAATAAAAGCAGTGTGTTTTTTTTAAAAAAATTCCAAAACACTCAAACACAAGAGGATCTGCATAGACCATTGTGTTAAGTAAATATAAATGTTCTGAGGGCGAATACTGGCGATTAATCAGCCTTGTTCGAACCAGAACTATTACTTTTTAAAAAATACATACTTGCTTAATAATTAAAATAAAGAACATACTTTATTACAATTATTATTATTATTATTATTATTATTAATATTATTATTATTATTATTATTATTATTATTATTATTATTATTATTATTGTTATTATGATTATTATTATTAGTATTATTATTATTATTGTTATTATTATTATTATTATTATTATTATTATTATTATTATTATTATTATTATTATTATTATTATTAATATTATTATTATTATTATTATTATTATTATTATTATTATTATTATTATTATTATTATTATTATTATTATTATTATTATTGTTATTATGATTATGAGTATTATTATAATTATTATTGTTATTATTATTATTATTATTATTATTATTATTATTATTATTATTATTATTATTATTATCATTATTATTATAATTATTATTATTATTATTATTATTATTATTATTATTATTATTATTATTATTATTATTATTATTATTATTATTATTAATATTATTATTATTATTATTATTATTTATTATTAATAATAAAAATAAAAAAAAAATAATTTTTTAAACATTTCTATAGAAAAATAGTGATTCATTTCCTGAGGTTAACAAATTGCGAAGGTATGAAATTTTAGTTAGTTATGTTACATACCGTTGGAAAGTATAATTTGTCTAAATTCTTAGTATACGTTTTATTTTTAAGATTTTAGAAACACTTACACACTAATAGGTAAAAAATTCAAATTAGTGCATATGCTAAGAATTTAAAAACCATTGTCTTGAGAGTTACAAACAATTTTTTTTAGATATCCCACTCGCATCCCACTAAGCGACCAAAAAGATCTTAAAGGAAAAGTCTAAGCTTTCAGTTGAGCAAAAAAAAGTAAAAAAAATTTTTGAAAAAAAAGTTGAAAAAATTTTTGATTTTGCAAAGAAGTCGAAAAAAATTTTTATTTTTTTAAATTTGTCCGATTTAGGACAAATTTTGCTAAGACCAATAGGTAAAAAATTACAGGGATGAGAAAAAACACCTATTTGCCCAAAATGTCAAATTTTGACCCTCTCTAGCTCAGAGATTTCTTGACCCATCTTGTTGAAAAATTGTGTCTAAACTACTGTCCTAGGAACAAACCTTAGTGCAAATCATCCCGATCCGGTTTCAGAAGTTGTGTCACTTGACATGAAACGCCCCATATATATATATTTTTTTATTTAGTTATAATTTTTTCCTTACAATTTTTTTTATCAATTGAATATTTTGCTCATCAAATTAAATTTTTGTCATTATGTTCTCTGAACAACTTTCAATACTATACACTATCCTCCTTGTCAATAATATTATTATTGCTACCATAACCATTATTGGTAATACTACTGTACTTATTCAAGTACAAATTGTCATATTTTTCGGTTCTACAAATAAATAAATGATATTCTTTCTTTCAGTTAAAAAAAATAAATTTAAAATCAAAATTCACATGGGAAAAAATGTGGTAAAAAATCAAGAAAACTAGATAAAATTGGTCATTCAGACATGCTCATGCACTATCTGGATTTTCTTTTTTTGTTGTTTTTGCTTTCTTTTTTCAATGTTACCAATAATTTGTATTCTGCCGCTTTCCATTATTGCTGACTTCTGTCATACTGCTGATTTTTGGTATACTGCTAATTTTCAGAATATTCAAGATTCTCTGGTACAACAAAGTGAGTAAGCAGGATTAAATCCGACATGTGGTGTTTTAAGTCCAAATGAATAATGAGCACGTCGCTTTTAAGTTTAATTTGAATCTGATTTTATTATATATCTTAGTCGTTCTAGCTTATTCTAAGTTAAATATATATTTATTTCTTTCAGTATCATAAATGATCGTATTGCTGTACTGAATACACTCAATTAAATATGTGTTGTTCAAATAATATTCGATCAGTACAAAGCATGCTTGGAACAATTTGTATCGTTATTGATACTTTTATTTATTTATTTAAAGTATCTTGGTGTTAGATTATACAATCGTACTTATGATACAAAGTTATAAAACTATCAAATCGGAATGATGAGATAGAACAAGGTAGTAAAATTTGAGCCAGGATGTTATGAAGTTCGCAATTAAGGAATTTTAAAGCCTTTATTTTATTGGATGGGTAAATATGCCAAATGCGATTTGAAACAAAATTCCGAAGTCCAGTATTTACTTAGTATTTAACGGGAGGTTCAATAAATATTCAAATAAAAAAATTGACAAATTTGGAAAGACACCAATACTCTGGCCTGACTTAGCGACAATACATTACTTCAGAAAAACTTAAGAGCGGTTTCAACATCTTATAGTTCGTTTTGTAATAAATAGCAACAATCTCCAAAACAGCCCTATTTGAGGTCGAAGTAAAATCGATTCTTTGAAAAACATCTTAAGTAGTGAAAAAATAAGTTTCTTCGGTAATAGTTGAAAAAAAGATTGAAAAAATTGATGTGCTGCACAGAGAAAAAAAATGTAACAACCGAATTATTCTAAAGCTTAACAACTGTATTTTTGATCGAGTCAACATAAATTTTATACCATTTTATACCACATAGCCATTTTCTATTGTGATGAAATAGCATATGTTATGACAACAGAATTGTGATTCTAATTAACTCGAAATTCGGTTATTTACATCACTGCAATTCGGTTGGGTATAAATTCGGTAGCCACAATGAAACTGTTTTCTGTGTGTGTAGTTGATACATGGCATAAAGCGAAAGTAGTAAATTCGATCAAGGAAGTTTAGAATTTTCTTATATATTTAAAGAACAATAAAATGTTACAATTTTTCATATACAACCTTTTAAAATTACACAAGGTGCAATTTTTTTTTTCAATTAATCCTAAAAACTAAGGTTATGGCGATGCTTAAAAGCATACATAATGCTAAAATTTCTGTAAAAACATATAAAAAACAAGCATGAAAAGATCGGGAAGCAGCTTTATATCGATTTATATTTGGACTAATGATTAATGAGTGTAATAAACAAAAACTAACCATATTTGACTAAGATCTAAGTCGATGTCATAGGGGTCATTTGAATGGGAACTATCGTCCTATGAATGAAAAAAAGCTTATAGATGAAAGTTCATCAACATATATTCATATTCGCGACCTAGTTTACATGGATTACAGGGTTTACATGGACACACAGATGGACGGACGGACATACAGACGGAAGGACGCTGAGAATAACTATACAATTTGATTTGCTTTATAAAAAAGAAGAATAATAAAATAATAAATAGAGGTCACGCCATCATGCAGACAAAATTGGATGTGACGTCACGCAAACTGTGTTGCTATTGGCTTATAATTTGCAACTGTCAAACTGTTATACATATATAATATTAATAGGCTAGGCGATTTCTTGTGACCGATGTTTTGTTCTACTGTTTTATTCCGATTTTGGCCAAACGTATATTATTTGAAAGGTATTTCTTTTCAGCCGTTTTGCAGATTTACAGATTTTTAAATTTTTTCCTTTATTTTGAGTAAATTGCATTTAAAGTTGCTACTGACACATACATAAAATTATACAATGCTATGTGTGTGTTTATTAAATTATAAATTTGTTAATTTACTTACTTTATATTCACTAAATAAAAATTGTCTAGCAATATTTGAACAAATTTTTAAATGCCATTGTTCTGTACTTTAGAATGAGGGTACTAAATGCTTTTATACTACGTTGTTATTGTATTAAATTATTATTAAATTTCCTTTTTCGCTTATTGATATTTTGAGCAGTTTTGGTAACCTTATTCTTAAGAACAATCAACATCTAAAAAATGTTTTTTCTCTTCTTAATTTGCTTCAATGTAATATGCTTAACACAATCACACAAATGTTCAGTACAAATTAAATTAAATTACTCATTTAACATATTTTTTTCATCAATTTCTTCTCATGATATTTAAAAAAAAATTTTCGTTTCATAAGATTAGAATTTATAAATAAAAATTGCCCTAAAATAATTGACAAAACACTTTATTTCACATGTTCTGTTTAATTGAGAGTTTTTGTGTGATTAAGATTGCAACTAATCAGTGCTACTAAGTGCATAGCAAACTCTAGATTGTTGTAAAACATTGCCACAAAGGACAATCATGGCATTCATTTGCAGTTTTCAATATGCAATCATTATTTTCAATTGATATTTGAGAATTTTTTGATCATGCACCTATTGGTGATAAACTTGTAATTTACTTTAAAAAATGTTACGATATATTGAGAAACATTTTTTATAAAATCAATTGTCGAGATCTAATTCCAATATAAAAATAAGTTCTTGAATATTTTATTGTTTCGTTACAGATTGATTCAATGTATGTGTTGTGTAAAAGAAAACGTGTTCCATATTTAACGTTCTCCCAAGCCATGACAGTAGGCTTTCAAGAAGGACCACCATCTTTTAAGTGTATAGTACCGATAGCGACGTAAGTATAACCCGTGATGCCAAATTAGTGCCAGATTTAGCATCTTTAACTAAATTTTAAAGTAAATTTATGTTTTGTTTTTTTTTTTCATTTTGGTTTTTGCGTCTTTAAAATACAGCAGTTAATTTTGAATAATATTGTACTTATTTAAAAAACTGCCTACCAAATTTAAACTTTTGTTCCGACACTCATAACACTGTAAGTAGGTGAAAATGACACACCAAAATGCCGAGACACGTCAACCTAATTATGGATCGTAGAATCCAGTGGTGTACCCCGTTTTGAAAAGTTAGCTCAAAATCACGAGATATTTCGATTTATTTCTAGTAGATATAAGGCGATTTTTGATTTTATTTGAATGAAAAAACTTTAAAAACTTGTTTAAAATCAAAACTTATATCTAGAAATAATGGACGTCCATTTTCAAGCGGACATGGAACTATATTTATAAATTTTTTTGGATTTATTCAACTTTTACTCTTTGTTTGCAATCGACCAGCAGAAATCAGCAACCATTGAGTCTATTCTTTTTCCAGCGAAACGGTCTTCGAATGCCATTATAGGTTGATGAAATCTTTCGCCAGTTTCGTCTGTTTCTGTGGACAATTGTCTTTCGTAAAAATCGAAATGTGCATGTAACATGTGGATTTTCAACGACATATTAACGTCAAGTTTGTCGAAAGACTTCAACATGTTGTCAATATAATCAAATATATTGCAGTCACACACTTTTAGTTACACAAAATTACCCTCTTTTAATTTTTCAATTGCTAATTTTGGAAAAGCGTTGTTTTTCAACTATGGTAATGCATTTTCGTTAACGCGAACCAAACGCCTTAAAAATTTCTTTACAACTCCCAGCTTGATATGAAGATCCGGAAGCATTATTTTCTGAAGCGGGATCAATGGTGGACGAATAACATTAAATTCGCCAACAACTTGCGAATCGCGTTTTGGCCAATCTCGCTTTTCGTACTGATTGCATTTTGCACGGCTGTCCTATTTCCAAAAAATCACATGTACTTTGTATAGCCAGTTTGCATTCCAGCTAACAGTGAAAGAACCTTAAAATCACAATTTACGCGCCAATTGTGTTCGTCATAACTGATGCGTTCCAGAATTAATTTCGTGGTATCATACGACTCATGCATTCCAAGAGCATACATCAATGGCACTGGTTTAACGCTGCTGTTTTCAAATAGCAAGACTACTTTTAAGCTTCTGGTTGAAGAGTCTATGAAAATACGCCATAAAGATGGATTATAGTTGCAGAGTCCCTTTTCATTCATTAAACCGGGAATATCTTGACAATATGCATAAGCTGCATCCTCGGAAAGCATGAAATAAGGCATATATGGTTCTTGCCGGTATTTGTAAGATGTAACTTTTACACCTAGTGCCAGCACGATGACGCTTCTTAGTTCCGAAGCCAAAGTCATTGCATTATTTTGAGATAGCTTTAGATTTCGAACGATTCTATCTAAATGTTCCTGCGAAATTAATGATGGATATTTTGTAACTGGCTGAAGTTTGTGATTGTACTTCATAGGACGCAGTATCGATGGATGTACTGGGACAGGCAATTCATCACTGTGTGGAACTGGTACGTGGGCGCACTTGGCACACCTTGGTATATAAAACCGGATCGTTCTATACGAATAAAATATTGTGTATTCGATATATAATCTATCTAAGTGAACTTACTGTTTCAATTGAGACCATACACATCGTTCTTGCACGCGTAGCAATTTTCAGGATCAGGTTCCCCTGGATCGGTCCATATCATTAGAAGTCCAAATGGCATCGAATATGGCCGTAATTTCTACCATTTGTTTAATGCACTAAACATGTGATGCACGTAAATTCAGGTGCTTGATCAACATTTCGCATTTCTCCAGCGGGGATAACAAAAAAATAATGATTGTAAGCTTTGAGGGCATCTTCAACCAAATGTCGTCGATGTTTTTTCGGTGTAAATTTTCCACCAACAAAACAAAACATATTTAATTTTTCGCAATGTGATCTGCATTTTTCGTCACTCATTTTTCTATTTTTTCAAAATGGTCAATAAAATGCTTATTCTTTTTAGAAAGATTTCTCTTATCAAGTGAGTTTAATTCCAAGTTGTCACACTAAATTTGAAGTTAAAGTGATGTTAAAAAGCACTGATCTTTGATATATATGTTGTAGCATCTGTTTGTAATAGGGATGCCAATCCCAAAATCCCGAATCCCAAAATTATTATAATTATTATGGCCCCAAATTGTAAGAGGTAAACTAATTCTGCTTCCAAATAGATGTCTATTATTTCGACGGTTACATTTTGTCGAAAAAAAATATATAAATTGATTTAACAAGAGCTTTTGCAGGTTTTTCCCTCAAATAAAATCAAAAATCACCTTAAATCTACTACAAATTTAAAATCGAAATATCTCGTTATTTTGAGCTAACTTTTTAAAACGTAGTATACCACTGGATCAAAAATTAGTTGGAGTGTCTCGGTGGTTTTGTGTGTCATTTCAAAAGTTCAAATTTTACTTATAGTGTAATTAGTTCTTTAATTCGTCAAAGACAAAAATTATATAAATATAAATATAAATATAAGTTGAATCAAAAACTCACTTTAATGTTGTTAATGAAACTGTATTTATATAACATAATTGGCTCTCTTTCATCAGAAGTATAAAAAGTGAATCTGGCTTTTGAAACCCAAAATGTGGACCAGACAAAACTTGATGATGACTTATATTGGTAATTGAAAAGTTTACGCACCTATGCGTAAATCTTCTTAATGAGGTTTGCTATTTATGTTATATTTTCCAATAATCGGACAAACAATTAAATCAAGCAAAAGTCAATTGAGTTTACAAAATCCTTAATTTACGCACTAAAACAATTTTGTTTACTCAGCGTGGACAAAATTCTTTACAAAAAAAACTCTGAAGATGTTATTAATTTTATGAAAGAATTTGTAAAATATCTAAAAGGAATCGAAGAGTACGACATTATCTCCACAATTTAAAACTACGGACATTTAAATTATCAAGTTTGGTTTTAGATATATTGACATTTCAGTACTGAAACGATGAAGTCGAAGGAATATAATGTCTTTGAGCACAGTAAATTCTTTAATACATATTAAATATGGACTAAAGACTAAAAATGTCTGTTCTATTAATTGTAAAATTCCATGAAATGTTTCGTTTAAAATGAATTCTCTTCCAACGTGTAAAAAAAAAAACTAAATTTTATATTAAGATAACACTATGGCTTGAAGATGAAGAACAGGTACAAAAAAAGTTCTTACCATATTTCTCTTATTACTGTTACATACTTCCAGACGTTTCATTAAGTACTCAATGATCACAATGTACAAATAATATAAAGGATTTTTTTTTGAAAATTAATAAAAATACCAACATATAACTTTCTTGGAAAAAGTTGGCATCGCTGAGTACAACCATTGTGAATTCCATTACTTGAATTGAATAATATTTATACCACCTTTATACTCATACTTTATTAAGAGTGTTTTTATAAGACATATTATTTAGTTATACCTATATAAGATATATTTTTATTATTATTATTTTTTTTTTATTTTAGACCTTTTGTAGATGGATTCTTAGCTTTTTACCATTTTGGAATTTGCTGCGTTTATGTTGTATTTATTGCCGAAAGTATAAAACAAATAGTTGATGAATATTTAGTTGTTATAGATGTGCGCATTCATATGTGCTTTGTATTAGTTCCGATATTTTTGATTTACAGTATTAGAAGTTTGAAATTTTTGGCAATCTTCTCGTCATTTGCCAATGTAATATTATTTATTGGTAAGTAATGTATATTATGCTTTTTTAGAAATGATTAGTTAAATATGAAAATATTACAAAAAAGATTTACAAAAAATTACACACAGCTACTCAAATTGGGACATAAACAAAAGTCTTATGTTGCCATGTTTGGAACGCAAAATAAAAGCCTCGGTTGAATTAAAAAATATTCATTTAGTATAGTTCATTTAATTAAAGATATATAAAGACAAAAATAAAAAAATCCATCAATTTCTTGACATTTTAAAATTAGCCATTTTGTATTCCAACTGCTTAAAGCCCAGCTCACACTTAAAGTGGGATAATAAATTTTCAATTTTATACATCCCTTTAAATACTTTTTTAATACTTGGTTGACTTCCTATTGTTTGCAATCACAGCTTAAAGACGTCATTAGGGTTTCTTTTCTCGGATAGCGAGTACTCGGTTAATCGGTTATTTCTGTGTTTTATATATTACTCGGAAACTCGGTTTTTCACCATTAATACTCGCTTATTATTTAAACAATTGCAAGAGCTAAATAAATGAATTCAAGTGAATTCAAATTCAAAACTAATAACCTTGCAAATAAAATAGTAGGCTTTGGAAATAAAATAGTATTGGTTTTACTTTTTCATATTTAATTTTGAAGAAAGTTTATTCGACAAATTGATGGTAAGTTTGTTATATTTTGTGAGGTTACGTGCAGTGTAGTTACAATTTAATTTTCTAAAATAGCCATGTCAACCAAGAACTCAAATAAAAAGTCTGAAGTCTGGAATTTTTTAATAAAAATAAAAATAATGAAGAAGCAAAATGTCTGAAGTATGGGAATGTCATCTTCTGTCAAGGATCATCCACAACCGCATTGATCAACCACTTAAAGAGACATGATATATTTATTAATAAAAAGCGAAATAGTTCAGAAGAACTTCCGATGATATCCACTGGTTCCGATTGCGCAAAAAAAAACTAGAACTGAGCAAGGTAATTTATTCAATTACGTGAATCGAGACTCGTTGGGGGAAATTTTAGCAAAATGTGGTGCTGTGGATGGATTTTCCATTCATGCTATTAAAAATTCTTCAGCTCTAAAGGGATTTGTTCAATATCGCGGTTACGAAATGCCAAAAAGTGATACATCCATCATGAATCACATTAAAGATTTTGCTGTACAGAAAAAAACAGAACTTACCAAATACTTATCGACCTCGAGTTCAAAAAATAATGGACAAAAATTTAGTATTACCATAGACGAATGGACAGGCAGAAATGTTAAACGGTATTTGAACGTAACCTTACACAGTAAAAATAAAGCGCATGTCTTAGGTTTGGTGCCAATTGAAGGTTCGTGCAATGCAGTTATTTGAAAAATTTGGTTGAAGAAAAATTGCTTTGCTTTGGTCTGAAATTTGCGGAAGGCATTATCGCTTCCACAAACGATGGAGCTGCAGTGATGCAAAAATATGGAAGGTTAATAGAAGCTATATGCCAACTTTGTTTCAATCATTCTATTCACCTAGCAGTAATTAATGTTTTTTTTTATAAAAAAAAATGTAAACGAAAACATAATTTTAAGTGAAGGTGATGATAATTATGACAGTGATGAAAACAGTGAAGAAAATCCCAGTAATTTGGATGCAAATGCAAATATAAATTTTGATAATGTTGAAGAAATAATTACAACTTTTAGACCAGATATAGGTAAAACATTAGCAGAAACCAGAACCGTTATTAAAAATTCACCAGTAAAGAATTCAATTTTGCAAAATTATGTCACAAATCACGAAGGCGAAAATTTGAGTTTGATGTTGGATTGTAAAACCCGCTGGAATTCTCTTATCCCAATGATTGAATGTTTCTTAAAATTGAAAGAATGTATCAAGAAAGCACTGAATGATATTGGTTGTTTCGATATTTATAAAGAGGAAAATGAGGTAGTTTTGGAAGAAATTTTGAAAATTATGAAACCAACTGAATTGGCTGTTAACAAATTAAGTAAAGAAAATGCTACGTTGTTAACTTCTGAAGGTGTTTTTAAATCTATGTTTGAAAAGCTTCGTGAAATTAATACTAGTTTAAGCAAAGAATTATTAACTGCATTAAAAACTCGAATGAAGGACAGACGAAATGAAACAGTAATAACGTTGTTACTGTATCTCCAGTGTGGAAAAATGCCTCGAGCCAATGGTGATTTTACATATTCTCAAAAATTGCAATTTGTGAATTTGCAAATATTCTTTTGAATAAAATATATCCGGTTTCTGCTATTTCTGAAGAAGCTGGTAGTGACAGCGTGTCAACAGACGATTGCTTCGAAATAGAAGAAACGGATACAAATGTGCTTAATCAAAAACTGCACATGGCAATTTCGTCCGTTTTGGTCATGAATAATAGTTCCAATACTGAAAAAAATATAAGAGACTTAAAATCAGATTTTAAAATATTAGATGGAACCAGCAATCATACGGAGAATCTTGAATGATTATTCGAGGCCTTATTAACTATAAAACCAACATCTACCGCTACAGAAAGGGTTTTCTCAGCAACAGGAAATTTCTTTACCAAAATAAGAAGCCGCTTAAACTTCGAATCATTAGATGCACTAATTTTCTTAAAGTATTATTTTTTAAATAAAGATAAATAATTCTATACTCTACTCATCAATTATATACTCTTTTTTATACTCTATAGTATATAATATATAATAAATTAAAAATATAAAAATATATTAATTACAAATATTTTTTTTTTGTTTGAAATACTCGGTTAACCGAGTACTCGGTTAATTTTCCTTGCAGATACTCGAAAACTCGGTTAGTTGATTTTGCCGAGTAATTGGAAACCCTAGACGTCATGGTACATTTTCAATCAAGTTTTTGGAAAATTCAGGTTCAATATTAAACCACTCTTCTGTTACGACATCCTTCAGTGCGGCAATATTTTTGACCCTCCGTTTAGCTATCCGTTTTTTAACTTTGCCCATATATGCTCTCTTATATTCAATTCTGGAGACTAGGGAGGAGTCTCCATTACTTTTCGGTATAAAGTAGCCAGGTTAATGCATTCCATGATTTATGTTTGGGGTCGTTGTCCTAGTAGAATACGAAGCTTTAATTAACGCTATATTTAAGAATGTCAACGTAATACTTCCAATTCATAATTCCACTTAAAGCCCCATATCATAAGGCAACCACCGCCATGCTGGACTATTTTTTTAATAACCCTGTCTTGAAATTGAGTACGAGGTTTGCGCAGAGCTAATCGTTTTCCATCTGGTTTAAAGAGATTTATTTTCGTTTCATCTGTAAAAAGAATCTAAGGAGATAATGCTCCAATCAAAAAAATTTGTTTATTTTAAAACAATACTCACTTTTGACCAGAACGTTGAATCCTTATTTGCAAGCTTTTGAGCGAAGACGTTTCTCTGATATTCCGTGTAAATTATTTCTTCTGAAGACTCGGCGGACTGTTTCAGCGCCAACAACAATATTTTTGATTTATTTTAATCTATTTTTAATGTCAACTTCTGATAATAGTGGGCCGTTCTCGATTAATTTCAATCAATATTGCTGAGTGCTGATCCTGTACACCAAAGATAACGGTATTTCAAAAAAAGCATCTGTCCCATTTTAAATGTGAGCATTCGGTTGCGAGATGAGTATGAAAACACGCAAATTTTTGTCTATTTGCACAGTACAAAAAGGAATGCTTTATTATAATTAAATAAATTATTTTATAACCTCAGAAAATATTCAATATATAGGATTTAAATTGAGAATTTGTTGTAGTGTCCCAATTTAAATGTGAGTAGCTGTATGCAAGAATATTTATCTACATCTGCTGAGTTGCCATATAAATTACTTTAACTTACTTTAACAAAACTGTGTAACATTGTTAATATTCCTTGTTTTTACGCTTTTAAATCTTTAAAGAATTCTCATATCTTCAAAACTTTTCTGATTTTCCTAATTTTGATTAATAACTTGGAACTAAAACTAAATATTTGCATGTTGAAAGTTGTTAAACAATCAAAAGCCTGCCTTACAAAAATCCATATGGAATAAATTTGTTTAAATTTGCTTCTGTAAAAACTTCTAGGTTTTGGCTTCATCTTATATTATATATTTAATGCTTTACCACCCCTATCCGAACGTAAACCTGTGGAGGATATTTCCAAGTTACCAATTTTCTTTGGTACTGTTTTGTTTGCTTTGGAGGCTGTTGGTGTGGTAAGTAAATATTTATAATACAACAAAGTGCTTATTTGGGAAAGGTCTGGATTTGTGTTCATTATTGCTTACATTTTATTTATTTCTAAGTAACCTTTTTTTTTTTTGATGGTCATTTTAATCTGTTGGTTTTAGTAATTTGCTGTTATGTATTTTGTTGTAATTTTATCTTTCCATTTTTGAAGGGTTGCTGTAAGTGAAGTATTTCTAAAAAAAAAAAATTTGTTTAATTTTGTGTGTTTTATTTTTATTTTTTTAAGATTTTAGCCATTGAGGAGAATATGAAAACACCTAAGGCCTATTTAAAACCACTGGGTATTGTGAACATGGGCATGACAATTATCTTGTCTTTATATATTTTACTTGGTTTCTTTGGCTACTGGAAATATGGCGATGAGGCCCTTGGTAGTGTCACATTAAATATACCACAGAAAGAAATGTAAGTTAGATTTTTCGAAAGATAAAACAATTAAAGAATTTAGAAATTGCACTGCAGGTAGGTGAAAGGTGAAAAGCACTTCTAAACGCTCGAACAGCCGAACTTATAGTTTTTGCGTAGTGCTTGCGTTTTGGCTAGTTGGGGATCGAATTTGTTAGATATTCACGGTTGAAAAATAAAATCTTTATAACAATGTTATGAAATGGCATGTACTATTATTATTTCTTTAAAATTTAGTCCCACCATGAATTATGAGTCATTAGCACTTTTATTGAAGTCATTGGTCTTTTTGCTAATTCAATTTCTATTTTCTTTATGTCTTTTCCCCTTCAAATCTGAAGCATATGGATCACTGAGTTTTAAACCAGATTAAAATTTTAAAATTAACTAATTTTTTTTGTATGGCTGCAATATGTTCATTAGGGCTATAACTTCTTTTTGGTGATAAAATCGTGTATCACATGGAAAAAAAAAACGGTATATATATAAAACTAGCTGTTTTTACCTGGTCTTGCCAGGGATTCAAAAGCCTTTGACTTGAAAAAGATTCACTTTACCTACCAGCCGCTGAGTACTTAGTTCCCAATGAACAAATCCCCAAAAAAAAATGAACTTTTGTGGGATTGGGGAATTTGTTCATGATGAAAAAATTCCCCAATGTTTACGTTTTTTGGAGAGCAAATTCATTTTTTATTTCAATTGAAAATGCTTCAAAAATAAGCTGCGAAACCGCTTTAAGTTTTATTCGAAGTTTATTTATTTTGTAAACATCAAATAAAACGGAATCGATTGCAAATTAAAAGAATCAGAAGTTTTAAAAATTGAATTACTTCATTCAATTAATGATTATCACTGAGCAGAGACGTCAAATTTATAGAAGTTTAAAAAATGGAAAATAAATGCGACGTTTAAGATTATGCCGCAAGGTTGCTTTAAGCAACTGCTTAGAGTATATGTATAGTAATTATTGGACATACGTAGATAAAATTTATCACACCACTTTTCACTGAGCTGTGTTCCGCGAGCGAGTCTCGTCCGCATCCGCGCGTTTGGCAGCAACACCCGTGCTGTCACGCAGTTGTCGTGAACTTATTATAATCGCTAAAATATTATATTCAGATTAATCCGATATTTTAGCTGAGCGTTGCGTACGCGTCCGCGCACCGAAATGATGATATTGAAAAGAATACAGACTTTAAATACGTTTATTGCAGGACATATATTGAGAGCAGTATGGGGAATTGGTTCACTTCTTTTGGGGACCTTTTTTTAAATTTGGGGAATTTGTTCATTGTGAATTATTCCCCAATTTTTGGGCAAATAACTTAATTTTTTAAGGGAATTTGTTCATTGGGGACTTAGTACTCAGCGCCTGCTTACCATTACAACTAACTATATTTATGCATGGATTATTTTGAGTGTATGATGTCTAAAAGTTACGAATTTTAGTTATTCTAGAGCTTTGGGATATACAACATTTCTGGTTTTTCCTTCTGGTGCATATACGAAAAGATTGTGCTGGCTCCCAACTCTTGAGCAGACGACATATAATTGTCCTCTTATGTACGTTATGTTAGGAAGAACTTTTTGTACCATCTCTTGCAATGAAGGAAACAACTTAAAAAAGTTTTCTGGTAGGGATATTAGAGTCATTTCGGGAGTTTCGCATTGCCTAGAGTCAGCTTGTCTTATCCGTTGGGCCTGAAGACGTTGTTGAGTCATTTCATGAGTTTCACATTCCCTCGACTCAGCTACTCCTCACAAAGCTTGTCTTGGTCTTTGGGCTTCAAGACGTTATTGGGTTTGCTCGGGTGTTTCAGCATCTCTTTTTACAGTTGAGGTGGTACGGCCTATATGCTATGCTTTCACGTGCATGTCACAATTGCATATAGTTCTTTTTCCATTTTACAACTCATTTATACAGTGAAAAAGATGAAATGGAAATATTTGTAATAAGTTGCTTTCCAATGTAGCCAAAATGCGAGACGGATGTAAATCTAATATTTTGTTTTGATATGTTCCTAATGACCAGTGATTGTAATTACTTGTTGTGATATTAAGCTTCCTATGGTCGTCCTAAGCAGGAATAATTAAAACAAATATGCTGTAATTTTGTTTTCTGTCTGCGACGTTTCGACACTATGGTTGGTGTCCTCATCAGGCGTCTAATTTTATTTAATAATAATTAAGAATATACATTTATTATCACTTTAACAAATTTATGTGAATTTTTTTTTTTTTTTTTATATAAAATAATTGTTACCTTAATAGTATTATTACACACTTAATCTAAATTTTACATTTTAATTTTATTTATTAAGTACTAAATTGTACGTGTTACTAATGTGATCACTGTCTTCTTTAATGTTTACTGTTTTGTCAATATGTTTCTTAATATGCAAACTTTCAAGTGTTATTCTTTTATTTGTTTTTGTCTCTCTTTCCAAGACTTTGATGTTGTCAAAATCAAAGTTGTGTTTATTGTCAAATGCATGTTGAGAGAGAGCTGTTGTTGTTATTCCTTTCTCAACTGTTCGTTTATGTTCTTTCAACCTAATCTCTAATTGTCTTTTCGTTTGTCCTATATATATTCTGTTACATTGTTGGTGGACATTACCATTGCATTTTATTTGGTATACTACATTGTGTTGTTTGTGTAAGTCTGTTTTCGTTTTTTGGGTGTTAAAAAGCTTATTCAATGTTTGATTTGGCTTCGAAGCTATTTTAATAGTTTCAGTGTTGATCAGATTTGTTATGTTTTTCCTATTCGTTATTGTTGGTAAATATGGTATAGTGGCAAAGGTCGTTTTTTGTCCGTTAACTGAGTTAGATATTGCGTTGTTATTTTGTGTGTTATTATTTTGGGTTTCATTTATTACTGTGGAAATTAATTTGTTAATATATTTAATAGGATAATTATTTTTAGTCAAAATTGTTCTTAGTTTCTTTATGTTATCTTTTAGGAAAATGTTATCACTAATGTTTATTGCTGTTTTTATAAGATTTTTTGCTGTGTTTTTCTTCTGTATAGGGTCGTGGTTTGAAAAATAATTGATAATTCTACCAGATGAAATTTCTTTAGTAAACCAGTTTGTTATGAGTTTGTTATTAGTTTTATGTATGGTAATGTCTAAATAGTTGAGGCTATGGTTTTTTTCCTCTTCTATCGTGAACTTTAATTTGTTATGGTAATAGTTAAATTCTTGTAATATTATTTGTTTATCTTTCTGTTTTATAATGGCAAAAAAGTCATCTACATATTTGGTAATATATTTTATTTCGATGTTTTTGGATTTTAGATTGTCTAGTGTGTAGTCTAATAGGTCATCTAAGACTATTTCCGCTATTATTGGAGAAAGTGGGTTCCCCATAGGCATACCATAATTTTGTATGTAAATATTGTTGTCAAACATAAAATAATTATTGTCTCTTAAACAAAAGTCAAGTATTTTGATAAATGTATTTTTTGGGATGCTGGTGTGAGCTTTTATTGTTTCCCATTTTTTAATAATTATTTTAATGGCTAAATGTATCGGGATATTTGTAAATAGTGATACGACGTCGAGAGATATCATCAAATCATTTTGTTCTATGTCTATTTCTTGTATATCTTTCTTAAGTTGTGTTGAGTTTTTAATGTTGTATTTGGTGTTAGTTAAATTCTTTAGTATTGTACCTATGTATTTTGATAGTTGATAGGCTGGGAGTTCATATGACGCTGCTATTGGTCGCATTGGCATGTCCTGTTTGTGAATTTTGTTTTCCAATGTATGAATTTGTATGAATTAACCTCATCGGAGTAATCATACAATGGTAGTCAACCTGTACCTGTTCACCCATGAAATAAATCTGCACTAATTTTGGGGTGTTACAACTCATATAATAAAAAAGGCAGGACGGGAATATTTGTAATAGGTTGATTTACAATATTTATTTCATAATGGTGTAAACTCAAAAGTAGTAAGTAAAGAGATTTATGCCCAAATCTTTAGGGAAGTCCATTGAAAAATTAAAATATGTTAACAAACACTAAAAGCGTATATAGAAAATTAAAAAAAGTGGGTGTGGCCATAAAAATATATGATGACCTTACCTGGAATATGAGAATAATCTGCAGTAACTTCGAGCGAAACTCGCAAAAAATTTTAAAAAGTAGGCGTAAAAGTAAGCGTGGCTGGTAAGAAATATAGGATGACCTTCTCTGGGGTATAGAGATCGTGTATACCAAACTTCAGGGAAATTCGTTGAAAAGTTAAAATTTGTGAAGCGAACAAATATACCAAATCAGAAAATTAATTGTATGTAAAAAGTGGGCGTAGAAGTAGGTGTGGCTGATAAGAAGCAAATGGTGACCTTACCAGGAATACAAAGATTGTATGTACGAAATTGCAGAGAAATCCGTTTAGAAAAAATTTGTATAGCGAACAAATATACCAAAAAACAGAAAATTAATTGCATACATAAAGTTGGCATAAAAGTAGGCGTGGCCGGTGAGAAGCATATGGTGACCTTATCTGGAGTACAAAGATTGTATATATAGCAAAATGCAGAGAAATCTGTTTACAAATAAAAATTTATATAGTGAACAAATATACAAAAAAAAGGAATTTTATATAAAAAATGGGCGTAAGAATAGGCGTGGTCAGTAAGAAGGATATGGTGACCTTTCCTGGGGTACAGGTATCGTGTGTGCCAAATTTCAGAGAAATCCGTTGAAAAATACAAATTTCTATAGCGGTCAAACAAACAAGCAAACAAACAAATAGAAAATGAATTTTATTTATATAAATTTTTTTAAAATTAAAGACATATAAAATATTGTGGTTTTCATATAAAATCACAGTTACAAAATAGTTACCCACCATTTCGATTATTAATGAAAATATCTGAGAAAGTTTTGAATTTTATAAGGAGTAACTGATGTAAAGATTAGCACAAATAAAGTATCAACAATTTGTCAACATTTGGCTGATTCCTGTATAATTATGTTATAAAATCTTCCAAATAAAGTAATGAGTTTTACAAAGATAACTTAAAAATGAATATTGGTATTTGCATTGTGACTACAAAAAATTTGTAAAAAAAAAATCGTATCAAGAACAGCTTATACAAATTTAACTTATGGAGAATATGTGATAAAACAAGTGTAAAAACCGGTAAAATAAATGGAGTTGTAATTTACTTTAAAAAAATTTCCAATACGTGTCATTGCCACAATATATTGGGTCCAACATTATGTCCTCGACCTTATATTAAGATAAATAATAGAGTCTTTGAGTGGTAAAGTATCGTCTCCAAATATTGCGTAGTGTTTTTTTCGGGTCTATTGGAGATCTCTTACTAGTTAATACAGGACCAAGTGTATCTATCATTATATTAATATTATTAATTACACTATGCAACAAACAAAAACTCGTTTGATAAACACTATAATTTTTTGATCGGCTTTAGTCACCTAACTACAAAAATCATCATTATTTAAAATTCGATGATAAGTTTTTTTAAATTTTTTTCTCTAAAATTTGAGATTTTCGAAGAGGCTGCTCCATACATCTTGTGGTAACTTTGGACGGCGTATTCGATTTTGTGAGGTTATACTTCACAAAACTTTAAATTATGCCAGCTTTAAGTCTATCTAAAATAATTTTTTGAGATAACCATTAGTTTTGGAATTATTGAGGCACAAGTGGAAAAAAAATGTTTTCCCAAAAATTATAAATTTTTTGAATTCAAAAAATTCATAAAAAAAAATATAGAAAGCAGTAAATGAATGTACTTAATTTTGAAATTTATTATTTATTACACATTATTTCTTTTTAATCTTTTTATTGTGTTGTCTCTATATAATATTTTTCAATTTATGACCAAAAATAAACGGCGCCATTTCTCAATTTTATGCCAAATTAAATACAAAGATTATTTTAAAATAAAGGTAGAAAACATTGACCAATACTGGACATCCAGTTTAATATGCGATAATTGCCGAGTTATTTTAAGAAATTCATTTTCATCGAACACTCAGTATGTACTTTTAAATAAAGTTTTATATATGTATGTGTGTATACTTTATCTCACTTCAAGTTTGTCTCAACTCGCAGAACACACAATCAAACTCTACACCCTTTGCTTTGCTACATCAGATGATCTAAGACCGAAGCTTTACAATCAACATGAGGAAAATGATCTTATAAGTGATCTCGAACTAACAAAAGAGAAATCGGAGCTTATAGAATCTTGCTTAAGAGAGCGAAATATCATAGAAAATGACGTCAAGTTAACTCCGTACCGGAACCGACATAAGCCATATTCCAATTTTTATACAACAAAAGATAATGTGTGGGGTCTTTTTGAGAAGGTCGGTCAAAAATTACTACATATTGGCAACGAGAAGCCATCTATACCCATTGCACAAGCCGTGAATATGAAAGAAATATACACATAAACCACCACATATAAAGCTGGGCTTAGCTAAAAATTTTGTTAAAGTATTAGGCAAAGAGAGTAGAGCCTTTGCTTATTTATAGATAATACTTCCAAATCTTTCATTTGTAAAAATTGGTGAAGGCGTTTTCGATGGTTCTCAAGTTCGAAAACTACTTCTACTTTGCGTGGAATTTATTTCGACAAATTGTTTCTTACTTTCTAGAGATTTGCTTGAAATCTATTCGAAAATTGGTAAATAGTAATCAAATGAATTTTTTATTCATGTTTGTTTAATTTTCTAAATTTATAATTTAAGGTGTACAAATGTCATTAAAAAACATTTCGACTCTTTTCCGGAAAACTTTGGTGCCATAAGCGACAAGCATAGTGAATAATTCCATCAACAACTTAAGACCATGGAGCAGTGTTATCAGGGACTACGGAATGAATATATGATGGGTTATTTTATTATTTCCTTATAAGAGAATCAAACTCAGGAAATCATAAAAGACAAAACAAAAGTCGAAATTATTTTTAGATTATGCTAACTTTGGTTGTTAAAAAATATTTATTAAATGCTACGTCAATTGAAATGTTGTTTGAATTTTTGGTAATGCTGGTAAAAAACTCTTTTTCCTGTCAAAACTAGGTACTTTCACTTTATAGGGAACAAAAAACGAATTTATCCAGGATTTTCATGAGACGAAATTTATTTTATTTCTTTTACATACAGCTTTAAGATTAAGTACTAAAACTGGCAAGTATTTGCTGCTTTCTATTTTTTTTATGAATTTTTTGAATTCAAAAGTTTTATAATTTTTGAAATAATCTAAACCATAAAAACAAAGTTTTTATTAAAATTCTTTCGTTCCTTACGCATATGAGTTTTGAATATCTCCGTGACTGTGCGTGACGGTGTGTTACTATCTTAAAATTAATCTTTGCCCACAACAAGACTATGGACAAAGTTTCAGATCCATCGGATGAGGGATGTGGTATTTTAATCTCTCCGTGACCGTGCGTGATTATGCGCGACTATGCGTGATTGTGCGTGTCTATGTCGAAGTTGATCTCTCTTTACAGCAAGTATGTCGACCAAGTTTCAGATCGATCGAATGAGGTTAAATGATATTTAGATCACTCCGTGAATATGCGTGACGATGCGTGACTGTACGTGACTAAGTCAAAGTAATCTTTTCACAGCAAGTTTATCGACCAAGTTTCAGATCGATCGGATAAGGGGAAATGGGTTTTAAATCACTCCATGACTGTGCGTGACTATGCGTGACTGTGCATGACTAAGTCAAAGTTAATCTTTTTCTCACAGTAAGTGTATGTACCAAGTTTCATATCGATCGGATGAGGGGAAATAACATTTAGATCACTCCGTGACTGTGCGTGACCACACGTGAATGTGCGTGACTACCCCAAAATTAATCTGTAGTCACAGCATGACTATGGGCCAAGTTTCAGATCAATTGGATAAGGGGGAATGGGGTTGCCCCACAACAGTCAGAGAGATTGAGTGAAAAGAAAGAGTGAAAAAAAAACAATTTTTTTCCACTTGTGCCTCAATAATTCCAAAACTGATGGCTATATCAAAAAATTATATTACGAAAACTTAAAGCTGCCTAATATTAAAGTCTTTTGAAGCATTGAATAACAATATTGAATATTTTTTACAAAAGTTACGAAAAGATGTTTGGAGCAGTCTCTTCAAAAATCACAAATTTTAGAAAAAAATTAAAAAAACTTTACCATAGAATTTGAAATAACGATAATTTTTGTAGTTAGGTGACTATAGCGGATCAAATAATATAGTGGTAATTCAAGGAAAAAATTTGGTTTTCCAAATTTTCGCTAAATGGACTCAGAAATTGATTCTTAGTCGAACGGTGTAATAAAAGATAAGCCTAGACAAAGTCATTATACCCCAACCACATAATGGTATAGGATATAATAAGTGGACTGTAAAAGTACAATAATTAAATGAAGAGATGACGTGGAGTTTTTATACGAACTATGCCACGCGTATAAGTTGTTCAAGTTAAATGGATTGTTCCCACGTATTAAGTTCAAATCGCTACCATTACTTAGCAATGCCAGATGGAATTCAAGAAGAATATTCGCTATTTTGGCTTCTATACTTCTTTCTAACTACCACGAAATGTTACAACCGACTTTGTGATTTTATATGTAATTCATGGTTTGGAATTTGGTTCTCTGATCATAGTTTTCACAATTATGATTACGCAGCATTAAGCCAATCTCTTATAAATTTCGGTACCAGAATCATCTACAATTACAAATCTGCAGCGCAGCATCATATGCGCTGAGCGTGCTATAAAAGCAGTTCAAGATATTTAAACTTTTTGTAAAATAATACTTACAAAAATAATTGATTTGGAGTAAAATAAATAAGTTCTACATAAAAATAAAAATAATTCTATATAAAAAACGTCAATGACTTCTGTTCTTAGTTTTTTTCATGCCCTACACGATTTTGGACCTGAAGCTTGCATATTTGCAAAAAATGCAAAAAGTTATAACCCTAATATTCATCCCTTTTTTATTATAATCAAACATATACAACTTTTATTGAAATCGGTTGTGTTTTTTGTCGGAATAAACCAACGAAAAAAGCAAGCACCGAATTTAATCGTTGATGATTGATAACACAGGACTACGAATTAAAGAATTTAGTTTTTTTCACTGATATTTGATGGTTGTTTATTCCGAATCTGCAAACAGATAAGAATAACTTCAAAGTGCGATGATATCGTTCATTTTGCTAACTGACTCTGATTTATTATTTGTGTATAGGACCTTTATACTAACAAATTGAATTAAATTTAATTCTTAATGTATAAAACATACTTATTTGTAAAATGTACTTTTCTATAAAAGATCAGTTTTTATAAAAGGTACATTTTTATACCCTATACCACTATGTGGTTTGGGTATAATGACTTTGTGCTGCTGTTTGTAACAACCAAAAATATTTGACCTAGACCCATCTTTAATTATACCCATCGAATCAGAATCACTTTCTTAGTTGATTTAACAATGTCCGTCCGTCCGTCCGTCTGTGTGTCCATGTAAACCTTGTAATCAAACTGCAGGTCGCAAATATGAATATATTTTGATGAAATTTGGCATATAAGCTTTTGTCGGCCATGGGATGAACGGTGTTGAAATTGGTGAGAATCGGTCCATGTTCAGACCTAGCCCCCATACAAATTACCCATATGAAATCTACATAAATTGCCATAAGATCCAAATTGTCATATAGATCTTACTCAAATTGGGTTTGTATGCGTTCATTACATCCATTAATGAGTAGTCCAAAAATGATCCCTTTGACCCCATATAGAGCTGCTTCCCGATCTTCACTTAAATCTATTAAAAAACAAAAATATTGCACTGATTCTTCTCAAATTTTGTTTGTATATATTTTTGCAAAATACAAGAGACTTTACCAAACATGATCAGGATCGGTCCATTTTTGGACCAAGTCCCTATATAGATACAGCATCCGATATGAACTTTTTCATATCTGCAGCCAAAAAAATTAATAAAAATCCCACTCAAATTTTGTTTATGCTTATTTTCTATGTCCAGTTAGTTGGGCCTAAGAGATAGGGTCTCTAAACGCATGGTATAGGGTATCGTATTGTCGGTCTAGACCGACCATAATTTTCTTACTTGTTATAAAAGGGACATTGATATAAAAGGTAATTTTTATGAAAGGATCTTTTTATAAAGGCTATAGTTTATTAAAGTTACTTTTTATAAAAGTTATTTTGTTATAGAAAGTACTTTTAAATAAAACAAAATTTTAGTAAAATGTGTTTTTTATAAAAGGTAATTTTTATGAAGGGTACGTTAAAAAAAATTTATTTTTTTATAAAAAGTACTTTTTGTAAAAGGCACTTTTTTATAAAAAGTACTTTTTATACAAGGTACTTTTTTTTGTAAGGTACTTTTTTATAAGAGTTACTAATTTATAAAAGGTACTTTTTTATAGAAAGTACTTTTTGATACAACTTTATTTTATGTAAAAGGTCCTTCTTCATAAAAGATATTTCTTTATAAGAGGTATTTCTAAGAAAATGTACTTTTTTATATGGGACACTTTAACCTATAGCAGAGGACATTCAAATATTTTATTGTTGTATCTTAATTTAGTTTACATAAATACATAAATACATATGTTGAGAACAGTAGTGTATTGGCAGACTGCCATGACATGAAAATCTCACTCAAATTAGGTTAATGTTAATTTTCTATGTCCATTAATAATCTCACCTAGAATGGGTGGGTGGCTAATTATACCCTATACCACTATGTGGTTTGGGTATAATGACTTTGTGCTGCTGTTTGTAACAACCAAAAATATTTGACCTAGACCCATCTTTAATTATACCGATCGAATCAGAATCACTTTCTGAGTTGATTTAACAATGTCCGTCCGTCCGTCCGTCCGTCTGTGTGTCCATGTAAACCTTGTAATCAAACTGCAGGTCACAAATATGAATATATTTTGACGAAATTTGGTATGTAAGCTTTTATCGGCCATGGGATGAACGCTATTGAAATTGGTGAGAATCGGTCCATGTTCAGACCTAGCCCCCATACAAATTACCCCTATGAAATCGACATAAATTGCCATAAGATCCAAATTGTCATATAGATCTTACTCAAATTGGGTTTGTATGCGTTCATTACATCCGTTAATGAGTAGTACAAAAATAATCCCTTTGGCCCCATATAGAGCTGCTTCCCGATCTTCACTTAAATCTATTAAAAACAAAAATATTGCACTGATTCTCCTCAAATTTTGTTTGTATATATTTTTGCAAAATAAAAGAGACTTTACCAAACATGATCAGGATCGGTCCATTTTTGGACCTAGTCCCCATATAGATATATCATCCGATATGAACTTTTTCATATCTGCAGCCAAAAAAAATTAATAAAAATCCCACTCAAATTTGGTTTTTGCTTATTTTCTATGTCCAGTTAGTTGGGCCTAAGAGATAGAGTTTCTAAACGCATGGTATAGGGTATCGTATAGTCGGTCTAGACCGACTATAGTTTTCTTACTTGTTTTTTTTTTTGAAATGTATATCATGGTATAATGAGGACGTCTAATTGTCCCCATAGACCGATGTAAACTTTCTCACTTAAGTAAATTTTTCCGATTAACTTGCCTCGTTAATATAGTTCTAAATGTGAAAAGATTATTTTAAATGCAACATTAATACATTATTTTATGTTATTTTTTCCAATAACCAGCATCCATTTTGCACCATATGACATACATCGTTATTTAATTGTGAGTTTATATTTGTTTTCATTTAATTACAGTTTGGCACAAGTAACAAAAATTATATTCGCTATAACAACATGGATATCGTATGCTTTGCAAGGTTATGTAACAGCCGATATAATATGGAATAAATATCTATCGAAAAGAGTAAAAGATACATCGAAACATGTCCTTTACGAATTGCTCATACGTGCAGCAATTGTTATTTTAACATGTAAGTTTAGTGTGCAACACCAGAGACTGTCGAACCATTAACAACTTTATACACTCGTTTGCAATTGAAGAACATGAAAATATTTAACGCCGTATTTTTGTTGTTGTTTCCATTTCAGTTTGCTGTGCTGTCGCCATACCGGATTTATCACTTTTTCTTTCGTTGGTTGGTTCATTTTGTTTATCAATTTTAGGTTTAATTTTTCCAGCATTGTTACAAATTTGCGTTCAATATCGCTCCGGTTATGGACCATGGAAGTTCCGTTTAGCAAAAAATTTATTGCTCGTGGCATTTGGCGTGATGGGTGGTGTAGTGGGTACAGCTGTCAGTATTACAGAAATTGTTAATGCATATAAATAATAAAAAAAAAATAAAAAACAATTAAAAATAACATGAACTTTTCGGCAAAAACTGTAATAATTAATGTAAACAAAAATGTGCATTTCTTTTGCATACTAAAATGAAATGACTATTGATGGTACTTGTTGTTTATTGTTAAAATTTCAAGTGAGTACTTGTAAGTTAAAAAAATATTTATGATGATATTTTGTTTTTATTAAATGGAAATGTTTTTATCGTTTCAACAATAAATGTATAATAATACTTATAAACCATAAAGATGATTCAATTGCAGAAGAGCAGAAACGCAATCAGAGAATTGCATTTTTTTTTTTCAACAAATGCACATTGGTCTGGCGAGCCACATTTTTTTGGCCAATATTCAAAATTTTTTTTCCTTTATTTGTTGTTGGAATATTGTAGCAAACCCTTCAGATAAACAAAAAAAGTAATTTGTTTTTGCAAACTTCAATTAACCGTTATTCTATGAAGTGAGAAAGTTCAATGTTTTAAGTGCAGTTGTAAAGTGAAACACGCGGTCTAATTTTTTGTTTTTTTTTGAGTCACAGGTTAAACGAAAATAAAAACTTTTTAAATCTACTTCTTATGGATACTACTGACGATGGTAAGTAATTGAATTTTTAATAGTGAAATATTAAATACAAATTATGGTAATAAGAAAATACATGAAAACTTTCATAACCTCAAAATCAGTGATTTTTGCCTTTAAAAAAAAAAAAAAAAAAATAGTATATTACATAAAAAGTTCAAGTAAGTTCAACGAACCAAAAACACACTAAATTACAGTGATATTTGGTGCTTACGAATCATCAATAACTTTCTGCTAGTTATTGCTTATTTTTAAAAAATCTGCTATTTTACATTATTTATACATAATAACTCTCTTTGTCTGTCTGTCAGTCTGTGCCAAAATTTTGCAACAATTTTTTGACCAACTTCCCGATTAGCTAGAGCTCTGAAGTTTTCAGCATAGTCCAGACTTGAATGATAATGCAATATTAACCTTTGACATAACAGGTATGTCAAAAGGATGGCCCGCGGGTCAATTGTAAAGTCGCCTCCCTCAGAAAAGTGAAAAACCGTTATTTCCAATAAACTACTAAACCAATCGTCACGAAATTTTAATATGAAACTACTACTAAGCTTGGATGCTTTTCAGGCTACATAACAGGTATGTCAAAAGGGTGGCCCGGGAGACTCTTATAAAGAAAAATTGTTTTCTTTATTTTTTTCGTTTTTTCAAAAGTTCCAAAAAAAAAATTTTTTTTTTAAAGCACTTATTTTTAATTGAAATTTTAGTAAAGAATATTACCATAATTTAAAAAACAAAAGCATATAAAGAATGTCTTCAAATTTCTGAATTGCTGAATACAGCAAACAGATTGAAGAGCTGGAAAACCTTACAATACAAATAGAAGAATCGAAGACAGTGGAAATAACATTCCGGATGAGTTAAACCGTTATCGATGGAAAAGTTTTGAACATTCTGACAGGAACCAAATCAACACAATCTTGTCCCATATGTGGAGCGTCTCCTTCGGATTTTATTAAAATTAGAGATTATAGATCCGAAAGTTTCCAGCCAAAACAAAGAAATTTGAAATATGGTATAAGTCCATTACACTGCCACATTAGGTTTTTGGAATTTATACTACATCTGGCGTATAAAAGCGACGTTAAAAAGTGGATAATAACAGATAATGACGATAAGGACAATGTAAAGGCAAGAAAAGAGCGCATTCAAAACGAATTTTGGTCCCGGCTTGGACTCCGTGTTGATATGCCAAAAGTAGGAGGATTTGGATCAACAAATGACGGCAACACCTCTCGATGTGCGTTCGCAGTGTATGAAAAATTTTCTGAAGTAACTGGAATTGACATTCAAGTTATTTTTCGTTTAAAAATTATTCTAATTTCCTTATCATGTCAATTTCCCGTTCAGTTAGAAAAGTTTGAAAAGTACTGCTTTGAAACCATGCATAACGCCAACGGTCCATAAGGTCCTTATTCATTCAAAAGAAATAATGTTAAACACGTTACTTCCGGTGGGTTGTTTTGGAGAGGATGCAGCAGAGTCCAGGCATAAGGTATACAAGAGCGACAGATTATGTCACGCTCGCAGAACTAGCCGCACCGACAATCTTTCTGATGTATATAACAGAGCTTTAGATACGTCAGACCCGTTAGTATCATCTTTTTATTTAAATACGCGCATACATCAAAGAAAGCGCTTAACATTATCATCGGAAGTTATTGCTTTATTGAGTTGCGAGGATCTTCCTGAAATTTCAGCTTATGAAAAAAATATAGACAGTGAAGAAAATTCAGACGATGAACCAGAAGAACAATATGAAGAAGATAATTTAATTTTGGAAAACGAACTAATTGACTAATTTACAAATGTATTAAAAGAACACCTCTTACTTAATTAACCAATTGAACATTTAATAGAATTCAAGTACAAATCAAGCTTAAATCAAGCCACAATTTCCAGATTTAGATTAAGATTTTTTAAAATTAAATAAAATTTATGATTTTTGCTATTAATTCTGTCTTTTATTTGAATTCATGTATATAAGTGACTATTTTAGATTTGGCCAAAAAATGGGGGTCGCCAGACCAATGTGAAATGGTGCCATACATGAGCTTGCAGTTTCACATAAATGAGTATTCAGTTACAGAAATTTAAATATTGCTACTTCCATTTGGAATCATCAACAAAAATTTAATTTGCCAAAATAAAAGAATTTGAAACTCTGGCTTTTACAGTTGTGAAATATGAATCATTGACAAGCGCAAAAGTCATTAAAAGCTTAGTGAAGTGCTCCAACAAATTTGCGTTTATCTTGAAAAGTGTTAACGTAGAACAAAGTACATTTAAAAGGTATTGAGTTACTTCCGAATTTATCCTTGTATTCATACCCTATACGACTATAAGATGAGGGCAGAGATGCTTGTAACTACCAAAAATATTTCACCTGGACCCGCTTTTTTTTGTACCGGTCGACTCAGAATAAATGTTTTTGAGAAAAGTGAGTGACTTTACGAAATATGGTCATGATCAGTCCATTTTTTGACCTAATCCGCATATAAATAGAATCAGATATGAACTTTTGCATATCTCACGCACGAACTAATCAACAATCCCAGACCCTGTCTCGAAACTTGTAGTGTGGGATATCGTATAGTCAGTCTAGTCCGACTATAAATTTTTTACTTGTTTTTAATGAAAAAGTAGTGGCAATTTCGTAATTTTTTTCCCAGGTATCACTGTCTTTGTCCCGGTCTTGACTTAAATCTATCAAAAAACAAAACTATTACACAGATTTTTCTCAAATTTGGTTTGTGTATTTAATTTCTTTTTTTTTTTTTTTGCAAAAAAAGGACTTTGCCAAATATGGTCAGGATGGGTCAACATTTCGACCTAGTCTCCATATATATAGCATCCGATACAAACTTTGTTATATCTGCAGACAAACAAATTAATAAATGAACAAAAATTATAATAAACATTTGATCTTGAGCGTGAATAATTTCAAACTCAATCATTAATAATAATAAAGTTTTAAAAATAAATTGGAGAGAATTTATATTTTTAGGACAAGTTGTAAAACGTCCACTTTAATATTTGCCCCCCCCCCACTATATTATAAATGTTCACAATTACTACATATTTTTTTCAAATTTTCGAATAAAACTCTTATTTGTATTTGTAGAAAACAATGTGTTTGCTGTGATCGTACATTAAAAGTTAAGCATCATTTATTAAGCATTTATTTATTTTATTTTAATCTTCCACTTAACATAGCATTGAAAAATTTCGCCAAGAGCAAATATGGAATATAGTATATATAGCATATTTCCAAATACTAATCCTAGAAAAAGCAAAAGCAATATGTACAATATGTACAAGGTGTAATAAAGTACACAGCTGAATAATTTTGTTCGCCTGACATACTAGTACACACTTAAGCACATACAAGTTTAGTCCGCTAAAAACTAGCTTCTTTTCTTTATCGCTCAGTGATCATGTAGAGTTTTGTGCCTAAAAAAGAATATTTGCGGCACTTATTTCTTTTCTTGAAAGTCTTCATTTGCTGGTAGCAACATATGGTCAACAATATCGATCGATTTGAACATGTTAGACATGATTTCGACAACTTAAAATTGATGATTTCAATATTGAAGACAGTGAGCGCTGTGGTAGACCACAAAAATGCAAAGATGAGGCAGTTATTGGATGATGACCAAACCCAAACTCGACGGCAATTAGCAGAAACCTTACATGCGTCAGACGAAACAATCAGCTGACGTTTACGAGTAATGTGGAAGACCCGGGGTCCCGCATGATTTGTGAAATGCTGATGAAAAATAACTTTTTTTTTAGGCTAATCGGCAAAATAAGATTGATTTAATTCACATTAATCAAAAGACGAACGGAATGGGCAAGAAGACATGGCAAGGTGATTCCGTTACAGGACAATGCACTGAGCAAAACCAGTGAGATATACCTTGAAGTCGCTTGCAGATGACACTCTTCTGCACCCGCAGTATTCTCCAGGCCTAACGCCATCTGACTATCACCTCTTCGCATCAATGGGTCATGCTCACGCAGAGCAGCACTTAAGCAATTTCAAGGAAGTTGGAAAATTGCTTGACGAACGGTTTGCCGCAAAAGACAAACAGTTTTTCTGGCACGACATTCATAAGTTACTTTAAATACCAACGAAATGTGTAGAAGCCAATGGCTTATACTTATCCTATATATAATATCGGATTTATGTTTGTATGCATATTTTTTTGTCCTTTATAGGAGACTAAACCGCTGGACCGGTCGCCTTGAAATTTTTACAAAAGGTAACTGCCTATGCGGAAGAAAAAATAGGCTATATACTTTTGGATATAAAGAGAATTTTTAACATCTAATTTTAACATATAAAATCTGGAGTACTATGACAGCAAGAGCTCTGAAACTAAGCACATGGTACATATTAAACTAATTTGAAGGGTTTAAAAAAATGGGCGGGATCGGGCAAATGGGCGTGGCACCCACCATACAAAGTAAATATTTATATATATATGTCATATATCTAGAGTACTGTAATAGATAAAGTCTTGGGACTTAGTGTGAGCTCATAAGTTATCAACGATAGTACTCGGAAAAAATGGGCGGGATCAAGCCAGTGTGCGTGACACCGTCCACACATGGTAAATATCTAGAGTACTATGATGGCCAGAGTCTTGAGACTTTCTGCACGTCTATGGTTGTTAATGTAAGTAGTCGTACCAAAAATGGGCGGGAGTGGATTAGTGGGCGTGGCAGCTCCCATACAAAAAAAAATTATCTGCAGTACTATAAACCCGACAGTCTTGAAGCGAGGTGTGAGTTCACGAATGATGGGTATGAGAAGTTATGTGGAAAATGAGCGAGATCAAACCAGTGGGCGTGACACTTCCCATACATGGTACATACATATCATCATAATTAACAACAAAAATATTCACTAGAAATAAGTTATATGACAAAACAACGTTTGCCGGATCAGCTAGTTTTGAATAAAAGAAAATAATCACCCTTGAAAATTACGTGTTTCCTTACCAAAAAAAAAGACTTGCCTACACCTGGCATATAATGTATTACAGGGACCATAGCACAGCAGAGCATTGAGGAATATCAGCATCAATATTATAGTTTTCTGAGTAGCAAGAGTTTAGAAAACATTGTAGATTGATTTGCTAAGAAATTTTCTAAAATGTACCATTTTATTTTGATAGTTTAATATGATGCAATATTAGTGACAAATTTCAAAATTCAAATTTCAAAATATTTTTTCACTCAATAGTTGTTTCTCACAGCGGAATTTGTGTTGTTAAATTCGAATTACATCCACTATAAAAAATTTATATTAAACAAAGCATGGCATCTGTTATCAGGATGATTTGCTGTGATTAAGTCATAAAATGTGATTCGTTACAATTTGTTTCTGAAATTAGAAATATGTCAACATATCGCACCTGTACCTATAAAGTGAGTCAACTCAAAATTTAAAAATTTTCAGTAGAGGCAAAAAACGTTTTTTTTTAATATTTACTATAAAATTTAAAAACAGCTGTTTCATTGTAAAGAATTGCGAATAATAAGTATACAACAGTAGATGTTTTTGCGATTTTTTCAGTGATCATCAAAAATAACAAGTTTTTTGGGTGCAACTCAAAATGTGTCTTTTTAGTGGATTCTAAAGAAGCTACTCTTATAACACAAATAGGGTTACAACTGTATTTATACCCTATACCACTATGTGGTTTGGGTATAATGACTTAGGGCTGCTGTTTGTAACTACCAAAAATATTTGACCTAGACCCATCTCCGTCCGTCTGTGTGTCCATGTAAACCTTTTAATCAAACTACAGGTCGCAAATATGAATATGTTTCGATGAAATTTGCTATATAAGCTTCTATCGGCCATAGGATGAAAGCTGTTGAAATTGGTGAAATTCGGTCATTGTTCAGACCCAGTCCCCATACAAATGACCCCTATTAAATCGACATAAATTGCCATAAGGTCCAAATTATCATATATATCTCAGTCAACTTGGGTTTGTATGTGCTTATTATATCCATTAATCAGTAGTCCAAAAATAATCCCTATAGGAAAATTCTTAGTCATAGGCTCCATATAGAGCTGCTTCCCGATCTTCACTAAAAACTATCAAAAATCAAAAATATTGCACAGATTTTTGTTAAATTTGGTTTGTATATATTTTTTCAAAATATAAATGATTTTTCCAAATATGGTCAGGATCGTTCCATTTTTCGACCTAGTCCCCATATAAATATACCACCCGATATGAACTTTTTCATATGTGCAGCCAAAAAAATTAATAACAATATCACTCAAATTTGGTTCATACTTATTTTCTATATCCAATTAGCTGGACCGAAGAAATGGGGTCTCTAATCCATGGTGTAGGGTATCGTATAGTCGGTCTAGACCCACTATAATTTTCTTAATTTTCGAAAGACTAGAAAAACCGATGTAGGATTTTTACAGTGGATAGGTATGACCACTGTTTATCGGTTTCTTTTAAAAAGTGAAAATTTAAAAAATTTGAGTTGACTCACTTTAGAGGTACAGGTGCGATATGTGTTTCTAATTCTTCAAAATATTCGGTTTCATTAAACTTCTTTGGCAGTCCATTGGCATTCCAAACAACTATTCTTAAACCTAATTGCATAACTTGTTGATTAGTAATGTAAGCATATTCATAAGTTGGCCAAATATATTTAAAATTTATTCATACTTTTGTTTTCTCCAGCAGTTGAAGCATTTTGTCTTAGCACTTGCGAACATTGTGAATTTTTTAAAAAATTTGTATCGTTAGCATTAGTTTGAGAATTAAATTGAGAAAAATCATTCTGATTATAAGAATATTATTGATGACCGTGGTTTCTATTTAAAGGTGAAGTCTTCTGACGTAATGCTTGAGGTATACCAAGTTATAGTTATAGTTGGCTGTATGACAGCGAATACATCGTGAAGTAGCATCTAAACTTTTTTTTACATTCAGTTGTATATTGATCAAGGCTACATTTTACGTGCGCTAATGGTTTTCTACAATATGACTTTGTGTGGCCATATTGTTGACAACGATAACATTGGATAATATCGAATGTTTTTCGTTGAGGCTCAATTTAACAACTACGGGTATGTTATTAATATATCGATATTAATATAGTTATTGCTTATTATTTGGATTTGTGTACAAATCTGAGAGAAGCCTGGATAATTGTTATTTCTTTTTTATGACCCAATGCTAAAAACTCTGCCTCGGTTTCTGAAGCTAGAGTTGTAAAATGTATATGTACGTCCACTTTTCAGCTGATACGTGTGATAGCTAATTTCATTAGTTTCTAAATGAGCTACCAGTTTTCTATACGAATCTACAGATTTGGTTAACACTTTTACTTGACTTTTACTTGACCAGTCCTTTGGTTAAAATAAGATTTGATACACTTTTTAGCATTTGGTTGTTATTAACTACACAAGGTATAAAAATTGGTGGTGGTTTCATAGAGATGGTGCTTTCATTGCCATTATCCGAATTATCATCATCATCATCATCATCAGCAGCAAGAGCTATAAACAGTGTTGCCATAATTTGAAATTGTAAAGATGCTAAATTTCAAAAAAAAGATGCTAAAACGTACTGGAGTCAAAAATATAAGATGCTGAATTTTTTTTTCAAACTTCATTACCTTTATATAGAAAAATTAAATATCTATTAATAAATTCTGTGGTTTTTAAATCGAAAAATTAATATAAAACATAAGTTGCGATTTATATTTTTTAAATTTTAATTAAAATTATTTTGGATTCCATCTGTAGTGTTTTTAACATCAAAGTTTTTTTTTAATTTTAAATTAAATATTTTTAAATTTAGAGGGATTTTTTTTTTAATTTCAAATATAACAGAATTTACATTATCAATAGATACGATTATAATAATTGGTTTATGTAATGTAATATTTCTGTGATGTCTTCATCTTGAAGTTCTTCTTGGCTCTGATATTTTTCTGGTGATCGACTTTTATCAACGACATCGCTCGGTATATTGTAAGTGTAACAGCCCCCGTTTTTCAATTTCAAACCTTATTTTATACGTATTACAGAAAATAATAACTCGGATTTTATTCTGTTGAAAGTTTGCTTTTAACTAAAGCCTTTAAACTAAACAAACGTTCAACTTCGGCTTTTGAGAAAGACAAAACTAATAAAGACAATACAAATATTGATAATTCTTTAAATGGATTTTCGCCAATAGAATTTTTGTTAACTTCAATCCATAAAGAGGTTGTATTCAGTGTTGTATCCCAATATTGTTCTGTGATATAACTCCATTGGATTTGAATTTTTTTCTGTTTTAGATGATCTAAATTTAAACTCTTCTAATATATTGGTTATCGGTCCTTTTACCCGGTTTAATGTGTTTTGTATTGAAAATTTTAGGCGTTTTTTTAATACAATAATATTTTTTGGCAATTGAGTTTTAAATTCATTAAAAACTGTTGTTGGTGTTTACATTCTTCTATTTCAAAATGTGTTGTTATATTTGTTGAAAGAAACGAGTAGAGTGGTAAAAAGAGTAGTACACAAAATTCTCGTATGTCACTTTGAGAAATTAACCCATTTCAATACCATTAAAATTAAAATTGTATATTCAAAAATAATGAAAAAATCAAAAAAGAAAAAAAAAAGATGCTAAAAGCAACTTTTTATTAATAAACGATGCTAAGTTAGCATCTTTTCATAAATTTTGGGTGCTAAACGACAAAAAAAGTTGCAAAATCTAGCAACTAAAATGCTAAAATGGTAACATTGGCTATAAATTTGTTGTTATTGGAACAACTTGGTGCATCACAATTTTTTGCTTTTTAACGGTATGATTTTTCCTTTTTTTTCGTTTAACAGAAGTTTTAACTTGTTAGTTTGTATCATCACCATCACTATCGGTAGTGATATTGAATCTACATGCATATGCAGTATGTAAGATTTGTTGTTTTAATTGTTTTTTGTGTGCACCAAATGTGTTACTGTTTTTTTGATTCCTCTTTGAGATTGAGTATTTTTAACAAAGCACTAATCACTTTGTTTTTTGCTATTTTGATATTGTTTTTGTAATGTTTGTATTTTGCATAAAGTAACAAAGTTATATGAAATAAAATTAAACAGAATACGTCTGTACACTATCACCGTTAAAACGCGACTATGAAAATAAATAAAACATATCTGATATTATAAAAAAAAGTAAATAATTACACTAGTCAACAGTCAAAATGTACTCGGGATGCGATAATTTTTTCTGTGTAGATAACCTTGACATGAGCTCGAAAAACGCAATAAAAAATTTTTTTTTCGTTTGGTTTTTTATTTTTTTTTTTTTTTAAATTTTAAAATTTTTTTTTTGGTTAATTTGTTTCGTCCGGCATAACTCGGGAACCACTAGCCCGATTTAATTGAATTAAATTGTAAAAAATTTAAAATTACAATTCCCTTAATCTGTTTATATATTGTTTTCCTATACAAGCAACAGTTTCCAAGTTAAAAATGAATATATAAAGGAAAAAACTTATTTTTGCCTAAAAATTAAAATTTTTTTTTTTTAAAAATCCATAAAAAATCCCAAATGAAAAAAAATTTCAAATCTTATTACTTTTACGTAAAGATACATAACCTATGAGCAAAATAAGAGAAAGATCATGAAAATCGATGCACGCGTTTCGCTTTTATTCGCAATTGAGTAAAGGTATGAATTTAAAAAATTTGCTCGACATATGCACAACTTTGTCTATGGTAAGGTTTTTTCTTTTTTTTTATGATTCTCAGAATTAACAAAACGGAATAAACAAAGGGTTATTTAATTTTTATGATTGCGTAAGCAAAGTAATAAACGGTAATAAATGTGCGTGAACAATTAAAAGGAAAAAAGGAAAGGGGACTTTTTTACTTATTTGGGTTTTCCGGTGACTACCTGTATGATTTTTTTACATAAATGCAACCCACATTTATTCGGAAAATTTAAGACTCACACATGGTGAAACAGGTATGTAGCCACCGTAAAAAAATATACACCCATTTATAAGTACCTGTCAGTAAAATACTAAACAATACACAGTACAAATAGGTCTTCATTGATCGATTTTACTCATTCAACAAGTGTCGACGAACGCGATAGTTAAAATGAGCAAACGTTCGCGAGTATTTGAATGCAATACCAATCCAAGTAATTTTTGTTACATGTGCGGAGAATACGTTTGTGGAAAAAACAAGCGTTATTTTTCACCTAAATTGAGAGATTCATTTGAAGAGAGCTTCAATTTAAAGGTCTCAAACATAGATGAGCGGTGGACACCAAGTGCTCTATGTCCAAGGTGCTACGTACAGCTAAGTGACTCAAGGTAAGTGTAGATTACGAAATTCAAGAACATATATAACTTATTATTGCAATTCTTTCAGACGACAGCCGAGAATCATCATGCCAATGCTTTGGAGAGCTCCGCTTTGCCATGCAACAGATTGCTACTTCTGTCTTAGCAAAAAAACAGGCGTGGGAAAAAATATACGATGGACTTACGCTGCTGTTTCAACAGTGAATTTTCCAGTGCCATTTTCCAAAGAACCAGTGGACCCGCAACCGCCCGTTTCAAGATGGGCATCTAATAATGAGGCGATACATCCATCATCAGATCCGGAGACAGTAGGAACCACATCAGAATGCGAGTCAACATATACATTGCATGGAGGTCAACGCTTATGTTCCCAAGCAGAACTGAACGATTGGGTTAGAGAATTGAAACTCTCCAAGGAAGATGCAGAGTTGCATGCATCGCGCATGAAACAGTTCGGTTTCTTGGCTCCTGGTGTGGTGACAACAATCTACAGGAAGCGTCATGAACCATACGCAAGGTACTACACAAAAAAAGACAACATCTGTTTTTGTAAGGACATTCCCGGATTATTTGGTGAACTCGGGTACTCTTACGATCCAGGAGAGTGGCGTCTTTTCATCGACAGCAACAAGCAGAGCCTTAAAGCAATTTTACTGCACAACGGCAACAAGAAACCTTCGATTCCAATTGCTCATGCCGTTGACACCAAGGAAACATAGGAAGTCATGGACAATCTACTAAAGTGCCTTAACTATGAGAAACACGATTGGAAAGTTTGTGCCGACCTTAAGGTTATCGGTATCCTTTGTGGATTACAAGGTGGATTCACAAAGTACTGTTGTTTTCTCTGCCTTTGGGACAGCCGCGATCGTCAACATCATTACACCAGGAGGAGTTGGACAGAAAGAGTTAACTTCATCCCCGGCAGCGACAACGTGAAATATACACCACTCATAAAAAAGGAAAATGTTTTTCTCCCACCTCTTCACATAAAGCTCGGACTCATAAAAAACTTCGTGAAAGCTATCAACAAAGATGGCGAAGCGTTCGCCTATTTAAAAACCATTTTTCCTCACCTTTCATCGGCAAAGATTAAGGAAGGCGTTTTCGACGGTCCGCAAATTAAAAAGTTGTTGCAAGACCAACAGTTTGAACACATTTTATCACCAAATGAAGCTGCAGCTTGGAACTCATTTCGGCAAATTGTTTCCGGATTTCTTGGAAACAACAAAAGCTCAAATTACAGAGAGATCGTCGAACAACTACTCCAAAATTATAAAAAAATTGGAGCAAATATGTCGCTTAAGATACATTTTCTACACTCGCACTTGGACTTCTTTCCGGACAACCTGGGCGATGTGAGTGACGAGCATGGTGAGCGTTTTCATCAGCAAATGAAAGAAATTGAGCACCGATACCAAGGATTTTGGAACGATGATGGGGGACTATATCTGGTTCCTAATAAGAGAAACAGACCCACAACAATATAAAAGAAAGACAAAAGCACATAATTATTTTTAATTTGAAGGTTTTTATTTTTGTGTTTAGATATTTTTTTTTAAAACTTTTTTATAATTAATTAATGTTGATATCCTTAGGATAATTTCTTGTACATATATCGAATTGTTTTTTAATTTAAAGTCATATATTTTTGTCACCCAACAAATTTTAATTTTTTTTGTAATAAAAAAGAAAAAACCTTACCATAGACAAAGTTGTGCATATGTCGAGCAAATTTTTTAAATTCATACCTTTACTCAATTGCGAATAAAAGCGAAACGCGTGCATCGATTTTCATGATCTTTCTCTTATTTTGCTCATAGGTTATGGATCTTTACGTAAAAGTAATAAGATTTGACATTTTTTTTCATTTGGGATTTTTTATGGATTTTTAAAAAAAAAAAAAATTTAAATCTTTAGGCAAAAATAAGTTTTTTCCTTTATATATTCATTTTTAACTTGGAAACTGTTGCTTGTATAGGAAAACAATATATAAACAGATTAAGGGAATTGTAATTTTAAATTTTTTACAATTTAATTCAATTAAATCGGGCTAGTGGTTCCCGAGTTATGCTGGACGAAACAAATTAACCAAAAAAAAATTTTTAAAATTTAAAAAAAAAAAAAAAAAAAAAAAAACCAAACGAAAAAAAAATTTTTTATTGCGTTTTTCGAGCTCATGTCAAGGTTATCTACACAGAAAAAATTATCGCATCCGGAGTACATGAAATTTTTTTCATTTTGTTGAGTAGTGTTATCCTTGGTTTACTATCCAATACTAACTAGTTGATTGTGTGGCGCCTAGGCGCCCGTTTAAAAATTATGAATAAAACAGTTTAAATTTAAATACACGAAAAATTTATAATAAATTAACTTCCTTTAATTATAGTAGTAAATTAAAAATTATATTGTTACATACGTACATATGAAAAATGATTGTGTTTGTAGAAATTGTATACATAAGTATCAAAACAGATAAGAAATATTTGGCAAAAAAGTTTTTCAATTTAGAATCTCTTGAAAAACTATATTTTGTGTGAAATATCGTTGGTCATTTAATAGTTTTCCTTGCTGTGGGTTCGATTGAATACGTATCTTAACTTGGTTTGCAACTTTTGATCGTGACAAAGCCACATACAGTTGACCGTGTGAAAATACCGCGGTTTCCAAATTAATGCCAACGTAATCAAATGACTGGCCTTGAGCCTTGTTTATGGTAATTGCGTATGCAGGAATTACTGGAGACTGGCGGCGTTTTAATATGAAAGGTAATGTGGTGTCGGTTGGGGCGAGATCAATCCTAGGAATTAGAGCCGTATCATTTTGGTCAGCGTTACAGAATCAATCAGTCTCTCAGTAAGTCAGTCAGTGAGTCAGGGATCAGCGTAAATATATTTAATAATATTACCCGGCCTTCACACGTTATATTTTTGGCTTTAAGGTTGTAATGCACTCACACTTTTTTTACTCTTTTTTACTAAAGAATCATAAGTTTCAATTCTCTCTTTCAATTTTTCAATGGGACAGTTGCTTAACAATTTTTTGACTATTGGATGTGTTTGACTTGAACATGGGAAGGCCGGGTGAAGTGAGGAGATTGGAGATTCCCAAAATAATTAAAATTTAATACAATGGAGTTCGCTTATAACAAACCCTGGTTGTAATAAATTTTTGTTAATGCGAAGAATTTCTTCGGTCCCAAGATTTATAATCACATTTTTCATACAAATTGCATCTCTTATAGCGAACAGTGGTTATATCAAACTTTTGACTTTAACAAACAAATTTTTTTTTCCATTTCAGAATTTTCATATCTATACTAATATAATAAAGAGGTAATGTGTGTTTGTTTGTTTGTTTGTTTGTTTGTTTGTTTGTAGGAGGTAATCTCCGTAACTACCCATCTGATTTTCCTGAAATTTTCACAGAGTCAAACTGTGGATATGGGAAGTGCTATAGGCTATAATTTTTTAAATATTTTTGCTGGGCGTGGCACCTCCCACACAAAGTAAATTTTTAATATCATATACATATATTGAGTACTATGATAGGGAGAGCTTTGCAAATTTGTGTGAGGTCACCTATTGTTAATATTAGTAGCTACGCCGGAAATGGGCGGAATCGGATAAGTGGGCGTGGTACCTCCCATACAAGTAATAGTTCAATATTATATATCTCGAGTAATGTGATAGAGAGAGCTTTTCAAATTTTTCTGGTGTCACCTATTATTAATGTGAGTAGTCGGATGCAAAATGGGCAGTATCGGACCAATAGGCGTGGCACCTGCCATACAAAGTAAATATAAAATGCCATATATCTGGAGTACTGTAATAGTGAGAGTCTTGGGACTTTGTGTGAGCCCATAAGTAATTCATTTGATTAGTTAGACAAAAAATGAGCGTGATCGGAGCAGTGGGCGTGGCGCCGCCCATACAAAGTAAATATATGATATCATATAACTGGTGTGCTAAAAAAGGAAGCTTTGACGCTTTGCATGATCCTATCAGATCTTAGTATGAGTAGTCGAACAAAAAATTGATGGGCGTGGCACTCCCCAATAAAAGTAACTATTTAATGTCATATATCTGGAGTACTGTAAAAGAGAGAGAGCTTTGTGGCTTTGCGTGAGCCCATAGGTTTTTTGTGTGATTAGTCGAACAAAAAGATGGGCGTGATCGGAGCAGTGGGCGTAGCACCGCCCATGTAAAGTAGATATCTAATATCATATAACTGGTGTACTATAAAAGGGAAAGACTCGACATTTTGTATGAGTCCATCAGATATTAATGTGAGTAGTCCAATAAAAATTGGGCGGGATGGGATTAGTGGGCGTGGCACCTCCTATGTAAAAAATATGAAGTACTACGAAAGCGACAGTCTTTTGACAAGTTCATTAGTTATCAATGTGATTTGTCGTGGAAAATATATCGCCAAAATCAAAAATCGCCAAACCCAAAAATAGCGAAAAATTAAAATCGCCCAAAAAACAAAAATCTTCAAAAATCGAAAATGGGCAAAATCAAAAATCTCTAAAAAAAGAAAAATTGCCAAATGATATTCTAAGTTCAAGGCATTAGTTAAGTGTTGCCAAATCTAATATGGATAATCCATCTTCTTCGCATGGGCAGCTACATGTACCTTGCTCCATGGTAGGAACGCCGAAAAATCTGATAATTGTTGTACCGAATGAAAAAACAAAAAACATTGTATATCAGCATCAGCAAGCATTGAAATAAAAAAATCTATACTAATAATCTATACTAACATAATAAAAAGGTAATATTTGTTTGTTTGTTTGTTTGTTTGTAGGAGGTACTCTCCGTAACTACTCATCTGATCTTCCTGAAATTTTCACATAGTCTTACTGCGGATATGGGAGTGCTACAGGCTTTAATTTTTTTAAATATTTTTAGTGGGCGTGGCACCTCCCATACAAAGTAAATTTTTAATATCATATATATTAAGTACTATGATAGAGAAAGCTTTGCAAATTGGTCTCAGGTCATCTATTATTAATGTTAGTCAGACAAAAAAATGGGCGGGATTAGACAAATGCGCCTGGTACCCCCACACAAACTTAATATTAAATGTGATATATCTGAATAACTGTATTAGTGAGAGCCTTGGGACTTTGCGTGAGAACTTTCATAACGATTCGGAGGGGGGGGAGGGGGAGGGTGTAGCGAAGCACACCGGGTTACATCTAGTATATATATAAAATACAATGTATGTATATTTCTGTTTTATAGACTCTGAAACTACCCAACCGATTTGAGCCAAACTGGTTTCATTAGAAAGGTAGTAGTCCAGATTAGGTTTACGGCTTTTTGTATTTCAAGTGGGCGTGGCCCCTCCCACATAAATTGAATAAAATCATATACCTTGACTATTGTGACAGCAAGAATTTTGAAACATTGCAGTAGTACATATGTTACTAATGTGAGTAACCAGGACAAAAATGGGCCGGATCGGACAAGTGGGCGTGGCAGCTCACATACAAAATAAATATTTAATATCATATATCTAATATCATATAATAGTTTAAGCCTTCAAACCAGGTAGGAGTGCATAGATTATTAATATTAGCAGCCTAAGTGAAAATGGGTGTGATTGGGTAAGTGGGCGTGGCAGCTCTCATATAAAGTTAATATTTATGTCATATCTAGAGTACTGTAATAGATAAAGTCTTGGGACTCAGTATGAGTTCATAAGTTATCAACGTTAGTACTCGGAAAAAAATGGGCGGGATCAAACCAGTGAGCGTGGCACCTTCCACAAATGGTAAATACATATCATCATAATAAACAACAAAAATATTCACTAGAAATAAGTTACATGACAAAACACCGTTTGCCGGGTCAGCTAGTGTTAAATAAAGTTGCAAATCTTGTTCAATTACAAAGTTGTACCAAAGAAGTAACATTGTTATGACATATTGTTATGAAAAACTGTAAATCGAACTATAATGATGCTTTTACTGTATGTATTCTATCAAAATTAATTAAACGAGATTTTTGACATCAAGTTGAAACTTAAAATTTTCTCCAATCTTTGAGAAATATTTTAACTCTCAATTGGGTATCCAATACTTTTCTCCACTTGAGACCAAACATTTTTTCAACTTGGATACGTTTTATGTTAAGTTTGAGATACTATTTAAATGTCATAAATAATAAATTAAATTAAAAAATGCAAAAAAGTGCAAATAATTTTATATTTTTAACTATTTCTACTTTTTTTGCATTTTTTAAATTCTTATTTATGACATATATAATATTAATATTCAAAAAATTAATAAATAATTAATTCATTTATTTTTAATTCTAAATTTTAAAAATTTTTAACACGTTTTAATATTAAATATGTCATAAAAATAAACTAAATTAACAATTGGCAAAAAAGTACAAATAATTAATTGATATATTATTAATTATTTCTACCTTTTTCAAATTTTTTAATTTAAATTTTTATGTATGACATATTTAATATTAATATTCATAAAATGTTCAAATAATTAATTCATTTATTTTTAATTCTAAATCTAAAAAATTTTAACACTACATAATAATATTAAATATGTAATGAAATTAAATTGATACATTAAAAAAAAGTACATTGTTTTCATTTCTAAAATTAGTATAATTTTTTTTAGTATGGTAATTCCGTATCTTCCATGTGATACCGATTGGAGAAATTGCTATCAAGTTGAGAATCACAAATTTCTCAATTTGATAACTAAGAAAATCACCATATAAGAAATGTGCCTTTTAAGTTGAGAAGACTATAATCGGACTATTGAGGTGCATTTGAGAACTACCGTTGGAGATTTGAGAAATGTATATGACCTCAAATGCACCTCAAGTTGATAGCTAACAAAAATGTTTATTGGGATATGTGTGTTTATTAAATTTGTTAATGTGTTTGTAAGTTTGTGTTCTTCATTCACAATAATAATAAATAAAAAAGTGTTGGTTTGTGAATTGGCTAAGTTGAAAAAAAAAGTTTCCTAGAATTTGCACTCGAATTTCGAGTGCTGGAATCTGCTAGTATTTTATATATTTAAAAAAAATTAATTTCAATTTAAATTAATTTTATTTTCATTGAATTTTAATACAAAACAAAAACTTCGATTTTCAAATGAAGTTTTGTAAAATGTCCTTTTATGTATATTTTCGTAAAAGTTTGCCAGTAGCCAATCTTTGCTTTGTACTTTCTGCTTCTATACAGAAGGAGTTTTTCATATTATATGATTTAAAAAAAAATATTTTATTTTGATAGAAACTCGGTAATTTTAGTCTTCTTAAGACAAACAATTAATATGTATCTTTTTAGCAATTAATTTATGTTTTATAACTTTTTAAAATGCCCCAAAATAAATAAACTTATTCAACTAAAAAAAAACTTTTTAGACCTTTCGGAGAAATTAAAAAATACTACGGTTATAACGAACTTAGTCTATAAGGAACTAATTTGGCCGGTCCCGCCGAGTTCGCTATAAACTAACTCCATTTTATTGTAGAAAAATAGAATAGCATAGAAAAAAAAAAAACGTTTTAGAGCAAGGTTCCTAAAAGTTTCTTAAGGGGGGTTTTAAATGTTAAAAAATTCGTATTTTCATAATTCTTTTTTGAAGATACGAATAATGTTGGATTATTTCTTTCATATATACGTTGTAGCATAATATTTGAATAATCTTTGAAAAAAATTTCAATTAAAAATTTTAATAAATAAATCCGTGACAGCGAATCCCCGGAGGCGTTGTTTTTTTGCGGTGAACATCATAACTCGTTACCGGATCATGTGAAATAAAAAAATCGGAACGCGTTTCAAAGGTGACATGTTTCCTGTGGTAGTGACGAAGAGTTTTTCAACTTTTTTTTTTTTTTTTGGCAGCATTTTGAAGTGAAAAACGATTTTTGCTATACAATTTCGGGAATTTGTTGTTAAAAAATGGGAAAGAAAATGGAATTAAATAAAACCCTTCGTGGTTACGTGATGATTTATGTATAAAATTGCAAAAGAGTCGGTCAAGAAGATTTTGAGCTATGATGATGACGGACTTCGAATTTATATATGTAACAATGATTTATATACTATATACCTTATGAGGCCGGTTGCTGGAAACGCTGTATCTTCTTAAGTTTTGCTCTGATTTACTTAAAATTTTGACACAACACTCTCGACATGTTGTGCATTCAGAAAGAGAAATGTAGAAAAGGTTTTAAAACCTACCACCCCTTAAGGAAGTGCAAACACCAATACACCTACAAAAAAGAGAAAAAAATATTTCATATGTCATCATAAATGTAAACTGTAAAAAGCGAACATTTTTTTCCAGTTATCTATAAATCCAAAAAAAAAAAAAAAAAAAAAAATAAGGGCGTATTAGTTTTACTTAAAAAACAAAGTTATTATTCCAAATCGCCTTTAATTCTTCCATGAAAATTTCAATATATTATTCAAATTAAAATCTTAAATATACCTATTTACGTAATTTATGTTTGTCTAAATTTTTTTGAAAGCAAATCATACAAAAAGTAATATGAGTGAAAAAAAAGTTATTTTCCCACCACTCTTCTGAAATTACAATGTAATTTAATTAAGCAAAGTCAGAATAATTTAAATTTTAAACTTAATATTGCACTATTTTTTTAAATGCTTTTCAATACAGAGCTTTAAACGCAATCATAGGTTGGACAACAACAAAATCCACATTGAAGATCTATTTTTTTCTCAAATATTTATCAAAAAAGCATACTCTTTGGTAAGTACTGGCAATCAGAGAATCTGAGCGAAAGCACTCTTAACAATTCAAAACAATTTTGAGATGAAAAACAAAACAGGCAAACGGTAAAGTTTAGTTTGATAAAAAAAGTATGTATGCATATCGGACGACGTTAAATGAGAAAAATAAAAATGTTTAAAATTTCCTTCATTACTTTTTTTGCAGAATTTTTTCATTGACCAACAAAGGGAATTTAAAGAAGAATTTGAATAGATATTAGTTTTTTTTGTGCATTTTGCGTTCATCTTATTCCATATGTAACACGAAATCTGCATATGTAGTGCTATTGTCGTTAGCAGTGCTGCCAATTTTGACAACTTATTTTAATTTCAACGATTTTTCAATTTGTTAAAATGATTTGTTAAATTTGTTAAAATGATGATTGAAGATTTTAAATTTTCAGTAGTATAAAAATTAGGATTTCAAGGGTTAATAATTAATGGGTTGTTAATGGAAAATTGATAGTTTTAGTTCAGTGTAAATGTAATAGCATCTCCATTTAAGATTTAAGTTTTAATTACGGCGATACTTTAAACCTATATTATGTGTTTCAGCTATGGATACATAACAAAAAAATTATTTAGTTGATTGCTATGTTAAATTTTTTTCGTTGAAATTTCATCACTAACACATTTTTATATATATAAATAACCAATGCTGTTATAATATTCGTAATATGAGTGATATAAATAAATTTTATTGCTTCCTTTTGTAATATTTCTTCGAGTTTTATAAGCGGTAAAATTTTCTTGACAATACCTTGTTTAAAAAATGACTATTTTGGCGATTTAGTTTCCAAGATTGTAGATTTTCCGAAGATTTTATTAGCAGCACTGGTCGGTAACAAAGAAGAGAGAAAATTGTGTGTGTGTTTGTATAAAATGAGAAAGATTAAATTTTGTTTATGTATTTCACATAGCTTTGTAGGGAGTGCTATGTGTGTGTATTATTTCAGCGTTACAGAATCAGTCAGTCAGTCAGTGAGTCAGGGATCAGCGTAAATATATATATCCAATATGGTGAATTTGAAAAAAAGATTTTATTTTTTCACCAATTTAAAATCATACCATATTCGCATATGTCAAGGATGTCCCAAAATTCTGCTAACATTTCTAAAAGAGAAAATATTATTATTAATAAATATTAAATTACTGGTATTAGTAAATAATAATGATATTATTATTAGATAAATATTATTATCAATGCTGTGTTCATTTAGAATTTGGTTTCAGGTTTGATCCTAAGGGCAGGCGATTAAAAGACATTGCTACCTGGAGATGTACTTATATAGATTTATATTAGATGTGAATATTATATATTCTAAAGACATTTTCTGTTTTAATTAGTGTACATTACATCCAATATTTTAAACAATAATGCAGACTGTGGATAATATGGCTAAAAAAGGTCCTACATTGGTTATTTTTTGACCAATGCCAAATCATTTCAATCTCAATTCTAACATAAAGAAAGTTTGTAATATTGTTATTTAAACCAAACTCATAAGGAACATTTATATTTAGCCAAGGCCTTAATATGAAATTCTTTTTATAAATTTAAATAGCTCATCGTATGTACTACATAATGTACACTGTTGTAAGTTACACATGCAATTTATTTTTGCTATCTTTAGTTTTTATACCCTATACCACTATGTGGTTTTGGGTATAATGACTTTGTGCTGCTGTTTGTAACTACCAAAAATATTTGACCTAGACCCATCTTTTATTATACTGATCGGCTCAGACTCACTTTCTCAGTCGTGAATGTGAATATATACTGATGAAATTTGGTATGTTGGCTTTTATCGGCCACAGGATGAACGCTGTTGAAATTGGTGAAAATCGGTCCATGTTCAGACCTAGTCCCCATATAAATGACCCCTATGAAATCGACATATATTGCCATGAGATCCAAATTCTGTGGTTTTCTAGAATAACCGCATATGCCATAAAATCAAAATGTTCAGGGGAGCCTAAAAACGTTATATTTGAAATTATGGGTTCGATATAAAGTTTTTAGAGTTTTTTATTTAACAGTCCTGCTGATATGGACAATAAAGACTTTATATAAAACTTTGAGTCAAAAATCATCAGAGGAATAGATCCTAAAAAAGGATGAAGAAAACAATATGTAAATAACACTTAAAGTGTGTGCAGATAAAACAACTTATGTCGACAAACGTCGTTTTCTTTGAAAAACAAAACTACCAATGCAACCACCCATGTAGACATAAGTTGTTGTTGCTTGAAAAATGGATTTTTTTGTTCGTCAACAAAAAGTTAACGGGACTTAAGATGAGAATATAACAACGTATGAAGAATAATAGTGACAAAAAATAACAGAAATAAACACACAAGTTTTTATAAGTGGTTATAAACTGAAAAATAATCAAAAATTATTTTGCATTTTTTCATTAATAACAACGTATGTCGCTATGTGTCGTTTGCTGAGAAAATAATTTATCAGCGATCAAACGTAGGTTGACATACGTCGATAGTGCTGCAAATTAATTTAAGAAACATTTAAGTTACGTCGTTATAGAAAAAAAACTCAGAAATGGTAAATATGTTTTTAAAAAAAATTTAACACATGTAAAGAGCGTTAAAAATTAATATATTTGGCGCCGTTAACTTAAAACTGACAAAAATGGGCATACGAGGTTATTCCAGGAAACCACAGAATTATCATATAGATCTTAGTAAAATTGGGTTTGTATGTGTTTATTGTATCCATAGGCCCCATATAGAGCTGCTTCCCGATCTTCACTTAAATCTATCAAATAAACAAAAATATTTATTTATTTTTTATTTTTATTTATTTATTTGATGACCTAGCACAACAAGACAAAAATCTTATAAATTATAGTGCTAGTGAGTAATGAGAACATAAATCATGTGTAACAATAATATAAAACGAAAAGAATACAAAACTGAAAATTATAGGTAACAAATGTATAAAGAATTTAATCAAAAACAAAAGAAATTAGTTGATAAATTGAATTAAATATTGCACAGATTTTTCTCAAATTTGGTTTGTGTATATTTTTTCAAAATATAAGTGACTGTACCAAATATGATCAGGATCGGTCCATTTTTTGACCTAGTCCACATATAAATATACCACCCGATATGAACTTTTTCATATCTGTAGCCAAAAAAAAAAATAATAACAATGCCATTCAAATTTGGTTTTTACTTATTTTCTATATCCAGTTAGTTGGAGCGGAGAGATAGGGTTTCTAAACCATAGTTTAGGGTATCGTATGGTCGGTCTAGACCGACTATAATTTGCTTACTTGTTTTAAATGTGATAGTAAACCGATTCGGTGTCGTCGGTCTACATTATAAAAGCTGTGTCTATGTCAAATATATTTCATAGTACAAACATCAGCACAATCTAATAGTTACTCAATCGTACAATAACCTCTTTGGTCAATTGATCGCCTTTGCAACAACGTTTGCCATGTTGACATAGTTGACATTTTTGATTTGGCCAGGTCCATGAATACGTCTTGGAACTTTTCATATGCCCCATCTACTACATATAAATTTATTTTATGTGGCCGTATAACATTCCGGTTAAATATACCTGCTCGTAACTAGGTGTGCTGCCCACAACATGATAACCAGGTTTCAAGTTTTTTACTCGTATGTCCTCTCAAAACTTTGTATCGCTAATACTGGCTTCGGAACAATTTTCATATGCTTGATAACTGTCATAAAATGCATTGTATTTGTGTTGCTAAATCACCCGTTGCTGCCGAAATCAAAGGCTCACAATCAAGAATGAAGTTATTGATTAGTTGCAATATGGCAATAGAGAACCATGCATCTACTCGAACGTGTTCTGTTTTTCTAAACTATAAAAATTCATACCGTGAAAAAACTCATGCCAGTATTGACTGGATAAATTTTTCTGGTTCCCTAACAATGGGTACTTCTTGCAAAATGTATTCAACTTTTTTACACGTTACATTTAAATTATCACACAATATTTTAAAGATATCTTTATCCTTCTATTTAATTTAACAAAATTTTTTTATAGTTTATTTTATTTTATTTTATATTATTTTTTTTGTAATTTATTTTATTTTATTTTAATTTTATTTTTTTTTATTTTATTTTATTTTATTTTATTTTATTTTATTTTATTTAATTTTTTTTATTTTACTTTATTCTCTCTTGTCAAAACTATATAGCCAACTCATTAATTGACTTTATCATTTTGTTAATTTATTGTTATTGTATTTTACTTAAAAAAAAATAATTTTGTTTTCATTCATTGAACCACAAAAAGATTATATTCTTAAGGTTCTTATATTGAAAAAACGAACAAGTAGACAAGCAAAAAAAAAACAAGTAAGAAAATTATAGTCGGTCTAGACCGACTGTACGATACCCTATACCATGCGTTTAGAGACCCTATCACTTAGGCCCAACTAACTGGACATAGAAAAAGCAAAAACCAAATTTGAGTGGGATTTTTATTAATTTTTTTGGCTGCAGATATGAAAAAGTTCATATCGGATGCTATATTTATATAGGGACTTGGTCCAAAAATGGACCGATCCTGATCATATTTGTTAAAGTCTCTTGTATTTTGCAAAAATATATACAAACAAAATTTGAGAAGAATCAGTGCAATATTTTTGTTTTTTAATAGATTTAAGTGAAGATCGGGAAGCAGCTCTATATGGGGTCAAAGGGATCATTTTTGGACTACTCATTAATGGATGTAATGAACGCATACAAACCCAATTTGAGTAAGATCTATATGACAATTTGGATCTTATGGCAATTTATGACGATTTCATATGGGTAATTTGTATGGGGGCTAGGTCTGAACATGGACCGATTCCCACCAATTTCAATAGCGTTCATCCCATGGCCGACAAAAGCTCACATACCAAATTTCAGCAAAATATATTCATATTTGCGACCTGCAGTTTGATTACAAGGTTTACATGGACACACAGACGGACGGACGGACGGACATTGTTAAATCAACTCAGAAAGTGATTCTGATTCGATCGGTATAATTAAAGATGGGTCTAGGTTAAATATTTTTGGTTGTTACAAACAGCAGCACAAAGTCATTATACCCAAACCACATAGTGGTATAGGGTATAAAAATATGACAAATTAAATGAACAAATCCGGTTTTGCTAATCATATTCTTAATTATACCCTATACCACTATGTTGTTTGGGTATAATGACTTTGTGCTGCTGTTTGTAACAACCAAAAATATTTGACCTACACCCATCTTTAATTATACCGATCGAATCAGAATCACTATCTGATTCGATTTAACGATGTCCGTCCGTCTGTGTGTCGATGTAAAGCTTGTAATCAAACTGCAGGTCGCAAATATGAACATATTATGAACAAATTTGGCATTTTATCTTTTATCGGCCATGGGATGAACGCTATTGAAATTGGTGTGAATCGGTCCATGTTCAGACCTAGCCCCCATACAAATGTCCCCTATGAAATCAACATATATTGCCATAAGATCCAAATTATCATACAAATCTTAGTCAAATTGGATTTGTATGTATATATTACATCCATTAATCAGTAGTCCAAAAATGATCCCTATTGGATAACTCTTAGTCATAGGCCCCATATAGAGCTGCTTCGCGATCTTCACTTAAATCTATCAAAAAACAAAAATATTGCACTGATTCTTCTCAAATTTTGTTTGTATATATTTTTGCAAAATACAAGAGACTTTACCAAACATGGTCAGGGTCGGTCCATTTTTGGGCCTAGTCCCCACATAGATATAGCATCCGATATGAACTTTTTCATATCTGCAGCCGAAAAATTAATAAAAATCCCACTCAAATTTGGTTTAAGCTTATTTTCTATATCTAATTAGTTGGGCCTGAGAGATAGGGTTTCTAAACGCATGGTATAGGGTATCGTATAGTCGGTCCAGACCGACTATAATTTTCTTACTTGTTTTTCTTTTGGTTTGATTAAAGCAATTTTCTTTTGATTAGAAATACCACAATATTTTATTATTTTGGGTTTCTTTTATTATAACCGAAAAACAATGCTTAATAAAAATTTTATATGTAGTACTCTAAACAATTATTTGTTGCAACATCTGTTAAAATACTTATATTATCGATTTGAAAAACAATGCTTAATACAAATTTTATATGTAATACTCTAAACAATTATTTGTTGCAATATCTGTTAAAATACTCATATTATCGATTTGAAATATGTTGTTAAAATACAATTGGTAGTTGCAGTCGCCAGTAATTATGACTGAAGCATATTATTGCTGGTTTTATTTGGTTACCTCAATTAAAATAATTTAGTAATTTGTAAAAGGACAAATTGGTAAATGGAACCAATTTTGTTGGTATAGATACCATTAAATAATATATGGCGTGAATTTGAGCAAAATCGGTCCAGAAATAAGAGTTTACGAAAATAGTGTAGTGTGCCTATCGTAGTGGAATGCACCATACCATAAATAACATGTAATATAAACTAAAACGGTAAAACAAATGATACAATTAATGAAACTAAAATTATTGTAATTTAAATCTGATATTAATTAAGTATGTCACTAGTATATTTTAACCTGTGACTTTTAGAATAAGAAATATGATTACAAAGAATGTAGCAATAAACAATTAGCAATAAGAATTAGTATTAGTTATACAAAAAATATTGTACAGATTTTTACTATAAATACCCTTACCAAATTGTAAATAAAATAGAATTAATTTAGATAAGCAAACAACCACTTGTCTTTCTTTATTCTCAATTCTGACCGAGCACCTGACAGTGCTTGGATGAATCCAAACTGTTGCGACTAGACGCAACATTATAATATTTTAGGAAAAACTCTTTTTTGCAATGACCAGTGAAACAAATAACAATTTTAATGAATAAATAAGGATAACTAAAATATCCTTCGAGAGTAAACATTCATACTTAAATCACATAAACACCACTTCATATACATATAATATAGAACATTGATATAAATCTGTTTATCATTTATAATATAATATTAAACATCGATATAAGACTATATACGTGACCATAAATATCCATCTTGAATAATATAATATGGCGGTCCTGCCATAATAATATAATATAATAATAGCGACCCCAGTGCCACCAAACAAAAATAATTCTGAGCACATGACGAATATATGTATGGTTTGAATATAAGGTTCAGTCATGATGGTCACGCACCAACGTTTTTAATAATTAAGATTCAATAATTACTTTGTATGTGAGTATGGACGTGTAGTCCATTTATCCACCCTCACCAATTTTTATCACGGCTACTTACATTAATAACAGATAAGTTACCCAAATTATCAAAGATCTCCCTATCACAGTACTCGAAATATATGCGGCCGTATTAATAATGAAAACTTATGCGGTATCTAGCATGAGTATTATATATAATGCACTTGCTGCTGCGTTTGCTAAACTCAGATCAACAACCTTTCAAACACTGACTAAGTGTGTTAAAACAGCTGATGTGTGTCAAATTAAGCAAAACAAAATATATAAATTATTTTTAAGTGCAAAGTACGAATATAAATGGGTTTGTTAATAAATAATTTTATAAGAGCCTAAAGGTATGCTAATCAATTTTAGCCAATTCATATACACACATACAGCATTGTATAGTTTTTTATTTGAAGCTTAAATATGTTTTATATGTATATGTTAGTCGCAACATTACATGATTATTACTCCCCAAAAAAATATCCCAGATGGTGCACTTCTACAAAGAATTAGCTTTCAAATGGTATATTTTTTGTCAAAATCGGCTGATGTCACAATCTAGAAGATGTCACAAGAAATCGCCTTGGCTATTAATATTTATATATTGATAATAGATGATCTCACACAAGTTTGCAATGCTCTATCTATCAGAATTATCGGGATATATTATATTGGACAATTCAGTGGTTTTCTGGAATAACCGCGTATGTCCATTTTTGTCAGTTTTGAGTTAACGATGCCAAATATATTAATTTTTAACGCTCTTTACATGTGTTTCTTTAAATAACGACGTAAGTTAAATGTTTATTAAATTAATTTGCAGCACTATCGACGTATGTCAACCTATGTTTGATCGCTGACAAATTATTTTCTCAGAAAACGACACATAGCTACATACGTTGTTATTAGTGAAAAAAATGCAAAATAATTTTGGATTATTTTTCAGTTTATAACCACTTATAAAAACTTGTGTGTTTATTTCTGTTATTTTTTGTCACTATTATTCGTGATACGTTGTTATATTCTCATCCTAAATCCCGTTAAGTTTTTGTTGACGAACAAAAAAATCCATTTTTCAAGCAACAACAACTTATGTCTACATGGGTGGTTGCATTGGTAGTTTTCTTTTTCAAAGAAAACGACGTTTGTCGACATAAGTTGTTTTATCTGCACACACTTTAAATATTATTCACATATTGTTTTCTTCATCCTTTTCTAGGATCTATTCCTCTGATGATTTTTGACTCAAAATTTTATGTAAAGTATTTATTGTCCATATCAACAGTACTGTTAAATAAAAACAACTCTAAAAACTTTATATCGAACCCATAACTTCATATATAACGTTTTGTGGCTCCCCTGAACATTTTGATTTTATGACATACGCGGTTATTCCAGATATGATCCCAATTTATCGCTAATCTAAACTATTCTCGAATCAATAATCGCACACACAAAATTTCATTAAAAGCAGGCCAGCCGTTTAGGAGTTTAGTGATATATAACCAGACAAAAGAAATATATACTTACATATATATTGATAAATATATTAAGTGTGAAAGGTATGGAAAAAGAGACATCAAGAGCAACCGTTTTTCCGTGGGATTTTATTCAAACCTTTAGTTTTTAGCAAAATGTAAACGAAATTCATTAAAATTATAAATTTTTGAAAATGATCCACAACCACAACGACATGTAGGTTATGGAAAACTTTTATAGTTTTTTTTTTGTTACAGGAATTTACTTCATTTTTATTCATGAAAATATATGCCGTTCACACATTTTCATCTTCCAACTACAATTACGTGTATGTATGGTTGTACGGATATGTGCATAGTTTTCTTCTAAAACAATTTCGTGGTTTGCCCCGGATAAACATCGTGGAAAACAGACAATTTCATGTTGTTTCTTGATTGTTCTATATGAATATGAATATAAGTATTTGTGTAATGTTTTTGTAGCTTTTTGTGTACACATTAACAAAAGATTCTTTATCATGCTGAAAGTGAAAACAAAAAGAGCAGGTGTTTGGAATTTCATATATGGTTTTAATAGGCATATGTTAAAGTGGATTTTTTTTGAAAGTTTGAACGAGTTTGAAACTTATAAATTTAATATCGGTTAAATGTTTTGAACGAAAAAACAACTGAACACTGCTGAAGGAAAACCTACAACTTATTAAAGGAATTTAAAAAAATATTTAATTTTTTTTGCAATTATTGAAATTATTTTTGAATTTATTAGAGCAACAAATTGGACACAAGAACATAGAAATGTTCTATCTTTTTTTCCTAAAGCTTTTCTAGTTTTTTGATGAAATTATTTGAACAATGAATTGATTTGTTTTGTATATGTTTTTAGAAGATTTACATAAATCTATATATGAGAGACGTACAAAAGTAATCTATTTGAAAATACTGATTTACTCTGTTCGCTTTCGTATGTTATAGACAAATATTCGACAATTATTGTTCCATGAATGATTTTAGTTTTTTGCATGATGGTACGAGTTTTTAAGGCACAGAAAGTGGCCCATATAATATGGACATATATATATATATATTATCTGTTATTTAAATTTTGAAGGCATCTATAAAATAATAACCCAGGACTTTTACATGGTCTATAAATTGCGCCGCCAAATATGCATAATTCTGTTAGTTAATGTAAGGTACATATTACTCTTGCAAGTTCGCATTCTGATGTGTGCTGTAGTTTACATTTGAAACAAAAAAAATATGATTTAGCATTATACGAAGAACAAAGATAGTTTATAAATTGGGTAAAATAAACTTTTTTTAAGAAAATTGTTTTTTTTTAAGAAAAGGTACTTTTTGAGCAAATGTACTTTTTTAGGAATTCGTACTTTTTTAAGAAAGATCACTTGTAAGAAAAGATACTTTTTTAAGAAAGTCTTATTTTTAAGAAAATGTACCTTTTTATTAAATGGTACTTTTTCGGAAAAGGTACTTTTTTTACTAAAAGTTTTTTTTAGAAAATATAATTTATTCAAGGCGATTTTTTTAAAAATGATTTTTAAGAAATGGTATTTTCTTAAGAAAATTTACCTTTTTAAGAAAAAGTGCTATTTTAAGAAAGGTGTTTTTTAAGAAAAGGTACTTAAAAAAAACCAACTTTTAAAGAGAATGTAATTTTTTAAAAAAAGGTTATTTTTTTAAGCAATGGAAATGTTTTAAGAATTAATTTCTTATTTTTGAATATCCAAATTTTTAAAGAAAAGGTACTTTTTAAGGGAAGACACTTTTTGAGAATAAATAATTTTAAATAATTTTTTTTTGCAAAAGATAAGTTTTTAAGAAAATATATATTTTTTAACAAAAGGTGCTGTTTTTTTTAAAGAAAATACAATTTTTAAAAAATTTTTTAAAGAAAAGTTACTTTTTAAGAAAGTTGCTTCTTAGAAAATGTATGTACAAATTCATGTGATGCTCTTCATTATGTTAAATAGTACCTCGATATATGAGTGATAACTTTATGATATTATAGTATGCAGTACTAATCGTATGGCCTTACAAACTCAGTCACTGAGTGAGCGAAGATCGTAACTACATATTAATTTTAATGTATTTGTATAAAATTTGTTTTAAAGGACACAGTGAACATTCTAATATGTTTAACCATCGTAAGAATAATACTTCTAAGGTTCTTATTGGCCCGACCCTGTATACTTAAAAACCATTCAGATTTTCATTTTTTTTTTTATATTTTAAAAATAGTTATGCTGTTTTATTAACAAACAAACAATTGTGTTTTTGAAATAACAATAGAAGCTGAGATATGAATTTTCTATTTTGTTAGTTGAAAAAATAATGAAAATACTACTGTAGTTTTATACTGTAAACCATGAGTGTGTACAGATGTTTGTAACAATCAGACATACTTGACCAATACCAACCATATATTATATCCTTTAACTTGGAATCCCTATTTCCGATAGCAATTTTTTAATTTTTGAATGCTATAGCATTTTCAGAACCATACGTAGGGTATTGTATTGTCTAGCCCTTAACCGACTATAGATTTATTACTTGCTAAACTTTTTGGGTGCAATTAGGACAACATTGCATGGAATTTAGTTCAATTGTTCGTTTGTGCATGAGAACGTATGAATATGCTACTTGACCAACAATACTGCATTTAATACCATTATCCCGCGCTAAATTTTCATCCCCTTTTCTAAATAAAATACCCACATTATCCCGGTTTGTGATGGTAATTTGGGTATCACTCAAATTTTATTTCTAATTATTAAATATTTAAAATTGTATCGATTTTGTTTTTAACAAATATGTGAACGTTATTCTTATAAATTGAATTGTAGCTACAATACCAAAATAATGTCCATTGACCACCCAAGGGGTCTGTACAAATACTAAAACTAATTCAAAAGTTACAAAAAAAAAGTATTTTTTTTCGCATGCACAAGCGTGCCAAAAATCTTAAATCAACAGGAGCTAACGATACGATACGCTTAGCCTAAGTTGGGTAAGCACTTGTTTTTCATAGGACAGGTTGAATCAGCTGATTCGTGCCGTTACCGTTATGCGTGGCTGACTAGGCCTTCAGAATAGAAATAAACCAAGCTCAGTATCATATATTTCGACATTTAGTAAAGCAAAAACGTTAGTAAAATTGTTTTGAAAATTGATCTATACTCTGCAAGACGCGGTTTACTAGCTGTAATCATCAACCCTCATCAGTAAACATATGTAATAGATAGTTTGTTTGGTATGCAGTTAATATCATATACATTTGCTCTAACCAACTTAATGAGAATCCAAACTAAGAGATATACCATTAAAGTGTTCTTTCAATATATAGCATTTTCGCAAGAAAACAAAAATTGAAAAAACATTTTTTCTGCTCGAAAGAATAATTATTAAAAGTATAAAAAGTAAAGCATTTTCTGGAAGACCAGTTCAGAAGGAGATTAATTGTATACTTGAATCAGTTCTCTGACATTTATTACTATTTGCCATTTTTCTTTAAAAATTTCAAAAGAAATGTTGTTTTATGTTCCTGATTGAATTAGCTGAGTAACGAACAGTATAGCATGCTCCAATATTAAATATTTGAAATTTTGCGTTGGTGAAGGCTCGGAAAAGGATGTTAGCTATAACCATATATTTGTGGTCACAAGTATTAACCACTTAAGTCGAAAATCATGCTTTCGAGAAAAATAGCTATTTATATAAATGTAATATGGCTTCATTACGACTTAGGTCAGTATATTTTTATCAACTAGCAGATTCCAGCCCTCGAAATTCGAGTGCAAATTCTAGGAAATTTTTTTTTTCATGAAATAAAAACCATAAAAGTATGCTATTCAATTATAGCCAAGTCAACACAAAAAAACAAACTCGATTTTATTACAAACACATTAACAATTTTAATAACACACACATAGCATTGTATAACACTATGGAACAAATTCAGGTTAGCAAAAGTTAGGTCGATTCTGAGAGTGAGGGGTGAAAATAGAGGCTAAATTAGAAGACCCGTATCGCGGGGTTTGTTTATGTTAGTTCGAATTTTTTTTTTAATCGACCTTCAAACTTTGCAGTCAAATGCCGATTTTCAGCATATTGTTTATATGGTTTTTTTTTGGCTATAACTCGTCGACTAAATGATATTTTTTCAATCTGTAAAAGCCAAATTAGTGCTAGATACCTGTGCAACAATTAAAATTTTTAAAAAATTAATGTAGAATATTTTTGTGGTGCTCATGAAGCAAAATATTGGAAAAATTATTTTTTTGTAATGTTTTTTGAAAATATTTTCCACAAAACTAAGTCTTTTTTGCTTTCTGGTTGATCTATAATATGCTTCTCAGCTTCTTCAATAAATTTCATTTGAAAAGAAAACAATCATAAAACAAAACTTGCGTTTTCCAGCTTAATATTAATTTACTTCTCATTTTTTAGGTACCAATTTTGTTCAGTGTTGGTTTTGAAGAAACATTGAAAAAGAAATTATAAAAATAAAGAAAAAAAATATATTTTTGAAATCTTAGTTATGAAAAGTTTTAAGTAAAAAAATTAAAAAAATTAAATTAATGACTTGGCCAGTTGCCGTTTAGCAGGCGGCTGTGGATCAACATCACTGCTCTCTCTAATATCTTGATCATCGTCATCTTCATCAGAAAGGTCGATAATTTCGTCCAACAGATATTCTGGAATTTCATCTTTGTCTTCCCCTTCTTCCTCTTTTTCATCGTCTTGCTCTTCTTCAAAGGTGTTTTTGTACCACCAACAAATTTCACCGGGTATTGCATCTGGAGATTTCTTTCCTGTGTACCTGAAACGAATAGTTTTCAATCGATAACATATTTAAATTTTGCACTCTGACAAAGATATTAGAAAAATCTAGAAATTCAAAATATGCACACTCTATAGTTACCTTATTTCAAATGGAAGCGCAGTTTGGTGATAACGTTCGCCTTGCTCATCAGATTCAGTTGGCAACTGTTGAGCGAGTTGATCAAGATGCTGATGCAAGAGCTGAATTTTGTATGACATATTAACCCCAATTTCATCGAAAGCTGCCAACATGTTTGCAACAGATTGCCTGTAGTTATCTTTGCGTTCTTTACCCAAAAGTCCTTTAATGACTGCTTTTAATGCGAGCCATGCATTTAATTCTCGGTCTGTCAGAACTTGGTCAAAATCTTGACGACTCATTAGTTTCCGTATGTCGGAAATTTGTCCTGAATTTGGCGTTACTTAGTCTTGGGAAAATGTCTTTTAAGCGGTTGAATACTGCTGGTCTTTTTGCGATACATTCAAAAAATTTTTAGCAATGCCAAGTTTAATATGGAGCAACGGCAACAAAATTTTCATTATAGGTTAACCCTATCGTCTCCATTAACTTTTCAATATCGTTGCAATAAGCGAAATTTTTTGCATCATTCACATTGAAGAATTTTTCTAACTCTTTTTGGCGTTTTCGATATGCTGTTACTTTGGTACCTTTCGCCAGCAAATTATTTCCTTTCAAAAATGAAGCCACTAGTTCTGATTTTTTCTTAGTCAAACACAAATTTGCAACAATTCCATCCAATTGGTTTTGTGTGACTAGGATTGGGTCCTTTGATGTTTCATAGGATGTACCTTCACCAGGGTCGTATTCTGAGAAGAAATCCATGGATGTAGCAGCGGCGGTTTTAGTACTATCTGTTTGAAGGTCAACACTTCGGTATGTTGGTACTGGAACGAATTCTGAGTGCGGTAATGGTAATTGGACACTTGGCACTGCTACATAAGTTTTATTCTTTGCTTTCCTTCTATTCAAAGTTTTATGGTAGTTGATACATCCATAGCAATTTTCTTCTTGAAGCGGGCTGTTGTCTAACCACATCATTGGTATGCTAAAAGGCATAGCCTTCTTCTTTTCACTTTTCCATTGCATAAGAGTTGAGTAGCAATTAAAGCAAACTTTTTAGGGGCATAGTTTACGTAAGTGATAAACTCTTGCGAGAAATATTGTTTATAAGCTTCCAAAAAAAAATCACTCGCATTGCCACATTTTTCATCGCTTGCTATGAAACGTCCACAAACATTACAAAAATGGTCCATTTTACATTTTGGTTCCGACATTTTTAATACAATATATATTATACAATGTTTTTTTTTTGTTATTTTTATGAAACCGATGCACTTAACTTAAATCACTCACACAATGAAATAAGTTCCAAAAAAATTAATAGCGAATTTTGTCACGACCCAGCGAAAATTAAAAGACATCAGCATCGGCTGAGTTTCGAGTCTTAACTGAATCTTCATTTTTGAAATTAGTTCGCTTGTACGAAATAAAAAAGGAATCGCTACCTGTGCGGTGGTTGAAAACAAAAAAGTTGTTTTACTAATTCCTAATTCTTGGAACTTTCATTTTTAATTACTTCTACCTAATTCGCAATTTATTTAATGGTTTTGGGATTTTTAACGCAAATTATCGACGAAGACCATTTTCTTTTCAAATGAAATTTATTGATAAAACTGACAAGCATATTATAGATCAAACAGAAAACAAAAAAGACTTAGTTTTGTGGAAAATATTTTCAAAAAGCATGAAAAAAAAATAATTTTTCCAACATTTTGCTTCATAAGCACCACAAAAAATTTCTAAATCAATTTTTTAAAAAATTTTAATTGTTGCACGGGTCTCTAGCAATAATTTGGCTTTTACAGATTGAAAAACTATCAATTAGTCGACGAGTTATAGCCAAAAAACCATATAAACAATATGCTGAAAATCGCCATTTGACTGCAAAGTTCGAAGGTCGATTAAAAAAAAATTCGAACTAACATAAACAAACGCCGCGGTACGGGTCTTCTAATTTAGCCTCTATTTTCACCCCTCACTCTCAGAATCGACCTAACTTTTGCTAACCTGAATTTGTTCCACAGTGTAATTTTATGTATTTGTTAGTAGCAATTTTATATGCAATTTACTCAAAACAAAGGAAAAATTTAAAAAATTGTAAATCTGCAAAACGGCTAAAAAGAAATACCTTTCAAAAAATATATGTTTGGTCAGAATCGGGATAAAGCGGTAGAACAAAACATTGGACACAAGAAATCGCCTAGCCGATTATATTATAGATATCATTTTAAGAAACAGTGTTAGAGTAATGGGGATTTTACGTTAATATAAAGCGTTGTTTGAAGAATATGATAGCATACATAACTCAAATCGTTCTCAAGTCGACTTAGGCGGTTATCGCTAGTAACCACAGATATAGTCAGTGAGTGACAGTAAAGTGGAACCTTTTAGCAAAATGTATTTGTGATGTTTACTAAGGTTTCAGTCAGGCTATTTTTGATGTAAATAAAATATTATTTTATTCCAATTTTAATCCAATATTTCGGTAGAATTTTTCCACCATCTTCAGGGTTTAAATTTATTGAATCAGGTTACAACAAAAAAAAAAAAAAAAAAGAAAAAACAAGTAAAAAAATTTTAGTCGGTATAAACCGACTTCACGATACCCTCTACCATGCGTTTACAGACCCTATCTTTTAGATCTAACTAGTTACGTAGATATAGAAAATAAGCATAAACCAAATTTGAGTGGCATTGTTACTAATTTTCTTTTATAAGGGGATTAGATCAAAAAACGGGCTGATGCTCTCTATATTTGGTAAGGTCATTTATTTTTTGCAAAAACATATACAAACCAAATTTGGGGCTTCAATGATATAACTTTAACTTAAACTAAGACTCATCTGAAAAGAGAGCAGTACACCAATTCCGTCCGATATCAGTGGTTTCTTCATTGGGCGATAACAACCAAGATCACCCTTAGTTGGTAGCCGGGAAACAGTTCGCGTACATATTTTTAGTTTTAGATTTTTAACGACCTATTCAGGTAGCATTTTTGGACATTCTTAAATTCCCTTTCTATAAAATTATCCAGTTTTTGACTCATTTTGCGGGACCTGCGTTAGTGATCCTCTTTCACAATTGTCAGTGATCCTCTTTCACGATATTTATACCCTGTACCACTATGTGGTTTGGGTACAATGACTTTGTGCTGCTGTTTGTGACTACCAAAAATATTTGACCTAGACCCATCTTTTATTATACCGATCGACTCATAATCACTCAGAATCCGTCCGTCCGTCCGTCTGTGTGTCCATGTAAACATTTTAATCAAATTACAGGTCGCAAATATGAATATATTTTGATGAAATTTGGTACATAAGCTTTTGTTGACAATAGGATGAACACTGTTGAAATTGGTGAAATTCGGTCCATGTTCAGACCTAGTCCCCATACAAATGACCCCTATGAAATCGTCATAAATTGCCATAAGATCCAAATTATCATATACATAGATCTCAGTCAAATTGAGTTTGAATGTGTTTATTATATCCGTTAATCAGTAGTCCAAAAATAATCCCTATAAGACAATTCTTAATCATAGGCCCCATATAGAGCTGCTTCCCGATCTTCACTTAAATCAATCAAAAAACAACAAGTAAGAAAATTATAGTCGGTCTAGACCGACTATATGATACCCTATACCATGGTTTAGAGACCCTATCTTTCGGTCCAACTACTTTGATATAGAAAATAAGCATAAACCAAATTTGAGTGGGATTTTTATTAATTTTTTTGGCTGCAGATATGAAAAAGTTCATATCGGATGCTATATCTATAAAGGGACTAGGTCCAAAAATGGACCGATCCTGATCATGTTTGGTAAAGTCTCTTGTATTTTGCAAAAATATGTACAAACAAAATTTGAGAAGAATCAGTGCAATATTTTTGTTTTTTAATAGATTTAAGTGAAGATCGGGAAGCAGCTCTATATGGGGTCAAAGGGATCATTTTTGGACTACTCATTAGTGGATGTAATGAATACATACAAACCCAATTTGAGTAAGATCTATATGACAATTTGGATCTTATGGCAATTTATGTCGATTTCATATGGGTAATTTGTATGGGGTCTGAACATGGACCGATTCTCACCAATTTCAATAGCGTTCATCCCATGGCCGATAAAAGCTTATATACCAAATTTCATCAAAATATATTCATATTTGCGACCTGCAGTTTGATTACAAGCTTTACATGGACACACAGACGGACGGACGGACATTGTTAAATCAACTCAGAAAGTGATTCTGATTCGATCGGTATAATTAAAGATGGGTCTAGGTCAAATATTTTTGGTTGTTACAAACAGTAGCACAAAGTCATTGTACCCAAACCACATAGTGGTATAGGGTATAAAAATATTGCACAGATTTTTCTCAAATGTGGTTTGTATATATTTTTTCAAAATTTAAGTGATTTTATCAAATATGGTGGGGATCGGTCCACATTTCGACCTAGTCCCCATATAAATATAGTATCCGAATATAAACTTTTACATATCTGCAGCCAAAAAAATTGATAGCAATGCCACTTAAATTTGGTTTATGCTTATTTTCGATATCGAATTAAATGGACCGAAGAGATAGGGTCTGTAAACCATGGTATAGGGTATCGTATAGTCGGTCTAGACCGACTATAATTTCTTAATTGTTTTTGATAATTTTTGCGAAATCATCATCTTCGCAGAAATTTAGTTTTGCCATTATTTTATAATAATTAATTACAACATTACAATTGTGTTAAAAAACAGTTAATAGAGAACGTCAGATACTATAAATATTTAAAGAACGGATAAGATTTTATACATTTTCTTTCATCTTCTATTTTTATTGTTTTAATCAACTCTGGTTCTGAAGTTTTAAAGTTTCCATTATTTCTTCAAACCTTTCGATAGAGTAAGTTTGCCAAAACAAAAAAAAAAAAAAAAAAAAAAAATAATTTTAGGAATTAACGCGAACTTGTTAAAAAATTATATTGGCAAATATAGAATATTTTAAAAGTTTCCTTTTATTTTACATTTATCGTAACCAGCATGATCATATTTTTAAATGTCACTTGTGTGTTCCAAAAATATTTTGGAACACACAAGAGATTTAAATGAATATCGGGAGGATATTTCATACGGGGACTATGACTTAAAGTGGGTCTATATACTTTATTTTTGGACTAGTGATTTATGAATATAATAAGTTTCATGTATTCAAATTTAGATATGTGGGTAATTTAGGTTGGGCTCAAAAACATTATTTGTATAGAGTACAAACATGCACAGATTGACTCGAATTCAAATAATAATCATCCTGTGGCCAATATGAGCTTATATAAAATATTAATAACAAAATATTGTTACTTGCGGCCTGCAGTTGATGCAGAAGGCTAAATGGATAAACATACAAGCAAAACATTGTTGTTGTCGTGAACATATGTTTTTTTACCTGCTCTATAAAAATAAATAATTTTCAGTTTTTAAAGGCTTTGTCTTGTGTTAATTTTAGTCAACTTTGTTCTTGGAGTGCTTTGTTAACATTTTCTGCGTTTGTTTTTAATTATACACAAATTATAATTATTTTCCATAATTATGAGATAAAATTTTCTTAATTATCATTATAACGATAAACAAAATAAATCATCTGTTTTTACAGCTGTCAATAAAAACTGTGTTGCCACATTTTGATATTATGCAAAAAAAAACAGTGCTGGGTTTACATACTTAACTTGATAAAGTTAACTGCTTGTTCACCGATGATTGAAGAATGGTATCTTGTTGGCTTTCTCATGGTCTGTGCCATTTTAAGTGCAGTGGACTTTCAGGGGAAGTATCTGATGCTCTTTCTAATAATAATGGTTTAAATTGGTGCAATAGAAATGACCGTAATTGTGCCGGCGTTCTTATAGCCAACTCATGCCTTTTTCAATCTGAAGTTATTGCATGATATTACTTCATCGGTTGAATTTAGAAGTGCTGTAATAAAGCTGAAACAAAAAATATAATTTTTTTATGGGCATTTCTCCAATGTCGAATGCGGCATTCGTGCGCATTCAAAATGAAAAAACATATGCCAAAACATTATTTGATTTTGCCAAAAGAGAAAAACTTAGAGCTCTTGATTAGCACTATAGTTGGTGCTAAGGTTGATTTTGGGCAATTGTTCGTTTTAAACATAATAAAGAAAATCCAAGCCATTCGCATGCGACAAAAAGAGAAGTCACTTTCGCCCTGTTCAAACACTGATCTCAACGAAATTTGACGGAATATTTTAGTGCGACTAACTTTAAAATGTTATGCATTAACGTATCTTAATAATGTCTTATAAATGATTAAATATTTAGTAGTTAATTTTTCATTTAACTTTAATCACTGTTGCACGTTACATGTCGCATGCGACAATTTGTTCCATCATACTTTTTATGTTAATCTTTTTACTTTTTATGTAACTAGGCAAGCATAAGAAGATTATAAATGACGATTATAAACTTAACAAAATATCTCCAGTAATAGTTTCAAAAACTAATACTTGTGGACAATTTTTTGTACACTTTCCATCTTGCATACATACTGAATTCATATTCAAAGTACCGAATGGTCCCCGAATCATGTTTTTGTTAACAGTTTTATGCAATTCAGTATCAATTTCAGGATCAAGAATTTCTGCTGATATAATGCTATCAATATGTTTTGGTGTTATTTTATCAACCACCCAAATTAAAATATGAGCGTGCGGTAGTTCTCTCTTTCTATATCATGTCGGTCCGTTGGTTCTTGACCTTCAAAAAATGTTCTTTAACTCCTTTCCATTGCGGATTTGTTTTTCTATTTTATTTATTTTAGAAAACAAATTATTTTGAATTTATACATTTTACACTTACGAAGTCGCACCCTACAAACCAATCGCTGATTATTTTCGAGCAGGAGCATGTATGCTCCTACATCCCAGCTTGTTCGGATGTATCCCTTTATTTAATAAATGCGGATGCCACAAAAACCGTAACACTTCTTGCAGAACTAAGCGACTTAATATTTGCAGTAGGTGACTTTAATTTACCGTCAATTGTGTGGAATGCTCATCCGATGCTCCTGATTTAATTACGATTATTTCTAATAATCCTGATGATGAATTTTAAAATGTAATATTTGTCATTTCTCTGTACCAAATGAATGATATTAATAATTTGAATTGCAAATTGCAAGATTTTGTGTTTGCTAATGACCATTATGGCTGCTTTGTAACTCGTTCAGATCCTAAAACTCTACCTGAGGATCTTCATCACCCCATTATTGAAATTAGTTGTAATTTGATTTTGGACAGTGAGCCTGAACAACGCTCTAGTGAAGATATGTTTTTTTTTCAAAAAAACTTATTATGATGCACTTAATAATTTTATTTTAAATACTAATTGGTACTTCCTTACGACGGCAGCTCAAGCTCAACCAATACAATGCTCGAGAAATTTTATAAAACTTATCTATAATGTTAATAGGCTAGGCGATTTTTTGTTACCGATTTTTTATTCTACCATTTTACTCCGCTTTTGACCAAAAGTATACTATTTGAAAGGTATTTCTTTTAGCTGTACAGATGTTTTTAATTTTTTCCCCTTATTTTGAGTATGTAAATTGCATTTAGAATTGCTACTAACACATACATAAAATCATACATATGCTATGTGTGTTTTATTAAATTTGTTAATGCGTTTGTTAATCATTCACAATAATAATAAACTAAAACAAGTAAGAAAATTATAGTCGGTCTAGACCGACTATACGATACCCTATACCATTCGTTTAGAAACCCTATCTCTTAGGCCCAACTAACTGGACATTGAAAATAAGCAAAAACCAAATTTGAGTGGGATTTTTATTAATTTTTTTGGCTGCAGATATGAAAAAGTTCATATCGGATGCTATATCTATAAAGGGACTAGGTCCAAAAATGGACCGATCCTGATCATGTTTGGTAAAGTCTCTTGTATTTTGCAAAAATGTGTACAAACAAAATTTGAGAAGAATCAGTGCAATATTTTTGTTTTTTAATAGATTTAAGTGAAGATCGGGAAGCAGCTCTATATGGGGTCAAAGAGATCATTTTTGGACTACTCATTAGTGGATGTAATGAACGCATACAAACCCAATTTGAGTAAGATCTATATGACAATTTGGATCTTATGGCAATTTATGTCGATTTCATATGGGTAATTTGTATGGGGGCTAGGTCTGAACATGGACCGATTTTCACCAATAGCGTTCATCCCATGGCCGATAAAAGCTTATATACCAAATTTCATCAAAATATATTCATATTTGCGACCTGCAGTTTGATTACAAGCTTTACATGGACACACAGACGGACGGACGGACGGACGGACGGACGGACGGACATTGTTAAATCAACTCAGAAAGTGATTCTGATTCGATCGGTATAATTAAAGATGGGTCTAGGTCAAATATTTTTGGTTGTTACAAACAGCAGCACAAAGTATTTATACCCAAACCACATAGTGGTATAGGGTATAAAAATGCTGCTTTGTGAATTGGTTAAGTTGAAAGTTGCTTAGAAATTGCACTCGAATTTCGAGCATTGGAATCTGTTAGTATGGATAAATGTGTACCAAAGAAAACTATTTATAAACATATTGACCCTCCATGAAGTAACAAACAATTATCTAATCTTAACAAGTAAGAAAATTATAGTCGGTCTAGACCGACTGCACGATTCCCTATACCATGCATCTAGGTCCAACTAATTAGATATAAAAAATAAGCTTAAACCAAATTTGAGTGGCATTGTTATTAATTTTTTTGGCTGCAGATATGAAAAAGTTCACATCGGGTGCCATATAAATACGGGGACTAGGTCGAAAAATGGACCGACCCTGCCCATATTTGGAAAAGTCACTTATATTTTGAAAAAATATATACAAACCAAATTTGAGAAAAATCTGTGCAAAATATTTTTTTTTATACCCTATACCACTATGTGGTTTGGGTATAATGACTTTGTGCTGCTGTTTGTAACAACCAAAAATATTTGACCTACACCCATCTTTAATTATACCGATCGAATCAGAATCACTATCTGATTCGATTTAACGATGTCAGTCCGTCCGCCCGTCCGTCCGTCCGTCCGTCCGTCCGTTCGTCCGTCCGTCCGTCTGTGTGTCCATGTAAAGCTTGTAATCAAACTGCAGGTCGCAAATATGCATATATTTTGATGAAGTTTTGGTATTTAATCTTTTACCGGCCATGGGATGAACGCTACTGAAATTGGTGAGAATCCGTCCATGTTCAGACCTAGCCCCTATACAAATGACCCCTATGAAATCAACATATATTGTCACAAGGTCCAGGTTATCATATAAATCTTAGTCAAATTGGGTTAGTATGTATATATTGCATCCATTAATCAGTAGTCCAGAAATGATCCCTATTGGACAACTCTTAGTCATAGGCCCCATATAGAGCTGTTTCCCGATCTTCACTTAAATCTATCAAAAAACAAAAATGTTGCACTGATTCTTCTCAAATTTTGTTTGTATATATTTTTAGAAAATACAAGAGACTTTACCAAACATGGTCAGGATCGGGCCATTTTTGGGCCTAGTGCCCATATAGATATAACATCCGAAGTGAACTTTTTCATATCTGCAGCCAAAAAAATTAATAAAAATCCCAATCAAATTTGGTTTATGCTTATTTTCTATATCCAGTTAGTTGGGCCAGAGAGATGGGGTATATAAACGCATGGTATAGGGTATCATATAGTCGGTCTAGACCGACTATAATTTTCTTACTTGTTTTCTTACTTGTTTTTTTTTATAGATTTTAGTGAAGATTGGGAAGCAGCGCTATATGGGGCCTATGAATAAGAATTGTGCTATAGGGATCATTTCTGGACTACTCATTAATGGATATAATAAACACATAAAAACCAAATTTGACTGGGATCTATATGATAATTTGGATCTTATGGCAATTTATGTCAATTTCATAGGGGTCATTTGTATGGGGACTAGGTCTGACCATGGACCGAATTTCACCAATTTCTTCAGCGTTCATCCTCTGACCGATAAAGGCGTATATACCAAATTTCAATAAAATATATTCATATTTGCGACCTGTAGTTTGATTACAAAGTTTACATGGACACACAGACGAACGGACGGACGGACATCGCTAAATCGATTTAGAAAGTGATTCTGAGTCGATCGGTATAATAAAAGATGGGTCTAGGTCAAATGTTTTTAGTAGTTACAAACAGCAGCACAAAGTCATTATACGAAAACCATATAGTGGTATAGGGTATAAAAATGTAATTATAGCAAATACTCTGTCAGTCATACGGAATACAATATTCTCAACAATTCTTTGTACTACAATTATTTAGAAAAAGTTAAAAACAATTTTAAAAGGGATCCAAAATCATTTTATAGCTTTGTAAATTCGAAAAGAAAATGTAGTGTTTATCCATCTGTTACGAAACTTTATAATCTTGAATCTGTTGTTAATGATGTTATTAGCAATATGTTTGCGAATATATTTGCAAGTAGTTGTTCAAACGATCAATACGACTGCTGCAAATAATACCCATATATTTTCACAAATCATAGGTAATTTCGACATTTTCAAAAATCTTCAAAACTTAAAGGTTTCATACAATTGTGGGCCTGATGGCGTGCTTAGCTATATCTTGAGAAATTGTGATTCATCTTTAAATGAAATATGGGTACTTTCCAGAGATCTGGAATGATTCTTTTGTAATCCCGCTATACAAATCTGGAGATAAGTTAGAAATTTCAACTTATAGATATATTGCGAAACTTAGTGCGATTCTTAACTTTTTGAAAAATTTATTAATGATGATCTATGTCACTATGGTTCTTCAATATTGTCACCAGCTCAACATGGCTTACGGAATGGCTGTTCTAATACATCAAATATGTTTCATTTGACAACTATAAATAATAATGGCTTTGTGCTTGGAAAACAAACTGATGCTGTTTACAGAGATTTTAGCAAGGAATTTGATAAGGTAAACCATCGACTGTTACTTTCCAAGTTAGATTTACTTGAGTTATCACCTCTTAGTTTAAATTGGATAAAGTCAAGATATAGCGCAAAATGTATGATTTAAAAATTGAATCTCTAAATAATTCACCTGTACTTCTGGCGTTCCTCAGGGCAGCCATTTGGGGCCAATTCTAGTTTCTTTTTTATAAACGATCTCCCCAAACTTATAAACTTCAGTAATATTCTAATTTACGCTGATGATGTGAAAATTTCCTACTGCTACAATCAATATGCTGAACATGCCTACCTTCAATCAGATTTGAACAACTTCTTTTAGTGGTGCAATCAGAACTTAATGGATTTTAATTTAAAAAATTTAAATGCATGCGCTTTTCCAGAAACAACTTCATCACTGTTACTTATTCATTGGGTAGATACCAACTAGAATTGATCGATACATTTCTTGATCTTAGTATACACTTGATCGCCTTCATCAAACGTTGGGCTGAGTAATTTATCGATCCCAATACTACGAAACAACTATTTACGACTCTAGAGAGATCGAGTCTGGAATATGGCTCCATAATTTGTGATCCCTATTTTAAAATCTGTTCAGAAGCAATTTTTACTTTTTTGTTTGCGTGGTCTGCCCTGGAATCCTGCTCCCCGTTTACCATCATACACGGATTATTGGCTTGCTTTAAAAGTTTCGTTTGTGATAAATCTAACGCAAGGGGAAGTAAGCTCTGAATATCCATTAATGAAATTTGTTTTAATGTTCCTCAACATTTTAAATGTTACTTTTTTTCGTTCAACCTATTCTCCATTGAGGAGAATGTGTTGCGATTTTAAAATCCTATATAGGTACATAGATTTTTCACTGCCAAGAAATGTAATAAAACAAAATTTAATAATGTATTTAAACTTATAATTATTGCTTTTAGTTTTGTTTATTATTTAATTTTTTGTAGTCGTCTGAAGGTTTTATCCATTGACTAATTTAATTTAAATAAAAAAAAATCCTTTTGGATGGTTATAATTTAAAAAGACTTCCATAAAAGCATTCTGCAGATACTTGTAATAAGTGTTTATGGAGGACCACTATCATGTACATGACGATCAATGGTAAACGCACAACATAAATCAATGCTAAAATGATGTAGTTTATGAGGTTATTCCACACATTTATTTACAGTATTATTCTTTCAAACAAAAATAGAAAAATATCAATAAAATCACTGTTAAATAATTTTTAAATAATTTCTGAATTGTTATCTTAATCAACCCGCAATTTGGTTACTAACCTCATCACAACTCGGTTGGAAAATAAATAGAAACCCCACAATGACTCTGTTTTCTGTGCATATTTTTAACATAAAATCTTCTTCAACACATGAACGTCGCGTTTTTTCATACCTCTTAAAGTGAAAGTGGAATTCCAAAAGCCCAAACGATTCCTTATAATTCTTAAATAATTTAAATGCTGCTACGGGGTCATGAAACATAAAACTTTTGTATCTTTTTCTCTCGAGCTTTATTTTCAAAAGACCAGATAAGCTACTAAAAGAAATTATCTGCAGTGGAAATTATAGCCTAAGGGGAACTGTTATGGCCTTCAAATAAAAAAAATGAATATATCCCAAGCTCAATATAAGATTTTTCGAATATAAGTCCTATAGATTTATTTCTAAACACAAATATAGCATGAATCTTACTGGTTCATGCCGACAACTATATGGGGCGTTTCATGTCAAGTGACCCAACTTTTAAAACCGATGTCTTCCGATCGGGATTAAATTTGTACCAAAGTTAATTCTATTAGATAGTAGTTTAGACACAATTTTTCAACAAAATCGGTCCAGAACTCTCTGAGTTAGTGGGGGTCAAAATTTGACATTTTGGCCAAACAGCTGTTTTTCCCATCCATGTAACTTTTTACCTATTGTTCTTAGCAAAATTTGTGCCAAGCAGTTAAGATAGCTATTTCTTCAGTCTTTTGAAAAAAAAAAAAAAAAATTAAAAAAAAATAGTCCAAATTTTTTTTCCACTTTTTCATATTTCAAAAAAAATTTTTTGCAAAAAACGAAAATTTTTGCTCAAAAGAAAGCTTAGGTTTTTCCTTTAAGATCTTTTTGGCCGCTTAGTGGGATAGAGTGGGATATCTATAAAAAAAATATTTTGTTACTCAAGACAACGGTTTTTAAATTTTTAGCATATACACAAGGGCGGGTCGATTTAAAAATCGCCCAAGTGACAAGGAAAATCGTACTCTAGGGATCAAAATAAGAAACTTTTCCCGAGGAACCATACCTCTAAAACGAATTCTGATGTCCCGACTTTTGACCTGTCTGTCTGTCTGTCTCACTTTAACCCATTTATAGTGCCCAATCGAGTCCAAATGTATGATCGACCCCCAATAACTTTGGAGGGCCGACCCACCCATGCCGGTGTCACACCCGCTGAAACCCCCCATTTTTTGTTTAGAATTGGGCTGACTATGTTTGATTTAATATTAAAATTAACACTCACACGTATACGTATCTTCTACTCTGCTAATAATTAATAATCATATGCCTTGACTATGTTATGTTATTCAAAAAGAGCGATCGGATGAGTGTTAATAACTTTTAGATCACTCCGTGACTATGCGTGACTATGCGTGACTATCTTAAAATTAATCTGTAGTCGCAACAAGACCTTGGGCCAAGTTTCAGATCAGTTGCATGAGGCGGAATGGGGTTGCCAAATGGCAGACAGACAGACAGGTCAAAAGTCTGGATTTCAGAATTCGTTTTAGAGGTATGGTTCCTTGGGCAAAGTTTCTTATTTTGATCCCTAGAAAATGATTTTCCTTGTCACTTGACAATATAATATACACTAATTTGAATTTTTTCCTATTAGTGTGTAAGTGTTTCTAAAACTTTAAAAATAAACTAGACAATTTATCCTTTCCGACGGTATGTAACAGACCTAACAAAAATTTCACACCTTCGATACTGTAATAACCGCGATATGTTAACTTCAGGAACAAATCACTTTTTTTCTATAGAAATGTTGAAAAATTATTTTTTATTTATTTGTAATAATAATTAAATTAATATATAATAATAATGAAATTAAAAAATAAATTATTTAATAAAATTTAAGCCTTATCACATTAGATCCATTTATATCATAGCTATTTTTTAAATTAATTCATTGCAGCTGATGAAGAATGTAAGTTTTGTAAATTTTTTAGTATCCAGTCTTTCGTACAGTTTATTTGCTTTTTTTGCTTTTTTTTGCCTATCTATTCTTGGCGTTACTGGGTTCAGCTGTTGATTAAACTGCTGTTGAAGGAAATCCACCTAAGGTACTTAACAGATGATTGGCCAGAAGATTTACACGATTACCGCGATTGCCTTAAATTGACTCTGTGTCCTAATACAACAACTTCTTGCCACTTGGGTGAATGTTCAAATTGCCCGCAAACCACATTCATCAAAGAGAATTTAATCAACTCTTTTGATCTCGAATATGTAGAGGAGGTCAAATTTGAATCTTGGATTCAGACTGACAGATGCACATTGAAAACAATAATTTTAAATTTGGATGATTTTGTAGAAGAAATGTGTACAGGATTGCTAAACTTGAGAACCCATGACTTTTTAGTCAAAGAGCAATGGTCTTTATTCAACGATTTGAATATACATCTGAAGTCTGGTGAATTCATTATTTCATATGATTTCGCAGAAAATCAGGATGCCACGCAAGCTTTCTACTTCAATAACGACCAAGAAACTATATTCGCGGTGGTCGTCAACATTTTAAAAACAAAAGTAGCTTCATAAATCTTATAGCTCATTAAAAAGATTTTGGAAAGCTAGCTGAGCGGCATTTTCATCCTACTGCTCATGGTAAAGGAGCATGTGACGATATTGGAGCAAACCTCAAAATAAATGCAGCGAATTATAGCCTCCAGTTCTCTCACCACGATCGCATTTTAGATGCGACTGCTTTATTCCATTGGGCAAAGAATTATTGTAAAGAAAGTAAAGCTGTTTTTAGTAGCAAAGAGGATCATAAAGAAACATTGAAAATACTGAAGAACAGATTCTTTCCAAAGCCAAAAAAGCAAAATGTTGGAAAATTATTTTTTTCATGCTTTTTGAAAATATTTTCCACAAAACTAAGTCTTTTTTTGCTTTCTGTTTGATCTATAATATTCTTCTCAGTTTCTTCAATAAATTTCATTTTTTTACTTAAAAGTTTTCATAACTAACATTTCAAAATATTTTTGTTTTCAATATTTTTATACATAATTTCTTTTTCAATGTTTCTTCAAAACCAACACTGAACAAAATTGGTACATAAAAAATGAGAAGTAAATTAATATTAAGCTGGAAAACGCAAGTTTTGTATTATGATTGTTTTCTTTTCAAATGAAATTTATTGAAGAAAATGAGAAGCATATTATAGATCAAACAGAAAGCAAAAAAGACGTAGTCTTGTGAAAAATATTTTCAAAAAGCATGAAAAAAATAATTTTTCCAACATTTTGCTTCATAAGCACCACAAAAATTTTCTAAGTCAATTTTTTTTTTAAATTTTAATTGTTGCACAGGTCTCTAGCAATAATAATATAAACAATATGCTGAAAATCGGAATTTGACTGCAAAGTTCGAAGGCCGATTAAAAAAAAATTCGAACTAACATAAACAAACGCCGCGATACGGGTCTTCTAATTTAGCCTCTATTTTTACCCCTAACTCTCAGAATCGAACTAACTTTTGCTAACCTGAATTTGTTCCACAGTGTAATTTAATTATTACTAGCAGATTCCAGACCTCGAAATTCGAGTGAAAATTCTAGAAAATTTTATTTTCCATTAATATGCTGATCAATTATAGCCAATTCACAAATCAACACAAAAAAAACAAATTTTTTTTCAAACACATTAACAGTTTTAATAAACACACACATAGCATTGTTTTATTTATGTGTTAGTAGCAATTTTATATGCAATTTGCTCCAAAAAAAAAATTAATATTTTAAAAATCTGTAAATGTGGTGGACAGCTAAAAAGAAATACCTTTCAAATGAGGCATGTGTGGTCAAAATAGGACTAAAACTGACACACTAACATCGGTAACAAGAAAACGCCTTGCCCATTAATATTAAAGATTACAAATAAGTAAAAATATAATTTTTCAACATTTCTATAGAAAAAAAGTGATTTTTTTCCTGAGGTTAACATATTGCGGGTATTGCAGTATCGAAGATGTGAAATTTTAGTTAGGTATTTTACATACCGTCGGAATGGTTAATTTGTCTAGTTTCTCAGTATGTGTTTTATTTTAAAGGTTTTAGAAACACTTACATACTAATAGGAAAAAATTCAAATTAGTGCATATGCTAAAAATTGAACAACCATGGTCTTGAGTTACAAAACATTTTTTTTTTTGATAGATATCCCACTCGCATCCCACTAAGCGACCAAAAATCTCTTAAAGAAAAAACCCTAAGCTTTCTTTTGAGCAAACAAAAAAAAGTCAACAAAATTTTTGATTTTGGAAAAAAAAAGGTCAAAAAAATTTTTTTAATTTTTTTTCCGAAAGATTCTAAACTATTTGGGACAAATTTTGCTAAGAACAATATGTAGGTAAAAAGTTACATGGATGAGAAAAAATACCTGTTTGGCCAAAATGTCAAATTTTGACCCCTCTAACTCAGGGAGTTCTTGACCAATCTTGTTGAAAAATTGTGTCTAAACTACCGTCTTATACGACTAATCTTGGTGCAAATTTCATTGGGTCACTTGACATGAAACGCCTCATATATATCCAGGACAACAGCCGACCTTGAATTCGTACTACATTGACTGCAGTTTTGTTTATGTCAAACCCTTTCAATATTTGTACTATTCAATAATTTGTGTAGAATAAACAGAATTTATTTATAAGAATTCGAAACGCGTGTCACCGAAAACACACATACAAACCAATCAAAAAGGGCACGAATGTGTAGCTGCTCAAGCAAACAAGAATAAAACAAATATAAAAACACAAAATCATTTGTTTTATTTACAGCAAATTTCGAGGTTTAAACTTTGTTTTTCTAGTGATGTACGCCATTAATCTGAAGTATTCCCAAAGCATTATCTTTCACAGAAATAACATCATAAGCCATTAAAATAACATAACGAATATTACACAGGCTTATGAAAATATTTTACCATCCATTGTAGAAAAGTCTTTCGTTGTGAACGTCTTTATCTTCATGAGAATTTTAAAATCCATTCAGAGATGCAAAGGATAGGCGTGGCTTACAATGTTTTTGAGTTAAAAGTTTTCTAAATATTGTCAATCGAAACGAAAAAACTGAAAACAGAAACTGATTGAAAAATAACTACTTTATGATACCCTATACCACTATGTGGTTTGGGTATAATGACAACGATCGAATCAGAATCACTAAATGATTCGATTTAACGATGTCCGTCCGTCCGTCCGTCTGTGTGTCCATGTAAACATTGTAATCAAACTGCAGGTCGCAAATATGAATATATTTTAACCAGATTTGGCATATAAGCTTTTATCGGCCATAGGATGAATGCTATTGAAATTGGTGAGAATTGGCCCATGTCCAGACCTAGCCCCCATACAAATGACCCCTATGAAATCGACATAAATTGCCATAAGATCCAAATTGTCATATAGATCTTACTCAAATTGGGTTTGTATGCGTTTATTACATCCATTAATTATTGGTCCAAAATAATGTCTTTAGGACAATTCTTAGTCATAGGCCCCATATAGAGCTGCTTCCCGACCTTCACTTAAATCTATTAAAAAACAAAAATATTGCACAGATTTTTCTCAATTTTTTTTTTTAACAATATAACTGACTTTACCTAATATGGTTAGGATGGGTCCATTTTTTGACCTAGTCCCCATATAAATATAGCATATGATATGAACTTTTTCATATCTGCAGCCAAAAAAATTAATAACAATGCCACTCAAATTTGGTTGATGCTTATTTTCTATATCGAATTAGTTGGACCGAAATATAGGGTCTCCAAACCATAGTATAGGGTATCGTATAGTCGGTCTAGACCGACTATAATATTCTTATTTGTTTCAATAATGAGCTTGTGCTGATGCTAGTAACTATCAAAAATATTTCACATAGTTCCATCGTTGGTTATAACGATCGACTCAGAATCATTTTATGAGCCGATTTAGCGATGTCCGTCCATTCAACTGTCCATCTATCCGTTCGTCGTTCGTCTGTGTGTCTATGTAAGCCTTGTGATCAAATTATAGGTCAAATTTTGTATAGAAGCTTTTATCGGCCATAGGACAAACTTTTAACGAATTGGTGTAAATCGATGCATGTTCATACCTAGTCCCCATACAAATGAACCCTATCAGATCGACTTATATTTTCTTAAGATCCATATTATCATACGGATCTCAGTCAAATTGGACTTATGTATGTTTATTATATCCATCAATCCAAAATCCAAAAAAACCTATTAGACAATTTTTAGTCATACCATCCATATAAAGGTGCTTCCCGATCTTCACTTAAATCTTTCAAAAAACAAAAATATTGCACAGATTTTTCTCAAATATGGTTTGTATATGTTTAAAGAAAAAATAGGGACCTTACCAAATATGGTCGGGATTGGTCCATTTTTCGACCTAGTCCCCATATAAATATAGCATTCGATATGAACTTTTTCAGATCGGCAGGTGAAAAAATTATCTAAACTCATAGTATAGGATATCGCGCAGTCGGTCTAGACCGATTATAATATTCTTACTTGTTTTTGGTTGGTTTGGTTATTGGTCAATATAAAAAACCCATAAAATCTCTTTTTGAAATCTTGAGGCATAGTTTGTTTTCATAGTAATCCTTTAATATGTATTTCGAATTATTTTTCAGTTACAACAAAAGAAAAACAAGTAAGAAATTTAATGTCGGTTTAAATCGACTAAACAATTCCCTGTAGTTTGAGTGGCATTGTTAATAATTTACGTCTAGCAGATAGAGAAAAGTTCATATCGTATTATATTTTTGAATGGGGAGTAGGTTCAAGAACGGATCGATCATTACCGTTTGTTGAAAAGTCGTTTTTATTGAAAAACCAATTTTAAAATGATCTATGAAATATTTTTGTTTTTGATAGATTTGAGTAAGTATCGAGAAGCAACTTTGTTAACTTTGAATTTAATTTTTGGACTACTGTGTATATGATAATATGTATCGTACTGCAATTTAAGTTAATCTTGTAAGGGTTATTTGTATGTGGGGTTGGCCTGAACATGGACCACTTTTCACAAATTTCAATAACAGTCGTGTATAGCCGACAAAAGCTTATATACTAACTTACATTCAAATATATTTTTATTTGCAACCTGTCTTTTTAAATACAAGTTTTATATAGATTCACAGATAGACGGACGGATTCTGAGTCGAGCGGTATAATATAAGATGGGCCTAGGTTAAATATTTTTGGCAGTTAATGATAACAGCACAAACTAATGGTACCATCGCTACATGGTGGTATAGGGTATAATAAACTTCAAGTCTGTTTTGGTATTAGTAAGCGGAAGGAAAAGAATGAAACTTTTGTAAATACCATAAGAAGATAATAAAATGTTGAAAGCAATTGAATATTTGTTTTTTTTTTTTTTTCATTTTAAAAAATAAGAGAAGACACAACGTAATTTAATTTAAATTGTGGAAATTTAGTTTTAATTAGTTTTCAAATGTTTCGTTACATCTTATTAATATTTAATATAATGAAGACAAAAAATGATTTGTGAAGAAATAAGGCTTTTAACATTCCAATTTACTTTACGAATTAGTTATGTTGAAAAATTAGTTAACAAACTTACGCTATTATATCCTTAATTCTAGAAAAATACATGTGAAACTATTTCCTATTTTTTTTTTCAAAGGGAAAAATTACAAACCAAATTCATAAATGGAATATTTTAATTTTTAAATGGTTATGAAATGAAAAGTTAACATTATTTCTGTTAGTTGATTTATTTATATAATTTTGTTAAATCTATAATTATAAATAATAAATCAATTATCAGAAACTAAGTTAACTTTTCAATTTAAAAATTTAAATATTTCATTTAAAATTTAGTTTGAAATTTTTCTTTAAAAAACTATGTAGGACTAGTTTTATTTAACAATATATTTTGCCTTAGCATAACGTGACCAACTATTTTCATTAAATAGCTGAATGCGGCGTTTGAAATCAAAAGCGCGATCTTAAAATTTATATTCAATTTTACTTAATTATTTTGTTTAATCTATAATTTAATTAAGAATTAATATCAAAGTTCAAAAGTTGATTCAAAGTTCCATTTTTCCTTCCCAATATCCTGCAATATAAAAAAAAGAGTTGGTCACGATTTGATATGATAAAATAGATTTAAAAATAAGAGCAGCATGAAATATAGAACTCATGTTATTTTAATTATTTTTTGCAACAACAATTACTTTGAATACAATCAATACAACGAATTTGTAAACAAAACTGTTTTTTATAGCTCTTTGCATTTTATTCGACAATTAAGGATTCATTTTATTGTATGCCATTTAGTTTGGCCAAATAATAATACGAATAGTTCACATTGATTGAAAATATATGGGGATATTAAAACACACTTCATCCCCCCCACACATGCAATCCCGAATAAGATCCGTTTCACAATTATAAAGACACTTAATTTTTTAAAATATCACCTAAAAGAAAAATAGTTTCTAGAACATTTTCGTGGTTAAGGGTTGTACGCAGCTTGCTAAGGAATCAAAAACTTCATATAAAAAAACGCTTCAGAAATGCTTAAGGAATTTTTCTGTCAAAAAATTTCTGTTGATAGTCCGCAGCTTTTTAAAAAAGTAGTATTGTTTTTACTACTTTTTTTTGACGTAAATGAAGTTAGGCAACCCAGGCTTTGAGCAGGAATATCAAATTTTTCGTTGTTTCTGAAAGGAATTTTGACAGGAGAGGTAAGCATAAACAAAATGTAATATTCTTAAAAAATAAAAGTTATTTTTCAGTTGCAAACATGGGAAAAAACTAACAAAATTCGGCAAAAAAAAACAAGAAGCGGATGGGTAATTTTGATACTGAGCTTAAAAAGCGTTTAGCAGGCCAAATAAAGCAGAACCGAAGAATTGATTTGTTTTCAATTTCACAATTCTTAATAATTGACAGAAAACAGCTGATTTCTAACGTTGCACTGAAAGGTACTTTTGTGCTTTTTTTTCTTTAAGAAATATATGAAAATTTTCTGTTAAGATTCCTTAACAAGCTGCGTACAGCTCTTTATTCAGAAAAATTGTAGTCCAGGCCTAAATGAATAATGTTTGATGCATGTTTGATTTAATATTAAAACTATCACTCTTCTACTCTACTAAAAATAATAATCATACGCCCTCAATATTTTCATGTTATTAACAAGAACTGTATAAAAAAGGCAAGTTATTATATTTTTTTTTTACAGATTTCAACCGATAAAATTAGTCCAACCTGATCTGCTAAAACTATTTGCTAAAGAACGAAATGGGAAATCATCAATGGTTCTTGAGTTTTCGCTGAAAACCTAATTTAACAAATATCAAGATAAGGAAAAAAATATAAAAGCTCATAACAAAAGTTTAACCAGAGAACGCCAAACCCTTTGGAAGGTTTCCCAAAATGGCCCAGTACTTCACCCTGATTTGAAATTTCGCGCCCCCCAGAATGGCTTTTGTACAGTGTAATCTGTGTAGCTGGTGAAGAGTACATACAGCAGAGTGGATACACTTATTGAACAACAATAGTAGAACTTCAAGTGTTTCACAATTATGAGGTCAATTACTGAAATTATAGTTGGCAGTGTCGCGAGTATCTTTTCGGCGTTTTAAGTTATAAAACACTTAAAATTTTTTATATATAGAGAAGTCGGGTGGCAAATTTCTCATAGCCTTTGAGTTGTAGAAGTTATTTTAAAGAACTAAAACTAGACTGTACCGGCCTCCTACAACCAAACAAAAGCTTAATCTCCACAACGAAACTTATGTTTTATGCTAAGCCAGCAACTCGCCTAATGGGCTTGAGGATGTTGGTGAATGCTAATGTGTCAATGACAAACATCTGGAGGACTTCATTACGTAACAAAGGTATAGAATTTGAGAAGCGGCAACAAATTCTTAAGATAACGTAGCGCCTTAATAATTAAGCCAGAGTTAATTATTCTGTTAGAAACATGTACACTAGGGCGTGTCGATTTGTAGGTAGGCAAAAAAATCGCTCAAGTGACAAGGAAAATCATATTCTAGGGATCAAAATAAGAAACTTTGCCCCAGGAACCATACCTCTAAAAATAATTCTGATGTCCCGACTTTTGACCTGTCTGTCTGTCTGTCTGCCATGGGGCATTCCCATTCCCCTTCATGCAATTGATCTGAAACTTGGCCCATAGTCTTGTTGTGACTACATATTAATTTTGGGGTAGTCACGCAGAGTCACGCAGAGTCACGCACAGTCACGTAGTGATCTAAAAGTTATTTACCCTCGTTATGGAAATTAAAGAGCAAGGAGCAACGTCTACGTCATCAATGCCAACATACCAAGATCCCAATGGTACAACGTACGCACCGCCATCGGTTCAAGAAGATATGGATAGAAGCACAAGTTCACAATAAAAAGAAACTTACGATTGTTTTAAGTTTGCCTTGATATGTGACAGATATGGTGTGCCTGATAGAGTAGCATCAACATTGGGAAACGCTCTTTTCCAAGATTTTAAAATGAAAGATAAGCATGGCAAACCTCTCATCATAGATAAATCGAAAGTTCGCAGAGAAAAAGAGAAATGCAGACAAGAAGTGCTTCGCAAACGGTTTTATAATACCAATTTTTTAGCGTTTTCAGTCGATGGCAGAAAAGATGATACTTTAACGAGAGATAAAATTGATGAGAAGTATCATACTAGGATGGTAAAAGAACCTCATATTGTTATTTTGAGAGAACCGAGTTCTGAATTGATTGGCTACGTAAGACTGGAACATAAAACCGCTGAATACAAAACAAAATTATATGATTTTTTCAACGATAAAAATATATCACGGGATGCATTAATTGGCATATGGACTGACGGTGAGCCAATAAACACTGGCCCACACGGTGGAATTAAACGGCGATTCGAATTGCTGTTAAAAAGACCATTGGATGGGTTCGTTTGGCTTCAACGAACTTCCGTTTCGGCATTTGTTGAATCTTTGGATAAATAACCAGTACTGGACCTGAGCCGTCAAATCGAAACTTGTGAAACTCTTCCGGTAAGTTATTGCTATCACTCATTTATTATAATTGTCAACCATTTTTTATTATTTTATTATTACATATTTTCAGGTGGTGGTCGGCTTTCAGAAAATTGAGTTGAAAAATATACCCCCTGCTCCAGAAAAAATTTAATTTTCCACCGATTCAAAGTACTTATACGACATGCAATTTCTAGCGGCGTGGTTTCGGTGGATCTGGCTAACATCAAACCAGGGAAAATTGTACATTTTCGGTGGCTCACCAAGGCCGCTAGATTATTACGATTATATGTGGCAACAGAAAATCTAGATGAGAATTTAGGTATTCTGGTTGAATTTATAATTAAATGTTATGTGCCAATGTACTTCAATATCAAGTAGTACAGCTCTGTCGTGTACGGCAGTGCATTATTTTTCAAGTTCATTGGTTGATCACGATTTCTAGAACCTCGTTTACGCAGAATTGTCAATCAAGTGATTACAGATAATTCATATTATGCGCATTCGGAAAATATCTTGTTATCAATGTTGTTTGATGCTATAAATAATATTCTACTCTATCGAACCGATGTTGACGACCCAACGGAACTTACAGTTTATAAAAAACCAGATACAAACTTTAATTGCACAAGTTACACGGAAATGATCAATTTGAATGATATAAATAACGCATTTGAACCACCATTCACGCGAAGCCTTCCGTACGATACATTGAAAGAATATTCAAATCAAGATGATCCACCGTTTAATGAACCAAATATTCCATCACACGTCAAGGAACGGAACGACACGCTCAGTTGCTAGCTAGCGTTTCCAAACGAGTTATACCGGAAAATGTAGAGGCTGTTATGGCGACAACATTAGAGAGCCGTGGGAAATTGCCCAGACTAGAAAGCATAAAAGACTTCAAACAGTAATTTTTTTTAGTTTCTTTTCTATTACTAAGTTTAATTCATTTTTTCATTTACATATGTTCTGACTAAATAAATTTCTGAAGAGAAAAATAAACTCAAAAAGAAAAAAAACATACCCATTTCTCTGATTCTTTCATGTAAAGTGCCAAAAATGGTGATTTTTTGCAATGTTTGTATGGCGAACACCCCTGGGGGTTCCAGGGGGTGAGCCAATGGCATGGATGGGTCGGCTTTCCAAAGTTAGTGGGGGTCGATCATAGATTTGGACTCGATTGGGGAACTCTAAATGGGTCAAAGTAAGACAAACAGACAGACAAGTCAAAAGTCGGGACATCAGAATTCGTTTTATAGGTATGGTTCCTCGGGCAAAGTTTCTTATTTTGATCCCTAGAATATAATTTTCTTTGTCAGTTGGGCGATTTTTAAATCGACCCGCCCTAATGTACACCAATTGGAAAAGGGTATGTCTTATTTTCATCTACTTTTCAATATTCGTTTATATTAAGTCAAACCTCTTCAGATTATATTTTCTTATGAAAAAAGTCAAATTTGGATTTGCCAAATAGTTTTCGTAGGTACTGGCATGTTAACCGGAAGTATCCATTGCATTTTATTTTATCGTTGGAAGGATTACTTGGAACATCAAGTAACATAATGTTGTTTGAAGGGCACAGACTACATGCAACTTCTTCAGAAAACTCTGCTGTCATTTTTAAAGGAAAAATGTAACACACAGTGGAGTTCTCAACTGGAAAGCTCTCGAATCCGAAAAACGAATCAATGGTTTTCATCAGGAACCATTACAATTTTGGCTGACATGCTCACCAGACCTCAACCCCATAGAACATTTGGTTGGCATTTTATATAAAATGAGTGTCTGTAATCGAATTATCGATTAATTCGAATCAACTGCTGGCTTATTAACCACTCTAAAGGAAGAATGTTAAAAAATTTACCAAAACACAATTAAAAGTCTTGTTAGAAGTTTGGAAAAATGAATCGAAGATGTTAACAATAAGAGAGGAGTGTATACTATATTATTTTTATCATAAATATTGACATTTCTTTACTTTTCGTTTAAAAGCCTTGAGGACCCTTTAGTTGTGAAACACTTGTGTTTTTGTAATTGTAAATTAAACATGTACCTTTACCCAAAAATTATTTGTTATTATTGCTTGTAGTCTTCGCAAGATATACAGTCTGTCTGGAAATTCTTCTTATGTTACAGTACGTCGTTCCGGAGATATGGTAAACAATTGAGTGACATTATAATTTTGAAACGCACCTTATAACTGTTAAAAGTACGGAGCTGAAAAAAATTTTAAATTGAACAGAGTAGGTCCTGCAATGTTGCTGTTTTTGGTGTATTTCTCGATTTCTAATACCGATACGGGGCAGTCAGTATATAACAGTATTTTGGTAATTGTTCTCATTGAACAAAAAAATATTTCTTTTTTTTACGGAGATTTTCGAATTGGAACAAAAAATCATTATGGCTAAATTCAATAAACCAATTTTTTAAATAACAAGAAAGAGTTTAAATAAATTGGTGTTGGAAAAAAAAGAGTGTTCAATGAAGACAATGCATTAAAGCTAGCAACAATATTACGGTTCTTGGCAAAAGGCTCTTACGAATTAAGTATTGGGAATGATTTTTGTTCTAGGATTATCGCAATGCATTGCATAATGTTTTATATTTTTAAGTTCTTTCTTTTAATTCACACTCTCTGTCTGTCTGTCTGCCATATGGTAACACCATTCCCCCTCGTCCAATTGATCTGAAACTTGGCCCATAGTCTCGTTGTGACTATTGGTTAATTTTGGATTAGTCATGCAAATTCGCGCATAGTTACGCATAGTCACTGAGTGCTTTAAAACCCATTACCCTTATCCGATCGATCTGAAACTTGGTCGATAGAATTGCCGTGAAAAAGATTAACTTTGGCGTAGTCACGCACAGCCACGGAGAGATTAAAACCTCACTTCTCCTCATCCGATCGATCTGAAACGTTGTCCGTATTCTTGTTGTGGCCAAAGATTAATTTTAAGATAGTCACACGCAGTCAAGCATAGTCACGCACAGTTACGTAATGATTTAAACCCCATTTCACCTCATCCAATCAATCTGAAATTTGGTCCACAGACTATTTGTCACAAATATTAACTTAAAGATAGTCACGCACAGTCATGGACAGATTCAAAACTCACATGCATAAGGAAAGAAAGTGTTTTAATAAAAACTTTGTTTTTATGAGTTAGATTATTATATTGGTTGGTTTAATTCTGAAAAGTTTTTCTTCCCTATTGTTTTGCCTTTATACTATTTATACCCTGTACCACTATGTGGTTTGGGTATAATGACTTTGAGCTGCTGTTTGTAACTACCAAAAATATTTGACCTAGACCCATCTTTTGTTATACCGATCGATTCAGAATAACTATCTGATTCCGTCCGTCCGTCCGTCCGTCTGTCTGTCCGTTTGTGTGTTCATGTAAAGCTTGTAATCAAACTGCAGGTCGCAGATATGAATATATTTCGATGAAATTTGGCCATAGGATGAACGCTATTGAAATTGGTGAGAATCGGTCTATGTTCAGACCTAGCCCTCATACAAATGATCCCTATGAAATCGACATAAATTGCCATAAGATCCAAATTGTCATACAGATCTTACTCAAATTGGGTTTGTATGCGTTTATTACATCCATTAATGAGTAGTCCAAAAATGATCCCTATGGGGAAACTCTTAGCCATAGGCCCCATATAGAGCTGCTTCCCGATCTTCACTTAAATCTATCAAAAAACAAAAATGTTGCACTAATTATTCTCAAATTTTGTTTGAATATTTTTTTTTTCAAATACAAGAGACTTTACCAGACTTTTGGACCTAGTCCGCATATAGATATAGCGTCTGATATGAACTTTTTGATATCTGCAGCCAAAAAATTTAATAAAGATCCCACTCAAATTTAGTTTATGCTTATTTTCCATATCCAGTTAGTTGGGCGTAAGAGATAGGGTATTTTTCTAACAATTCCTCCCCATCATTATTCGAACGAGTTCTTTTTTTGCTTGTACTAGAAGTGGCTTTCTCTTTTATATGAATTGCATTTGACTAAGTTGATAGGAAGCATTTGTCATCCTGCAAAATTCTCTGGTCCAGCTCACCACTATTGGTGGCATTAGGAGTTCATCCTCTATGAAACCATTTTCATAAAGTTAGTTTACTTGCGAGTTCCGAAATTATTTACACTGTGGAACATTGGAGAAATTCCAAGGCAGGGTCAAAATATAGTATAGTAAATCCTCCAAAGCCTTTGTTGTTCTTAGGCCAAACTTTTTTTATGACCCTCTACAATTTTTCTTCATCTTGGTGTTTGATTACTTAGTTTTTCAGCTATAACTCAAGAACCATTGATTATGTCACCTTTTATTCTTCAGCAAAGTTGTAGCTAAGCCCTTTTATTATATTAATACATGGATGTATTATATCTATAATTTTAATAGGTAAGGCGATTTCTTGTGACCGATGATTTGTTAAACAGTCTTTTTTTTCCAGATTTTGATCCAAGCGTATCTTATTTGAAATGTATTTCTTCTAAGCCGTCCACAAGATTTACGGATTTTTAATTTTTTATAGGTTTTTGGAGTTCTACTCACTTAAAGTTGCTACTACACATACATGAAATTATACAATGCTATGTGTGTACAAATTTAATATGTTAATGTGTTTGCAAAAAAAAAAAAAAAAAAAAAATGAGTTTTTTTTTTCATTGACAATAATAATTGTGTTGAATTGAAAAATAATTTTGAACATAACTCTATAAATTTTAAATTGTCTTATAAATGAAAAAAATAAATTTCATAGAATAATATAATTACACTAGCAGTATACCCGCTACGTTGTTAGCGTTATTATTATATCAATTATTTAAGCCATAATAATATTTAAAAACAATAAGAAATATGGTGTGAGTGACAATACGATGGAAACTTTTAACAATATATTTTTGACGACTTGGACGGTCAAAACCAAAAAATTTTATCATAAAATTAAAAACTATTTTAACATAGAAGAAATATTAACAGAACTTCAAAAAAAAATTAACAAAACATAAAAGTATTCATTTTTATGCTGTTGGCATAACAATAGAAATCTTTACCATACAATAACACATGGCCTTGGGGGGGTAGATGATTCTTATACCGAACGATTGTATTAATTTATTTTAGTTAGCCGTTTTGTGGACATTTAAATATTCAACTTTTTCGTCAACGCTATTCGTCAACTATATTCTAATTCCAGTTCATGCGTTTTTTCTACCAAGATTAATGCTAGTCAGACGAATTTATGGATTTATTCATATAATATTTCTCACAAATATTCTTTAGCTTACCACCATCACGAAAATCATCTATTATTCTGGCTTTTAACTCTTCATAAAATTTAATTCTTGCCATTATATTATAATAATAGAAAGAAAATGTTAAAATCTATATTTAAATAACGGCTAAGATTTTTTTTATAGTCTCTTTCACTCGTTCTTCTATTTCTATTATTTTAGTCAACTCTGGTAAAGATGTTTAACAGTTTCCACTGTTTTGGCATCTTTAAAAAAATATTTCTTTTTCGCTTATCTTTTTTTATACCCTATACCACTATGTGGTTTGGGTGTAATGACTTTGTGCTGCTGTTTGTAACTACCAAAAATATTTGACCTAGACCAATATTTTATTATACCGATCGAATCAGAATCACTATCTGATTCGACTTAACGATGTCCGTCCGTCTGTCTGTGTGTCCATGCAAACTTTGTGATCAAACTGCAGGTCGCAAATATGAATATATTTTGATGATATTTGATATATAAACTGCTATCGGCCATAGGATGAACGCTATTGAAATTGGTGAAATTCGGTCAATGTTCAGACCTAGCCCCCGCACAAATGAGCCCTATGAAATCGACATACACTGCCATAAGATCCAAATTGTCATATAGATCAGAGTGAAATTGGGTTTATATGCGTTTATTACATCCATTAATGAGTAGTCCAAAAATGATCCCTATGGGAGAACTCTTAGTGATAGGAAAGGGATTTTGAAAGGGATTTTTATTAATTTTTTTTGGCTGCAGATATAAAAAAGTTCATATCGGATGATATATCTATATGGGGACTAGGCCTAAAAATGGATCGATCCTGGCCATGTTTATTAAAGTCTCTTGTATTTTGCAAAAATATATACAAACAAAATTTGAGAAGAATTAGTGCAACAATTTTTTTTGATAGATTTAAGTGAAGATGGGGAAGCAGCTCTATATGGGGCCTATGACTAAGAGTTGTCACATCGAGATCATTTTTTTACTACTGATTAATCGATGTAATAAACACATACAAACCCAATTTGAATAAGATTTATATGATAATTTGTATCTTATGGCAATTTAAGTCGATTTCATAGGGGTCATTTGTATGGGGGCTAGGTCTGAACATGGACCGATTCTCACTAATTTCAACAGCGTTCATCCCATGGCCGATAAAAGCTTATATACCAAATTTCGTCAAAATATATTCATATTTGCGACCTGTAGTTTGATTACAAGCTTTACATGGACACACAGACGGACGGACGGACGGACGGACATCGTTAAATCGAATCAGATAGTGATTCTGATTCGATCGGTCTAATAAAAGATGGGTCTAGGTCAAATATTTTTGGTAGTTCCAAATAGCAGCACAAAGTCGTTATACCCAAACCACATAGTGGTATAGGGTATAACAATTATTTTATTACAAAATTGGCAAATTTAAAATTTTGTAAAAGTTTAAAATGTATTGTCACCTCCTCTATATAAGTACGACTTTTTTTATTCATAGTAGGTTCGAAAATTATTCAAATTATAAAGATAAAAAATAATATTATTTTATTTATCAAGCCATAGGACAAACGCATTGAAATTGGCGAAAATGGGCGCAAGTTCAGACCTACTCTCCATTCAAATGACCCCTATGATTCGACTTAACTTGCCATAAGATTCAAATTATGAAATTACAAAAATATTGCACAGATTTTTCTCAAAATCGGTTTGTATATGTTGTTGCAAAAAATAAGTGACTTTAACAAATATGGTCATGATCGGTCGAATTTTCGACGTGGATTTGGTTTATGCGTTTTTTCTTCTTCTTTACCACGCACCATTTAAACAAAATTAAAATTTGCAATAATTGCAATATGTCTGAAAAATGACCAAATCTAACAAACAAAAAATTTTCTTCGCTTCAAAAGCGTCATCTCAAATATATGTAAAAGTGCATATGTAGGTATGTACAAAACCGTACATCACATATGACAACTCTTACGAAAACTGAGAATAGTGGAAATTAGAAGTATAAATGCAAAAAATATTCAAAATTCAAAAATAACGATTGTTTGTTTGGACAGAGTTGTATCTTCTGAAATTAATACAAAGTAAAGCTGTATGGTACGAAACTGAATCTAACCACACTGCTCGTAGGCCTGACTTTAGGTGAGTGTGTTAAAGCGCTGACCAAAAAGTGCAAGTACGAGTGTGTGTGAAGGTTCATGGTTCAAAACCTCACGGCCGCCCTAAGTAGAAAAAATTTTCATATAGAAACAATCTATTCAATTAAGACATAACAATTATCACAATGTTTAATAAATCGCTGATGAAGGCTGAAATGCCAGAAACCGGTCCGATTAAGAATACAAGTGCAGTTATGAATTTTTGAAATATATGCTTTCTTCTTCTTTACCACGCACCATTTAAACAAAATTAGTTTTACCTAAGACCAATTCTCCGAACGCATGGTGCAGGGTATCGGTCTATACCGACTATAAATTTCTTACTTCTTTTGTTAAGAAAATGTACTTTCAAATGAAAAGTAATCAGTTGAAAAGTATCAGTTTTCCCCTTAAGGCTCGAATTAAAACAAATTTTATTCTTCTCCGATGTTTGTGTTTCTGGTGGAATCTACATATCAAATTTCATATTCCTAAATTACTTTGTAAAGAAAAAGCTACACTTTTATATTTACGGGCCATTTTTACCCCGTTTTAAGATCCGAATTTCCAAAAGATTTCGTTTCATTTGATGTTTCTATCCACAAACTATATTTAATATTCGTTTGTCTAGAAGATACGAAATGTAGAATTTTTCCCCTTTTTGGCCGTTTTTCCTCCCTAGACGTTAGAATTAGCAATAAATTCATTCTGGGCTGATGCCCACGTATTCGGTAGAGTGTGTATACCAAAATTCATGTATATATATTAGTATGCTAAGAAGATGCAGAAAGGTACAATTTTTACCCTTTTTGGGCGTTTTTCCCATTAAATGGCCGAATTTCGGAAAAATTAATTATGAGCCCATGTTTGTTTCTCGAACGAAGTTTAGGCACCAAATTTCATATTCATAGACTCATTTGTTACCATTTTCCCCCTTTTTGTCCGCTTATTCAAATATAGTAATTAGTTCAGTCTCAAACCAAAAAAGCATTCACAAAAATAACGTCAATAAAATTGTTAATAAAAATTATTTTATAGAATTTTATTTTTCAGTAAATGGGGTTTTATTTTTAATAAAAGATAATTTTTAAATAAGTAGTCTCTCAAATATTCGGTGGAATCTGTATACAAAAACTCATATATATAGATTAATTAAATAATATGTTAAGAAGATGCAGCAATGTACTATTTTTACCTTTTTGTCAGTTTTTTTTTCCTTAAATGGCCGAATTTTGAAAAAATAATCCTGGGCCCATATTGTCTCTCTGATGGAGTCTACACACCAAATTTCATATTCCTAGATTCATTTGTTACAATTTTCTCCCTTTCTGTCCGCTTTAATTTAAACTTTTTTGATTCTTTGGCGATGTGTGTGTCTGTGGTGGAATCTACACGTATTCCTAAATTACTTTGTAAAGAAGATACAAAAAGGTGCCCTTTTACATTTACGGGCCCTTTTTACCGCCCTTAACATCCGAATTTCCAAAAGTTTCCTCTTATCTGATGTTTCTATCTCTATTGGACTCCACATACTATATTTCATATTCCTACATTCTTTTGTTTAGTAGATACCAAATATACAAATTTTCCCTTTTTGGCCGTTTTTCCTCCCCTAGACATTAAAATTAGCAATAAAATCATTATTGACTGATGCCCACATATTCGGTGGAGACCATATAACAAAGTTCATTGATATAGATTAATATGTAAACAAGATGCAGAAAGGTACAATTTTTACACTTTTTGATGTTTTTTCCCCCACATTTGTTTCTCGGATGTAGTGTACACACCAAATTTCATATTCCTAGATTAATTTGTTACCATTTTCCCAATTTTTGTCCGCTTTTACCCCGTTAATGTACGAATTTATAAAAATCCGTTCTTAGTGGATCTTTACGCCGAGAGAGGAACCTACAGTCCAAACTTGAAGCTTCTGGGTCGAATGGTTTGGGCTGGGCGATGATCTTCCTCGCAACTCTTTTATCTATAATATTAATAGGCTAGGCGATTTTTTGTTACCGATGTAAGTTTCACAATTTTACGCCGATTTTGACAAAAAATTTATCATTTGAAAGGTATTTCTATTTAGCTGTTACCCAGATTTACAGATTTTACAGATCGTCTGGAATACTTTTTTGGAGTTACCATCGTTTAAAGTTGCTACTAACACATACATAAAATTATACAATCCTATGTGTGTGTTTATTAAATTTGTTAATGTGTTTGTGTTAATGTGTTGAGTTTGTTTTCTTCATTTAAAATGAGTTGAATTATGAAGCATACCTTTAGGGTCCCTGAAATAATAAAATAAAATTTCCTAGAATTTGCACTCGAATTTCGAGTGCTGGAATCTGCTAGTATATATAGATATACTAAATGAAAAAATAAAATTTCCTAGAATATGCACTCGAATTTGGAGGGCTGGATTCTGCTAGTTAATAAAATCTATAATATTAATAGGCTAGGCGATTTCTTGTGATTTATGTTTTGTTCTACCGTTTTATCCCGATTTTAACCAAACGTATATTATTTGTAAGGTATTTCTTTTTAGCCGTTTTGCAGGTATACAGATTTTTAATTTTTTTCCTTTGTTTTGAGTAAATTGCATTTAAAGTTGCTACCAACACATACATAAAATTATATATATACTGTGTGTGTGTCTATTAAATTTGTTAATGTGTTTGTTATAAAAATGAGTTTGTTTTTTGTGTTGATTTGTGAATTGGCTATATTTGATTAGCATACCTTTAGGGTCTTTCTTTAATGAAAAAATAAAACTTCCTAGAATTTGCGCTCGAACTTCGAGGGCTGGAATCTGCTAGTTATATTAATTATAATAATAGTTTTAAATATTAATACCCAGACGTATAAGTGATAATTTTGATAATTATCACCCTGACTTGGCATTTCTCTTATATATTAAAAGAATTTATGAATAAACTTTGCATTCAAGATTTTTTTCAATATTTTTCTTCTCTCAAACTTATATAACTAGAGTTCTAATCAACGTAGGCTGTTGACATAGGTCTAAGAACACTCAGTGGATCAAGCTCCTTCTTTTGAGCTATTAACTACTTGTCATATTTTGGCATTACTGTACGTTAACTTCTCTTGGCAAATTCGTTGGGTTTGAGGAAAGTTATGCGTGGACAATCAACTTTACTTTTACTGTACGTTAACTTCTCTTGGCATATTTTGGCATTACTGTACGTTAACTTCTCTTGGCAAATTTTGGTATTATATTATAAAAATTAGTAATGATTAGTAATAATGAAATCTAGTAATGATTTAATTAAAACCGAATCATATATCTTTCCACTAAATTAATTTCTTGCTAGTGCTTATTATTAACTGATAACATACAATACATGTTAAAAAAGTAAATATAATATATTCAAGGGAAATTTGTGTTTATAAACGCACACTTTTTAGCAAAGTGAAGTCAATTGATTTAAAATAATAATATTTCAGTATGTTCAATTGGAAAAAAATGCCTAGTACTTAGTTAATTGTGAAATGATAAAGCTGACATCACAGTTGTTTTATTTGCTCGTACTTAAGCATTTTTTCTTTGTTCTTCAATTTTATAATATTCCAAATATTTCTAATCATATGCGGAAATCGCTTATCAAAAAACAAATTATTTTCTCAATTGAGGTATAATTAACTTATTAAAAATCAATGGTATGAAAAAAGTACTGGTAAAGCCCAATAATTTGATTGGCATTGATATCAATTAAATTCTAATGAAATAATCAAATAATTATTATACTTAATCAACTAGTACCACGTATGATGAAAAAACTGCTGCATAGACAGAAACAATACAGCAAACTGGAACAATACAGCAAACCAGGAACAATACAGGATTCATGGAATAGCAGAAAGTGAAGCGGTTTTTCCAGACGAGAACAAGTAAGAAAATTATAGTCGGTTTAGGCCCTATACTATGCGTTTAGAGACCCAATCTCATAGGCCCAACTAACTGGACATAGAAAATAAGCATAAACCAAATTTGAGTGGGATTTTTATTAATTTTTTTGGCTGCAGATATGAAAAAATTCATATCGGATGCTAAATGTATATGGGGACTAGGCCCAAAAATGGACCGATCCTGACTATGTTTGATAAAGTCTCTTGTATTTTGCACAATATATACAAACAAAATTTGAGAAGAATCAGTGCAAAATTTTTGTTTTTTGATAGATTTAAGTGAAGATCGGGAAGCAGCTCTATATGGGGCCTGTGACTAAGAGTTGTCCCATAGGGATCGTTTTTGGACAGCTCATTAAGGAATGTAATAAATGCACGGAAACCCAATTTGACTAAGATCTATACGACAATTTGGATCTTATGGCAATTTATGCCGATTTCTTAGAGGTCATTTGTATGGGGGCTAGGTCTGAACATGGACCGATTCTCACCAATTTCAACAGCGTTCATCCTATGGCCGATGACAGCTTAAAACAGCAGGAATTAGAAAGGCTTTTCCAATTGAGGAAAAATGGATGGCTGGAAAAGGGAACATATTTTTGAAACATAAAATTTTACGATATTATGAAACAGAAACAAATAACAGGAAACATAAACAGGAGCAGGAACTGGAATGGTTTTTCCTAACAGCTTCCATAACCCATATCTGGAGGCAGTCGGAAAGTTCGCATACACTTAAGAAAATTCCGACACAATACTACAGATACTGAAAACAGTTGGCAATATGTTTAAGTATAATGTTAGTAGGTGTAATAGATACACAGTTTGACCGATATATACAGTTTGGTGCAAAAGTGAGTTAATTAAATGTTTGCTTTACAAAACAATTTATATTTATCCTTAATAATGATGTGTTTTTTTTTTTAAATTGTTGTTTTAATTGTGTAGCTTATGAAGGGTGTTCTCTTTAATGGATTTATTTCTTAAAGCTCACACACAAGCTACTCTTTATTATTGTCTTTTTATACCCTATACCACTATGTGGTTTGGGTATAATGACTTTGTGCTGCTGTTTGTAACAACCAAAAATATTTGACCTACACCCATCTTTAATTATACCGATCGAATCAGAATCACTATCTGATTCGATTTAACGATGTCCGTCCGTCCATCCGTCCGTCCGTCCGTCTGTGTGTCCATGTAAAGCTTGTAATCAAACTGCAGGTCGCAAATATCAATATATTTTGATGAAATTTGCTATTTAATTTTTTGTCGGTCATGGGATGAATGCTATTGAAATTGGTGAGAATCGGTCCATGTTCAGACCTAGTCCCCATACAAATGACCCCTATGAAATCGACATAAATTGCCTTAAGTTCCAAATTATCATATAGATCTCATTCAAATTGGGTTTGCATGTGTTTATTACATCCATTAATGAGTAGTCCAAAAACTATGCCTACAGGAAACTCTTAGTCGTAGGCCCCATATAGAGCTGCTTCCCGATCTTCACTTAAATCTATCAAAAAACAAAAATAATGCACAGATTTTTTTCAAATTTGGTTTGTATATATTTTTTCAAAGTGTAAGTGACTTTACCAAATATGGTCAGGATCGGTCCTTTTTTGGACCTAGTCCCCATATAGGCATATCTTCCGATATGAAGTTTTTCATATCTGCAGCCAAAAAAATAATAAAAATGGCACTCAAATTTGGTTTATGCTTATTTGCTATATCCAATTAGTTGGACCGAAGAGATAGGGTCTCTTAACCATGGTATAGGGTATCGTATAGTCGGGCTAGACCGACTATAATTTTCTTACTTGTTGTAGTTAGGTTTGATTTTCAAGGGCAACAAAAAACAAGTAAGAAAATTATAGTCGGTCTAGACCGACTATACGATACCCTATACCATGCGTTTAGAAACCCTATCTCTTAGGCCCAACTAACTGAACATTGAAAATAAGCAAAAACCAAATTTGAGTGGGATTTTTATTAATTTTTTTGGCTGCAGATATGAAAAAGTTCATATCGGATGCTATATCTAAAAAGGGACTTGGTCCAAAAATGGACCGATCCTGATCATGTTTGGTAAAGTCTCTTGTATTTTGCAAAGATATGTACAAACAAAATTTGAAAAGAATCAGTGCAATATTTTTGTTTTTTAATAGATTTAAGTGAAGATCTGGAAGCAGCTCTATATGGGTGAAGATCTATATGACAATTTGGATCTTATGGCAATTTATGTCGATTTCATATGGGTAATTTGTATGGGGGCTAGGTCTGAACATGGACCGATTCTCACCAATTTCAACAGCGTTCATCCCATGGCCGATAAAAGCTTATATACCAAATTTCATCAAAATATATTCATATTTGCGACCTGCAGTTTGATTACAAGCTTTACATGGACACACAGACGGACGGACGGACGGACGGACGGACATTGTTAAATCAACTCAGAAAGTGATTCTGATTCGATCGGTATAATTAAAGATGGGTCTAGGTCAAATATTTTTGGTTGTTACAAACAGCAGCACAAAGTCATTATACCCAAACCACATAGTGGTATAGGGTATAATGATTTGTATGTACAATTGTGGGAATGCAAGCAACGGAAAAAATGGAAAAACTGGTTCTTATGTAGTTTATAGGTATACATATATTTATATTTTTTTTTGGGGAAATAAAATTAACGGGAGGTTTTAATTTTTAAATTTTAATTTTATTTTTTTGTAATTTTTAAACATTGTTTTTTTGCCAATTTTATGTTTTACGTGCAAACAACAATACGTATACCACAATAAACTAAAACCCAGCAATTGGTTGACATTTAATGCAAAATAATTATGTGACGTTAAGTTCAAATTTATTGAATTGCACTCGCTTATTAATTTAGTTAATAATTCAATGGTAAATTTTCTCCTTTTTTATACCCTATACCACTATGTGGTTTGGGTATAATGACTTTGTGCTGCTGTTTGTAACAACCAAAAATATTTGACCTAGACCCATCTTTAATTATACCGATCGAATCAGAATCACTTTCTGAGTTGATTTAACAATGTCCGTCCGTCCGTCCGTCCGTCCGTCCGTCCGTCCGTCCGTCCGTCCGTCTGTGTGTCCATGTAAAGCTTGTAATCAAACTGCAGGTCGCAAATATGAATATATTTTGATGAAATTTGGTATATAAGCTTTTGTCGGCCATGGGATGAACGCTATTGAAATTGGTGAGAATCGGTCCATGTTCAGACCTAGCCCCCATACAAATTACCCATATGAAATCGACATAAATTGCCATAAGATCCAAATTGTCATATAGATCTTACTCAAATTGGATTTGTATGCGTTCATTACATCCATTAATGAGTAGTCCAAAAATGATCCCTTTGACCCCATATAGAGCTGCTTCCCGATCTTCACTTAAATCTATTAAAAAACAAAAATATTGCACTGATTCTTCTCAAATTTTGTTTGTACATATTTTTGCTAAATACAAGAGACTTTACCAAACATGATCAGGATCGGTCCATTTTTGGACCTAGTCCCTTTATAGATATAGCATCCGATATGAACTTTTTCATATCTGCAGCCAAAAAAATTAATAAAAATCCCACTCAAATTTGGTTTTTGCTTATTTTCAATGTCCAGTTAGTTGGGCCTAAGAGATAGGGTTTCTAATCGCATGGTATAGGGTATCGTATAGTCGGTCTAGACCGACTATAATTTTCTTACTTGTTTTATTTTCACTCTTAATTTACTTATTCGTGTTAAAAAAAAGTTTTAATTTGGTTTGCTTGTACTCACTGTGGGTATCATTTATTTGGGTTGTGGATTTTTATATGCTGCAAATTTACCTCATAGTGTAGATTTTATAATTTAATGGATAGCTGTTTCCAATGACTCTGGTTGTTTCTCTTCACGAAGGACCATAAACTAATTTGGTTTGAGAAATTAGTCTAAAGTTATGACCAACAGGGTGTGGAACTACCTATGGACATATGGTTTATTATAATTACTCGATAGGTAATTATAATAAATATGGATCAAATAAATAGAAGATACAGGGCATTAGTAGATTCATTTATTTGTCTGAGTTATAGTTAGAGTTCCGATGTTTCTCACCTTTTTCCTTAGATTTAAAATCCAATGCTAATAGTTATCGTTTCATAAATACATATAATTTTTTATTCAAATTTTAGTTTAAATTTCAAGTTAATACAGATTTCACCAGGTCATTAATTAAATTCGAATTTGGTTTAATGTAACCGGTTGAGAATGATTGGTTATGCGTAAGACCAAGTTGATCGTTAAGATGACGAGGCAATAATAATATTATGATTTTGCAAAATGGTAGACGCTTGCTTTTACTAACTATTTCGGCTAAAAGCCGATGTAATAGAAAATTTACATGAAGATTCATTTAAGAGTTTACAACATAGTTCAGGGTTCGGGTATACAATTTAATTCAGTCAAAAAGTTTTAATTCAAGAGTTTGTAGTGTTCAAACGTAGTTTGAAGAAATATGGTTGATCTTTTTATTTCAAACATTGCCTCAATTTGGCACTAAACTGTATGTGATAATTTGGGATCATTTGTATGGGGAAAAGGACTGAGCATTCATTGATTTTCACTAATTATAATACTGTTCATGCTATAACCATCTAAAGCTAACATTTATACAAAACTTTGACAAAAGGACAGACGGTTTCGTGTCTGCGAAACTTGGATTATCGGATATTTGAACATTTTCCTCATACATTCGTTAGAGTAAACTAAAATAACATACACTTTTGCCTCCTGTCAAGTATTTGGTAGATAACATGTCAGCAGACATCTTCAAAAAATTCTGCCATATACAAATTTGTGTTGCCTTGATAACAGTGTTCTTCCAGGCAATATGATTGCTGAATGTTCCTTGTAGTTGTTTTGTACTTTCATACTTAAGTAAAAGTAATTTTATTTCAAATATTCATACTTATTTATATGTAAATGTCTGTATATGTAACTTAAAAGCGATATGTGCTCAGTAAATAAATTTATCTTCATTATTTTTTAACATTGAAAATATTCTCTTTGATAGTTTTCATGATAAATGCATTTTATTATGTCACCAAAATGACGCTAAAGTGTAATAAATTGTAAACAGAATGTCAAATAATATGTATGTGTACATGCAAACATAAATTTTAAAACCATTTGAAGCATAATAAAAACTGTGTACCTGTGTGTGACAATGGAATGAATTTTAAAAATATAAATATATTGTGTGTGTTTGTAGTTATGATTTCTAATTACAACTAAACTACCTTTCCAATAAGATATAGAATTATATAAATATTTGAAGAGAAATGGGTGAAGTAAAATTTTTTAGGAGATATCTTTTGAGCTATCATTGGAAAAAATATAGTTAGTTCTTAAAGTAAGGTACAGCATGATCAAGTACTTAAAAAGTATTTTTTTGAAATATGGCGCACGCTACATGCTACATACAAACAAATCAATGTAGAAACATATCATAATATTATTTATACTCCCCGTAAAAAAAAACAAAATTCAAAAAGAACGACTTTTTTTTATTTCGTACCATATGTCGATATATGCGATATACATACATCCGAAAATGGTAAATAAAAGTTATTTAAAATTAAATTTTTTTAAATTGCTATTTTTTCTATTGCACTTGTTTTTTATATGTTGGTATATTAGAGTTGTGCTCTTCCTGCATGCAGGTTGCCATGGTGCTAGCTTTGACTTGGACATTTTTTTAAAATTTTGTTTAATTAAATTCTATGTTTATACCCTTCACACCACTGTGCAGAGGGCATATATAGGTTTGTCTTTTCGGAGACCCTAAGACCACTTATAACAAGGAAGTTTATGTCGCGATGACCGTCTATCCTCAATAACTCAGCTGGATTCTTCGTTTTTACACAAAATCATCAACATCGGTGCAAACGGTCACGAGATATAAAGAAATTGTGAAAAAACCCATAAGAAAATAAAAATGTTCAATATTCTTATATCAATATACTTTTATTATGTTTATACCAATATTCCGACTATATTTTGTACGATATTGCCGAACTGTAGCCGCCAAAATTTCTTTATTTTTAATATATTGCTCAAAAATGAAAACTCGTTTTTGTTTCATGTGGTTCTTAATTTTTTTTTGCTAACCGTAAATTGTCAGCTATCAAACTGTCTTTTTCTTTTGGTTGTAAGCACTTCAATGCATAACTGGCGAAAGTTTCAAATCTTTATGTTCTAAGCTCAGGCGGTTGGCCATAACTGATTGAACCAAATGGGTTTAAAAATTGAGTTATAAATCAGAAGCGTACAATCGAGGCTTTTGTTTGAGTTCCGCTAATTGGAATAATTTTAACTAGCAGATTCGAGCCCTCGAAATTCGGGCGCAAATTCTAGGAAATTTTATTTTTTTCATTAAAAAATTATGCTAATCAATCATAGCCAATTCACAAATCAACACAAGAAACAAACTCATTTTTATTAAAACACATTAACAAATTTAATAAACACACACATAACATTGTATAATTTTGTGTATGTGTTAGTAGCAAATTTAAATGCAGTTTACTCAAAATAAAGGAACAAATTTAAAAATCTGTAAATCTGGTGAACAACTAAAAGAAATACCTTTAAAATAATATACGTTTGGTCAAAATCGGGATAGAACGGTAGAAAAAAACATCAGTCACAAGAAATCGTCTAGCCTATTAATATTATAGATTTGATTTGTATTAGTTTTGTTTCTTATGTTTATGTTGGGGTGTATGCTGGTCCCTAATTCCTAGTTTAGGAATGTTTCTCTTCTACGCGTAAGAGTTAAGTGAATATATTTTAGTTAATTTCTTTCAAATATCTAATCTCTAATCTAAGTAATTTTCCAATATGGCACTGCTCTCACGGCCTTTGTGTAGGGCGATTGCAGTATCGTTAAATAATTTAAAAAGTGGACGCAAAATACTATCAGGTGGTACACCAGCTTAAATATATTGAGGGAGCTCAACATTTTTTTCTCCTTTTTAGCTAATATTCTAGTAAAACTAAATTGGTGTGCTGGAATGCCATAATTTTTATTTACGAATACTTTAAGCCTTTTTCCTCAATTTCTATCGAATAACTTTGATAAGTTCGATAATAAGCTCGTGTGATTTTTGCCTGCTTTAGGTATTGAGTGAAATAAAATTGTTCTTAGTATTATTTGGGGTAGCTTGAAAAGCACTTTATTACTGATCGGATGCTTTTTGGGGGCTTAAATCCACAATAGTCTTTTTGATCTCGTGAATTTTAAAACGAAGGGCATCACTCTATTCTGGAGTACAACAGGTGGCAACTCAATTGTAAAACTAGTAGCACAGATTATCTCGAGATGCTTTTTTTTTCGAACCATTTCAAGTCCAAATAGGTGTTTAAAAAATTTTTGTAGCACGCCGCACATTGGATTGAATCATACTCAAAGTGGCTCTTAAATCTTAGGGGAGAGTAAAAAAAAAAATTTATTTTACATTTAAATATATCCCTTACTAAGTAAAAAAAAAGAATTTTGAATAAATTGGATTTTTTTTTGATTTTTTTTTATAAAAGAAAAAAAAATGGTAAATAAATTAATTGCTACATACTACCATTAATTATATTTACATATATAATGGAAAATATTTTTTCTTCACTATCATATTTAATTTAATCATCGCGATCATCATCGTCATCATCATAATTATCATTATTATCATCATAATCAACATCACCATCATCATCATCATCTTCTTTATCAGAATTACTGGAAGGAATGAGTAATTCTAGTGCGGATTGCGGCAATACGTTTTTCTTCTTCTCATATGTTTTGCTCGTTTGTGATATAATTGGGTCATAGCTTAAAAGAAGCCTATTAAAAATATTTTCATTAGATTTTTCTCGACTGCATTTGTGGGAAAAATGTTCTCTGTAATTTTGAAGTCTTTGTTTCTGACTTCTTGTGCTTCCTCTGATAGCTGTCCAATTGGCAAAAGTGCATGCGCTATTATTTCAGGACCATAAACAAAAAAATTGTGCAATGTGGGTGGCATGTAAAAACATGGATACCTTTCAACATAATATTTGGGAGTATTGTGGGCGAAGTTTCGAAAACGTTCAATGTGGACTTTCTGACTACAAGAAACGACAATTAGTATTGTATGCATCTTTTTTATAAGCTCGACGTCAATTTTTGTATTTTTGCATTAAAAAAAAAAACTTCTAGCGGTATTACCATCATTAGAATTTCCAAAGCCAGGTTTTGGCTGTTCAATAATTAGACCTGTTTTCTCTTAAAACTCTTTTTGAATTCGTGACTTATTTTCAGCCACAACTTGTTTATCCTCTTCTGACCTTGCTTGCCATTTTTTTTATTGAAAGTGTATATAATAGGTGTAAAAGACACTCGAAAAATCTAATCCATCCATGAAGGACAGATAAACCAAACTGCAAATTTTCCGTATTTATAGGCCTTGCAATCATATCTTCTATGAAGTTAAATTGCTTACATGTTGCATTACATATGTAACACTTTTGGGTGGATGATGTCTCCGTCATTGCGTTGCACACTTTTCCATCTATCATCACTAGCATTAAAACGTGGCTTAATTTTACGGCTTTTACTCACACCTGCACAATGGAATCATATAAATATTTTATTTCTTCATCTACTCTAGCTTTTTCAAGTTTTGACGTAGTAGCAGATTCTTTAGTGAGCTCAATTTTCAGTCGCCTACAAAATATGGTTGAAGAAGGTCGTGGGTTTTGCCATATTATTTTGTTCCTACAAACCATTTTATGTGGCACGAGAGGTGTAATAAAAACTGAAGAATCACTGGTATCTGGACCAAGGTATGCCTGTTTGTACGAACTGTGTCCGGAACTTCCATCAAACCCCCACTTATTATATAAAACAATTTTAGATACTTCTTCGTTGTCTAGAGAATCAATTACTGATTTCTGAGGAAGAACTAAACGCTCAACGGTATGGTTAAGTAAACCTTGCAGAGTGACTTGTCGCTAATTATTATATGTTCTCTATTTGGATAGCATTCTAGCTTAGCCTTTTGAAGAATCGTATACGAGGGAAATTTTTCTGGTGCAGCCTTTCGAACTACATTATACGAATGCCTCGACAATTTTCCTTCTATCAACACACTAAGAGCTTCTTCTGCATTTAATTTTTGGGATTTTAATTCTCTGATGCTTTTTTTTGTATATTGAGGCTTCTGTTGGAGAGCTTATGAATTATTTTATTATTTTGGATGCTATGACTTGTCCAGAATTTCTAAAGCTCATTTGTGTAGCATGAGCTAACAACGGTAAAGGCATATTCTCTGTAATAAAGCTCTCTACGCCCTCGTTTATGTGGAGGAATATCAGTATATTTGGACACAATTTTAAATGCTATTAACATGAAATTTTAAAATTTGTTGGTGAATAAGCGTGACGTCATCTCACTCACGAGCCCATCTCTAACCGAATGTAACACATTGCTGACAACAACAATAACTATACGAGTAATCACGAATACAAAGAGAAAATAAAATACAAAAAAATATTAAAATCACCAGTTTTTTCACAAAACATTAAATATTTAAAAACGGCATTAAACGCGTTTTTTTTTTTTTTTTTTTGATTATAATAGGTGAAATAGCACGCTTTTTGATCACAAAATACTAGAACAAACAAATTTCAACATTTTTAGTTGCATTCCACCAAAAAATTGAAAACTCTAAATTTGGATTTTTTTTAAAAAAATTTCAAAAATATTTTAACAAAAAAACATCAAAACAAAAATTACTTAAATATATATTAAAATACCTGAGGTTGATGGTTCCATTATAAAATTTATACTTTTAATAATCTAGATAAAAAAAAATTCACTTGAAATTTATTGAATTTAGATTTTTATCACTTTATGAAAAATACGAAAAATTGTTGCACTTTGACAGAACACAGCAAAAAAGTAAGTGTTTAAGTACAATTTAATATTTTCTTTGTACTTTTCCGCCTTTGAGTCAATTAGCCATTTTTGGGTTAATTCTGGGTTAAAATCTATGAAACTCCTTTTTTTATACATCGTTGAAAGGAGTGTTTACATAGATTTTAACTAGTAAAACCGTTAACGGTACTTAGATATTGCTCGCCACCTTCTCTCTTTATTTTTTAACTTATAAAATCAATCGTTTTGGTACCTTCGTACAATTCGTACACATAAACACCATCCGCTGTGCATATTTTTAAAAAAAGGTAATACATCTTTTATACATTTGTATATACAAATAAAATAGAGATTTTATTTTCTCTTGCTAAAAACCTTATACTATATTGTGTTTTTATTTTTTATATATTTTTTGCTACATACGCAAACATTTGGTCCTGCGAACCGGATCCTGAGGAAAAATTTGGAAAATTTTTAAAAATTATTAATTTCAACATTCCCACAGCCTTCATCTTGTCAACACCAGCAAGAACCTGCATAAACAACCCTTCACTTCAACTACAGCAGAAAACAATAAATTAAAAAGGTGCGTATAGTTCAGTTTTTTTTTTAAGTGTGAGCTAAACAAAAACTTGAAAATTTAAAAAGTGTATAATTAAAATTAATTTAAAAAGAAAAAAAAGTTTCATCGTTATTGAAATACTATTTTTTTGCATACTTTTCGTTTTACAACCCTACGCGTTACGTTACATTACGTATATATTCGTTTTATTTTAATCGAAAGAAAAAGCAAAAGCCGTCGGGATTTTTAAAAAAAGTGATTAGTGCAAGTAATAATATAAATATTAATCATATCGTGTTTGTTTTAATCGAAGGAAAGAGAAAAAGCCGTCGGGATAGTTTAAAAAAAGTGTTTAGTGCAAATAATAATAATTTAAACAGGTTTACATTTAAACAGATATACATTACAATAAAGATTATAACTAAATCGGTTTTTCTCCTTTGTGTTATACATATACGCTCACGCGAACGTTTTTTTTCGTGTTTAAGCTGCTTAAGCTAAATAGTTTTTATTTCTCTGTACGTTCACGCGTTGGTTTTTTTTTTGTGTTTATGCTCAAGAGTGTGTTCATTTCTCTTCACACTAATATATACGCACACGCATTGTGTTGGTTTGTTTTTTCTATAACATTGTTAGTCACCCTACTGTCCGTTTTAGTCGCGACATATCCAGTGTGTTTTTTATTAATTTTTTTTTTTGCAAAGTTTGGTTTTGCTTCTAATTAGTTAAAATAATACCACATATTAAGAAAATAAAATTTTTTAATATAGTTTTATATTATTAGTTTATAATATATTATTATTTTTTCGGATTTTTTTTAAACGAATTTTTATATTGTTATTTAAATTAAATTAACTTATTTTAAAATAAATTCGAACCAAAATGCCGGGAACTGCACTTGATATTTTTATTCGCGATTCGGATACGCTCATTAAATTTGAGGCGAAATTCAACGATATTCGTGAGGAATTACATTCGGTATTTAATCTTGAAATTCGTGGAAAAGAATTGGACTTGCTTTGGGAACAAGTAAAATCGACATATCGTACTTGTTTATCATATTTAGAAAATTCGGATGACGCGGAACCAGCGGATTTTGACGCGGCTGAATCGAAATATGAAGCCACTTTTAACGCGTACGTTAATTGTTTATCTAGGATTAATGAACGATTACATCATTTTAAATCCAACGCGACACCGAAAGAGCAGTCTCAGTCTTCTAGCGTAAACCTCCATTCAGCTGACAACTTTTGTCATAATTTAACGCTTCCGCCATGCGATACCGACGTTTTTGAGGGCGATTACATTTCTTGGCCCACTTTTAGGGATCTTTTTACAGCGGTTTATATCAATAACTCTCGACTTAGCAATATTGAGCGGCTATGCCACCTAGTTCGGAAAACTAGTGGCGAAGCTCGGGAAATTGTTTCGAAATGCCCTCTCACTAATCAAGGTTTTGATGTCGCGTGGCGCAACTTGAGGGACGCATATGATAATCCACGTATGCTGGTTAATAACCAGTTAAAATCGCTATTTAGCCTTCCCTTTCTTGATAAGGAAACCTCGTCGGGATTAAAAACTTTACAACGCGGAATAAACGGTTGCCTTACGGCTATGTCAATTTATAATATTTCGACGCACAGCTGGGATCCTATTATTGTATTTCTTTGCATTCAACGGTTACCTTCGCAAACTGTTAGTCTGTGGGAACAGAGTATAAAGGACAAATCAGCTTTGTCACTCTGGAAGGATTTGGACCTCTTTCTGACAGAAAGAGTTCAAACTTTAGATTGTTTACGTGATCTTAGGGGTTCAGAATCTGCTAAACGGCTTTCTGAACCTAAAATCAAAGCGCATCATACCAATGCTGCTTCAACTTCAAGTGCTTCTTGTGTTCTTTGTAAGAATCAAGTTCACTTTTTACGCTCTTGTCATCGATTCAAAAGTTTATCTGTCGCGGATCGATTTTCTACGGTAAAAAAGTTTCACTGTTGTGTCAATTGTCTTGCAAGGACACATGAAGCTAAAAATTGTAGCAGTTCGTATAATTGCTCCATTTGTAACAAGAGACATCATACTATGTTACACCGTGAATTACCATCTTCTGAAGTTTCTAGGGATACTAATCGGTCGAATTCGGGTGTTAGTTCGGTTTCTGTTTCTCGAGTTTCAAACTCCGTACCTGCAATCGCATCATCTTCGAATGCCAATCATGCCACAGCTCCTACAAATCGTCAAGTATTTCATACAGCACAAAGTAGGACTGTACTTTTAGGGACGGCTATGGTGAATCTTATTCATCAGGGTACTACGTACCCAGCCCGGGCCCTTATTGACCCTGCTTCTGAAGCATCGTTCATTTCTGAACGTTTGCAAAATCGCCTGAAAATTTCGACGCATTCGACGAATGCTCAAATTTCAGGAGTTAATCAGGCAGTTACGGCAATGTCTAGAAAACTTTGTTCATTAAAAATTGGCTCCACCTTCGATTCATCCCTTGTATTGGAAACATTGGCACTTGTTTTGCCAAATATTTCGGGTAATTTACCATCATTTACAGTCCACTCGTATTTAAAGGAAAATTTGCCAAACCTTCGTTTGGCCGATATTAATTTTGACAGTCGACCTGTTGATCTTTTGCTTGGCGCGGATTTATATCCAAGAATTCTGTTGGGAGAAATCCGTCGCAATATTTTGGGCTCTTTACTAGCTCAGAACACTATTTTTGGCTGGATTATTACTGGTCCAGTTGTACAACCTCAAGTTCAGGTATATTCTACGAATGTCGAATTTTCAGAGGAAGATTGCCTTAACAAAAATCTTTTGAGATTCTGGGAACTTGAGGAAACTCCTAAAAGAAAAATTCTGTCTCCATTTGACAAATTTTGTGAGGAAAATTATAAAGCGACTACTCGTCGCGAATCTGATGGTCGATATGTAGTGACTCTCCCATTTAAGCCTGAATTTCCTGAAAAATTTTCTTTAGGGACTTCAAGACCTGGTGTTATGGGACAATATCTTAGGACCGAATCATCTTTACTGCGTAGACCTGAAATTAAGGAGATGTACGATGACGTCGTTAGGGAGTATTTGGACATAGGACATATGAGACCGGTATTACCAAATTTTTCATCTCCTACCTCTTTTTGTTATTTACCTCATCATCCGGTGGTAAAACTAGAACGTAAGACAACTAAATTGAGAGTTGTTTTCAACGCTTCAAATAGAACTTCTAATGGAATTAGTTTAAACGATTGCCTTTACGTAGGACCTACCTTACAAGCAGACTTAGTTCTACTTATTCTTAGATGGCGTCTGTTTAAATTCGTCTTCAATTGTGATATTACTCAAATGTATAGGCAGATTCGGGTTGATCCTTCTCATACCCCTTTTCAACGAATTTTGTTTAGGGATTCTCCGACGGAGACTGTAAGGGACTATGAATTACAGACAGTGACTTTTGGCGTTAACTGCGCTCCATACCTTGCCATTAGGACGTTATTACAACTCGCGGACGATTCTGAGGCTGAGTTTCCTCTCGCAGCACATATTCTACGAAAGTGCATGTACGTTGACGACGTTTTGACAGGGACTCATGACATTTCGACTGCATTAATGGCTCGTGATCAACTCGTCGCTGCTTTGGCCTCTGCTAAGTTTCAGCTAAGAAAATGGACTTCAAACGAACGGAGTATTTTGAAAGACATACCTTTGGACCATTTAGTTGACGCTAAATTATTGACCTTTATAGAATCGAGTACTTCAAAGACTTTAGGAATTCAGTGGAACGCTCAGTTGGACTCGTTTTATTTTAGTGTGCCTCCTATTTCATTAAAATCTGGGTATACTAAGAGGGAAGTCTTATCGACTATCGCGAAATTGTTTGATCCTGTAGGTTGGTTAGGTCCTGTAATTGTGGTTGCTAAAATTATCATGCAGAAAATTTGGCTTGATAATATAAATTGGGATGATATGCTTCCAATTTCGACGGAAGTTGAATGGAAAAGATTTGTAACTTCTTATCATGAGGTAAATACTATTCGTATTCCAGGATGGGTTAATTATTCGCCGGGAAATTCTGTTGAGCTTCATGTTTTTTCTGATGCCTCGGAAAAGGCATACGCGGGGGTGATTTATATTCGAATTCAGGCTTCTAACGGCGAAATTCATACTCACCTACTTTCATCGAAAACCAAAGTAGCCCTCATCAAATCAATTTCTCTACCTCGTTTAGAACTGTGCGGGGCGGTGTTAGCCTCTGAACTTTTGAAGACGGTAATAGGTGAAATTGATATTAAAATTGATCAAATTTACTGTTGGACTGATTCGACGATAGTCCTTTCTTGGTTAAGGAAAACGCCGTGTTCCTGGACCACATTTGTAGCGAACAGAGTATGCCGCATTCAAGAAAATGTAGGAAACCATAATTGGTATCATGTTCGTTCTGAGGATAATCCTGCAGATTTAGGTAGTCGTGGTACCTCTCCCACTGAGCTGGAAAATAGTGAGCTTTGGTGGCATGGTCCAAGATGGCTGGGTCAAGATAAAGTGCACTGGAATATAACGGATCTAAGTTATCTTGACACTGACATTGAGGGTCGGGTTGTCAAAACTCATGCTTCCTTCTTTACGGACGTTAAGGGGGAAGATATATATGTGGATATTTTGAATAATTACTCTCGTCTTGATCGAGCTCTTCGGATAATCTCATATATTTTGAGGTTCTTTTACAATAGTCATCCAGCTCATAGGTCAAATCGTTATATGAATGTGGATAAAATCGTTGCTGGTTATGAAATCAGAAGAACAAAATTGCATTTAGCCATTGTGGCTCAGAAACACCACTATGCAGATGAATATAAGTGCCTGTTAGACAAAAAACCGTTAAGTTCAAAGAGTTGTCTTATTTCTTTGAATCCCTTTCTCGATAAAGACGGTGTGATAAGATTGAATGGTCGCTTGGTTAAATCACCATCCCTTTCATATACGGAGAAATATCCAATTATTTTACCTTATTCGAGCCGATTTACTCAATTGTTAATAGAATTTGTTCATATGATTTCCATTCACGGTGGAAATCAGTTGATGTTGCGAATACTGCGCATTGAATATTGGGTTCCACGCTTGAAGTCGAAAATTCGTGGAGTCATTGGTCGTTGTAAACGGTGTATTATTGACCGTAAAGTATCTTGTCGCCAAATTATGGCGGCTCTGCCCCCTGAAAGAACTACTCTTACTAGACCATTTATGACAACGGGCGTTGATTTTGCTGGTCCCTTTGACATCAAAAGTTTCACGGGCAGAGCTTGTAGGATAACGAAGGGCTACGTTTGTATTTTTGTTTGCTTTTCTACGAAAGCAATTCATTTAGAGGCCACGTCTGATTTATCGACGCCTACTTTTTTATCTGCCTTTCACAGATTTATTTCCCGACGAGGTTGCCCCTACACTATATTTTCGGATAATGGCACAAATTTTGTAGGTGCATCGCGTGAATTAGAGAAGGATTTTAAGATGTTTCTTAAGGAAAGTCAGATTGCAGTGGGTTCTATTTATGGTATTCAGGGTTTAACTTGGCGGTTTATACCGGCCGGGGCACCTCATATGGGTGGCCTTTGGGAAGCCGGGGTCAAGAGTTTTAAACACCATTTTCGTAAGGAAGCGCAATTTTTTAAATATACTTTTGAAGAACTTTCTTCAGTTCTCGCAAGAATTGAAGCTTGCCTAAATTCACGTCCTCTTTGTTCTATGGCGGATAACCCTCGGGAACCAGTAGCTCTGACTCCTGGTCATTTTTTAATAGGTGGACCAATACTTGCTCCCCCGGAGCCTGAAATTAATGAATCTCCGATAAGTCTTGTTAATCGATTTCGAAAAATGAAAGCGTTGTCTCAACTTTTTTGTCGCCGATGGAAAGAAGAATATTTAATGACGTTAAATAAGCGCTATAAATGGAAATATCCGGAACGCGATCTACAGGAAAACGACTTAGTCGTTATCAAGCATGAAAATCTACCTCCAACATCGTGGCGTTTAGGCCGGGTCATAAAAGTTTATCCGGGAAGTGACGGTCGCGTAAGGGTCGCGGATATTCGTACTGCTAATGGGGTTGTAAAACGACCAATAACCAAACTGGTCATTTTGACCGAATAATTTACTTTTTCTTCGATATTTTCTTTAAATTTTTTATTGTTTCATAGAAATATGGAATCTCTCCCTAACCTTTTTGAGATGCTCTGCTCGATTATGAGGATGCTATGGCGCAATACACCGTTTTTGGATGGGTCATATCTGGCCCATCTCCATTGTAGAGTCCTTACTGGCTCATATGTAGAGTCCTTACTGGCTCAAATTGTAGAGTCCCTACTGGCTCATACTTATTTATAATCAATTTTCCATTGGGGTCCCTACTGGCCTATGGAAAATTGTTACGTCGAGGTCCCTACTGGCCAATTTAAGTGTTAAAAAAAAAAAAAAAAAAAAAAAATAAATTGAATTCAAGCTCACATTTTTAAACTGAACTATGCCTTATTTTAAGATACTTAAGTTATTTGTTAAAGTATTATTGTTGCAACACACCTTGATGTTGCAAGGTGGCCGGCAATGTTTAAGTACAATTTAATATTTTCTTTGTACTTTTCCGCCTTTGAGTCAATTAGCCATTTTTGGGTTAATTCTGGGTTAAAATCTATGAAACTCCTTTTTTTATACATCGTTGAAAGGAGTGTTTACATAGATTTTAACTAGTAAAACCGTTAACGGTACTTAGATATTGCTCGCCACCTTCTCTCTTTATTTTTTAACTTATAAAATCAATCGTTTTGGTACCTTCGTACAATTCGTACACATAAACACCATCCGCTGTGCATATTTTTAAAAAAAGGTAATACATCTTTTATACATTTGTATATACAAATAAAATAGAGATTTTATTTTCTCTTGCTAAAAACCTTATACTATATTGTGTTTTTATTTTTTATATATTTTTTGCTACATACGCAAACAGTAAGTAACTATAAATATTGATTTACATAGATCATTAGTGACGCACAATTTTATATACTTTTACCCGATACCAAACTGTATTAGAAAAAATTAATTTTAAAATACCAATTTAGCGCCACTTCGAGTACGATTCAACCCAATGTACGCCGTGAAGAGAAACCCATTTTGGGTGTTGGGTCGAAACTTCGGGGATATGTGTTCAACATTACATGTACATTCTTTCTTTTGTTGCTTAAGTTGGGGAGATCTGTGCAGTTTCTACTCTCTTCGAATTCTTTCAATTTCACCAAATAGTTGTGCGGCATCTACCGAACCAGTACTATATAGCCTGGTGTGACGAAAGGGTTTGGTAGCAAATTGAGCATCTAGTTTGAGATTTTGTTCGAAATTGTTCTTAATGACAACCTCTCTGTGCAATGGGTACTAATAAACTTTTTGTAACTTAGCCAATCAATGCTGCATATATAATATAACATGTATATTAGGGTTAGTCACTTTTTTGACTTTTGTCGAATATTGAATTGCTTTCGCAATATGATGTAGGGCATGGAAAATCATGAAGAACTGCATGTTTATTTTTTTGAAAATTTTCCCCGTAAAAACTTTTGCTAGAAATCACAAAAAATTTGAAATAAAAAAATCGGTTTCGAGCAAAAGTAAATGCATTTTACGGGAAAGGTTTTTTCACCATTTCCAAAAACTAAACATCCAGTTCTTCATAGTTTTCCATGCCCTACCTCACACTGCGAGAGCATTCTTCGCAAAAAATAGTGACTAACCCTAATGTACATATATACATTAGAGTGGTCCTTAAAAATGAAAATGCGATTTTGGGTATAGGCGGGATCTAGTTTGTTACCTTTCAATATAGAATTAATAAATGTGAAGTTTGTGGACAATCGGATAAAGAAAAGTCGCGCCGGATATCGATTGAAAATTTTAAGTGTGTTTATATGGGGAAAATATGTCTTTTTTTGAGATTTTACGAAAATTTCGTTCTATAGTTTCATTTTTCCGACAAGTTGTTACGAGAATCTGGATCAGTATTAAATTATCTTTTCAAAAAGCTATAAAAATTCGTCATCGAATAAAAACTCGCCAAGAAATAGCAAATGCCCCAGACCACTTCTGTGCCAAAAAAAAAAACTAGGTTATGAAATTTGATAGTAATTTTTCCACCTTCGAGAAATTGATTAAAGCCATAATTTTTTTGTCTCTATACCTATAGGCAATCAGATATGAAGTATTGTTTTATTACCACGTTGTTAAGCTATTGCGCATTGGGACTGAAAATGGAAAATTTTTTTGATAAAATTTTTAAAACTCCCTTTTCAAGTTTTAAAAAATTTTCTTAAACAAAATTTAAAAAAATGGATCTCGCGCTTTAATGTTTTGTTAAATACATATCAGAGATTAACTGTGTGAATTTTTAGGAAAATTACTATGCCAGAATTTTTTGATGAGGATTTTATTTTGCGGATTTCGAGAAAAATGGGGTTTTGTGAAATATTTTGTATATGTTTCTAAATTCTTCATATTTAAAATTAATAATTTCTGTACTTTTAAATGCTATATTTTATGATAATAGCCTAGGAAAAAAATAATATGATCCCGTCAAACCTTTTGGAATTGAGGTCACATATGACCCCAAGCTAATGAAGGACAATTTATTAAAAAAATTCAAATATTTTGCAAATACTGTTGAATTTTTAAAAGCGTTCAGTTTATCTAAAACGACATATGGTATATGCCTATTTACGAGATAATTTCATATTAAAAAAAGTCTATTATAAAAATGCAAAATTTTAAATAGTTTCATAATGGTCTAATGGCTGTCAAATTTAAAAATATCAAATAAAAGGCATTCAAGTAAGCTTTCAAATGATATATATATATATATATTGCTGAAACATATAGATTTTTTTTTAAAAATAATATAATTTTATAATAAAATCGGTTAAAAGTTGTTTGAATTTATATTCGCGAGCAATAAGCAGACAATTGCTGCAGAGATATATCACAATGGAAAATTATGATTCCAGGAGCACTGAAGGGTTAAATAAAAAGAAAAATTAACGGAATTATATTTGTTACGTTCTAATAATCTAACCCATAAAAAGAAAGTTTTTATTAAAACTTTTTCTTTCCTTATGCATATGAGTTTTGAATATATCCGTGACTGTCTGTGACTTTGCATGACTATATTAAAATTAATCTTTGGCCACAACAAGTCTGTGGACAAAGTTTCCGATCCATCGGGATTTAATATCTTCGTGACTGAGCTTCACTATGTCAAAGTTTATCTTTTTTCACAGAAAGTCTATCGACCAAATTTTAGATCGATCAGATAAGGGAAAATGGGTTTTAAATCACTCCGTGACTGTGCGTGACCATGCGTGACTGTGCGTGACTAAGTCAAAGTTAATCTTTTTTTCACAGCAAGTGTATGGACCAAGTTTCAGATAGATCGCATGAGGGGAAATGACATTTAGATCACTCCGTGACTGCGCGTGACCACTCGTTACTGTGGGTGACTACCCCAAAATTAATCTGTAGTCACGACAAGAATATGGGCCAAGTTTCAGATCAATTGTAGTAGGGGGAATGGGGTCCACACATGGCAGACAGACAGACAGAGAGTATGAGTTAAAAGAAAGAGTTTAAAAAGTGGTTTCATTGAGTTTAATAGAAAAACTCCTTTTCGTTAATCTTTATTTAGAAATATCTTAAAAACAAAAGCTGGCCTTGGCAAATAATGGGTTAACGTTCTCGGATTTATACCAAATTTTAGGAACGGAAGCTATACATATTTGGTTATAATATTTTAAGTAACGCTTTTAAAAATTCAATAGTATTTGCAAAATATTTGCATTTTTGAATAAATTGTCTTGTCATATTTGAACCCAATTCCAAAAGGGTTAATGGGATCACATTATTTTTTCCCGAAACCCTGGGCTATAAGAATAAAATACAGTATTTAAAAGTAGAGAACTGATTAATTTTTGATATAAAGAATTTAGAAAGATTACATATACAGAATATTTCACAAAAATCCCATTTTTGTCGAATTCCGCAAAAATTAAATCCTTGTCAAAAAAATTCTGTCGTAGAGATTTACCCAGAAATTTACACTGTTAATCTCTGATATGCATTTAATAAGACCTTATAGTGCAAGATCCATTTTTGTAAATTTTGTTTAAGAAAATTTTTTAAAACTTGAAAAAGGAGTTTTCAAAATTTTATCAAAAAAATTTCCCATTTTCGGTTTCAATGCGCAATAGGTTAACAACGTGGCAATAAAACAATGCTTCATATCTGATTGCTTATAGGTATAGAGACAAAAAAATAATGGCTTTAATCAATTTCTCAAAGTTGAAAAAATGCTATCAAATTTCATGACCTGGTTTTTTTTTGCCACAAAAGTGGCAAACTCTTAGTGAGTTTTTATTCGATTTTGAATTTTTGCAGCTTTTTGAAAAGATAATTTAATACTGATCCGGATTCTTATAACAGCTGGTCGGAAAAATGAAACTATAGAATGAAGTTTTCGTAAAATCTCAAAAAAAGTCATATTTTTCCCATATAAAAACACTTCAAATTTTCAATCGATTTCCGGCGCGACTTTTCTTTATTCGATTGCCCCAAACTTCACATTTATTAGTTTTATATTGAAAGGTAACAAATTGGATCCCAAAGTCGCAATTTGAATAATATCCATATAACGTAGGACCTCCCCAATATACATATATATTAGACTGGTCGTTAAAATGTTTTTTCTTTAATTCGTAATATGTGCGTTGTCTAAAATATGAGGTTTGCTGTCGGATTTTACGAAAATTTCAATCTGCAGTTTAACTTTTCGACAAGTTGTTATATGAATCGATATCAGTACTAAATTATCTTTTCAATAAATAATAATAACTCGCCAAGAAATAGCAAATGCCCCAGACCACTTTTGAGCCCAAAAAGACTAGGTCGTAAAATTTGGCGGAAATTTTTTCAGCTTTAAGAAATCAATTAAAGCCATCATATTCTTTAGTCTCTATACCTACATATAAGTACTCAGGCCTGAAGTATTGTTTTATTACCACGTTGTTAACCTATTGAGACCAAAGGTGGAGAATTTTTTTGATAAAATTTTGAAGACTCCTTTTTAAAGTTTAAAATAAAATTTCTTAAACAAAATTTCAAAATATATGTAAGAGATTAACTGTGTGAATATTTAAGTACATTTCTCTGCCATAATTTTTTTACAAGGATTTTTTTTTGCGGATTTCGGGAAACATTAGATTTTGGTGAAATATTCAGTAAATATACTCTTTTTACACACTTTGTATCAAAATTTAATCACTTTTAAACTTAATATTTTATCTTAATAGCCTAGGGTTTCGGAAAAAAATAATATGACAACTTTAACCCTTTTGGATTTGGGGTCACATATGACCCCAAACTAATAAAAGACTATTTATTCAAAAAATTCAATTATTTCGTAAGTGCTGTTTAATTTTTAAAAAAATTTTCCGACTTTGTTTTTTTTGGCACAACAGTGGTCAGTGGCATTTGTACCTCTTGGCGAGTTATTATTATTGATTGAAGATGTATAGCTTTTTGAAGAGATAATTTAGTACTGATATCGATTCATACGACAACTTGTCGTAAAAATTAAACTGTAGAAAGAAATTTTCGTAAAATCTGAAAAGAGTCATATTTTCCCCATATAAACACACTTCGGGTATTCTGGGCCCCATTAGGCACCAGAAGGCTCCGTCGGATCGAGGTGAAAAACGAAGACCGCATATATGATAGCAAACCCCATATTTTAGATAACGCACATATTACGGATTAAAAAAAAAAATTCGATACAAGTTGCGACCAGTCTAATATAATATGTACCTGAGGTAAATTGAAGTCTATCTTATTGGGTATATTTTAATGGATGCTCATATGTAACAATTATAATCAATTTCCATAGCCATCAAAATTGGTGAAAATCAAAGTGATAGTCCGATCCCATGACGCCAGTGAAAATGTTAAAAGATAGCCAATAACGAGCCCGGAAGTTGTGGATATTTTTCCACATATTGAGAAACATCATTCTTGCGTATATTTGAAACTGCATCACAGTTGAGCTCTTCGACTCGATTTTCAGATTGACAATAAATGTTAGATTTTGAGCATAGTTCAAGTTAGGCATTTTTCCTCTATATTTCTCATATCTATAAAATTAATAGGCTAGGCGATTTCTTGTGACTGATGTTTTGTTCTACGGTTTAATCCCGATTTTGACCAACCGTATATTATTTGAAAGGTATTTCTTTTTAGCCGTTTTGCACATTTACTAATTGTTAAATTTTTAACTTTATTTTGAGTAAATTGCATTTAAAATTGCTACTAACACATACATAAAATTGCACAATGCTATGTGTGTGTTTATTAAATTTGTTAATGTGTTTGTAATAAAAATGAGTTTTTTTTTTTTTTGTTAATATGTGAATTGGCTATAATTGATTAGCATACTTTTAGGGTTTTCATTTAATGAAAAAATAAAATTTCCTAGAATTTCAGCTCGAATTTCGAGGGCTGGAATCTGGTAGTTAATAATAAAGTGTATAAAATTAATTTCTCACAGCAGATTTATAAATATACATGGACTTTCTTAAGTCCCTAATGTTTGATGGAAACTGCTTACATTTAAACAAAAATCCGAATTTGTTTTATTGCGCTATTCTGAAAGCTTAAAGTCATTCCATGCTCAGTGTATTATTAATAACCCATAACGTTGAAATACATTTTTTTCATCAAAATTCATATTTTTGTTTTGTTTGCTCTTGATGTCAGTAATAAATTTGATTATGATTTATGCCGACACTGCTTTGATATGATTGTACATGCAGAAGATTTATATATACATACATATGTACGAGTGTATAGAAAATAACATTCAAACATTTTTAAATTAACAAATGTGTTTCTATTGAATATGGGTGTCTGTTAAATGTAATTGCTGAAAGCATTTTTAAATTAATTTTAAATAAATACAATAAATTTCTTTGAAAATTTTATACACAAATGCACATGTTTACGTAGATATAATTGCATTACACTAGGTACCAAATGTATTTTAACAAATTTAAATTTCTCTACTTTCAGCTCTGTTAGCTACATATATTAGTTAAGAGTATAGCCATTATTGTTTGATCGACTCAGAGAGTGTTTAGAATATATCTCCAAAATAATATTTGACACACATCGTACATTCTACACCAATTGTGCCCAAGCCCTAACCACTCAATGCACTTTTGTTTTTGTAAAAGCACTTTGGGCTAGGCAGTGTGGGTACGTTCGTAAATGCAGTAGTTATACATCACTGCAGCAGAATAAAAGTAAAACGACAAAAAAGCATCACTTGGCAGCACTGATTTTTTTTTTTATTGCAATTGTTGAGCAGTTACAAAGCATCTGCAACAAGTGATCATGCATCAGCAACAAAACTTGGCATAACTGCCGTAGTGATGCACAAATTTACTGCATTTACGAACGTACCCTGTATTCTAATACACACACACAGCACTCAGCACTCAAAATACATGAACAATTTTGTCTTTTTCGTTTTTTGTTGCTTTTTCTTGGTTACGCCGAAGCGTAAAGCAACAACACTTTCGCATGCTTTGTTGGTACACATTAGCGACCGAGATATTCAATGTAGATTTTGTTGGTGTATAACGTATGATTCCGTTTAAAAAATAGTTTGCAGCTGTGAATTAAAAAGCAATTGTAAAAATCTGTGTAAGTCTTAAGTTTAAAATTCAATTTATTACTTTACAAAAAGAGCTGCATGTATTCAGAGGAGAAGTGGGAAAGTGATTTTTTTTGTTCACTTATAACATTAAGGCAAGGGACAAATCGTCGCATTCGATTTCGAGTAAAACCAATCGAAATTCCATATTTTTGTTTATTATTTAAAGAAGACGGATCATAAATCGTTAGCTGTGACAGAGTAAAATTACTCTTATGCCGGTTTTCTCAATGTATCGTTAAACTGCCTGTTACTTAACTAGGACATAAATTTATTGGACCGATAAACTGCCGGTTAACAATTTTGGTTTTCTCAATACACCAACAAAAACATTATTTTCAGTTTGCAATGCCTCTCAAAATACGTATGAAAGTTGGGAGAATTATTTTCAGTTGGCAATGCCTCTCAAAATTGATATGAAATTTGGGAGAATAATTTATCTGTACGATAAATAAATTATTGGCATATGAGTGCCTGTTAGCTTTGCGACCAAATAGAAGCAAACCAGACATTGAGAAAACCAAATTTCTTTAATCGGCAGTTTCTAGTTGGGATAAATGATAATCGCCTATTGAGAAAACGGGCATTAGTATTTTATTTTGGAAAATAAAAAAATAATTTCGATCGCGAAATTTCGATGATGAATGCGACGATTCGACTCCAGAATGTTGGATATGCTTTCAAACTAACACAAAATATTATATTGAAAAGCATTTTAAGACATTTCATTTCAGAAAATTTTTTTTCTTATTTTTCAAATTAGTTTCTTTAGATAGATTAGTGTTTGCACTTTCATAAGAAGCCTGTGGGCATGCCTGTTCTAAACATATTTTGGTTTTTATGAATGGGTTTTCTATAAGTATATTGTCATTAACTCATTAACGAAAACATTTAAAATAATCCAAATTTGTAGCTCCAAATTTGAGTTATATGACTTTACCACGTATTATCTATTGCTTTTGTTGGTAAACTAGTTCCTATGACGCTACGTCATAAATGACTAGAGTTGTGTAGTTCATGAATGAGTTCGATGAACTATATAAACTAATTCGTATTCTTTCACTTTTATAGTTCTGTCGGTGTTTTAGTTCTTTCGGTCTTTTAGTTCGTTCGGTTCTTTATTTCTTTTGGTCTTTTATTTCATTTTGTCTTTTTGTTCATTTCATATATTTCGTTAATTTTTTCATGTATTTAGTTCAATTTTCATCGTTTACCGTCCACAACTGTTTTAAATGTTGCCAAGCATACATATTTCATGCTATATTTTACGCTATATTATTATTAGTATAGCTTGGCAATGTTGCCAGACTTAATAAAACTGGAAATATTTTCTGCCATATGTTTGCAAACATATTGTATCACTCTCACACTATATTGTTTTCTATTAATATTTTGCCATCATTTTCCGACATTTTATTACTATGTGACTGTGTTTATTGCTTAAAGAGCGATTAAACTAGAAGACGGAACCATTTCAGTAAACCGCACTGAACTAAAAAAAGCGCTCACTCAATTGAACTAGGAAACACAACTCTAGGTAACAACAATTAAAAACTATGTGGCCTTTAAATGCGAATATTTTTTTATATATTGTGGCATTCTACCCACTAAAATAGCAACAAAAGAGCTTTTTGTGGACAAGTTTCTTTTTTGTTCTTTATGGGTATAATACATATCCAGAATCCAACTTTTGCCAAGATATATAGAATTATCTGGATCTTATGGCAAAATACATAGGTCGATTCCATGGGGAACTCATGTCTGAACAGGCATCGATTTTCACACCAATTTCAATTTCATATGGCTAATAAAACCATATATACAAAATAATAAAAATAATTTGTATGTTGGTACTTTTATATATTTGCTAATGTAGGTTTCCTTTTGTAATATCTTGATTTCTTTGCAAAGATGCAGGCTTTCCATTGGATATGGAAAAGTATTTGACTTTTGTAGATTTTTCCGCATATTAAAATTTTGAAAAATTAATTCATATTTGTGCCCATCTTACTTGATATGAGAACAACGTTTGCGTGATTTCTGATACTTTTTATAACCTACTAAATGTAACCCGGTGTGCTTCTTGGTCTGATACTGCCCATTTCTTGTCCGACTACTCACATGAAGAATAGGTGACACCAGAAAAATTTGAAAAGCTCTCTATCTCACAGTACTCGAGATATATAATATGGAATTATTGCTTTGTATTGGAGGTACCACGCCCATTTATCCGATCCCGCCCATTTCCGCCGTAGCTTCTAATATTAACAATAGGTGATCCCACACAAATTTCCAAAGCTCTCCCTATCATAATACTCAATATATATGATATTAAAAATTTACTTTGTGTGGGAGGTGCCACGCCCACTAAAAATATTTAAAAAAATTATAGCCTATAGCACTTCCCATATCCGCAGTAAGAATCTGTGAAAATTTCAGGAAGATCAAATTGATAGTTACGGAGATTTCCTCCTACAAACAAACAGGATCGGTCCATTTTTGGACCTAGTCCCCATATGGATATAGCATCCGATATGAACTTTTTCATATCTGCAGCCAAAAAAATTAAGAAAAATCCCACTCAAATTTGGTTTTTGCTTATTTTCTATGTCCAGTTAGTTGGGCCTAAGAGATAGGGTTTCTAAACGCATGGTATAGGGTATCGTATAGTCGGTCTAGACCGACTATATTTTGCTTACTTGTTCTTATTGGAAATAAGACAAAAATCCTTTTTAAACTCTTTCTTTTAACTCCTACTCTCTGTCTGTCTGTCGCGGGCCAACCAGATTCCCCCTTATCCAATTGATCTGAAACTTGGCCCCCATAGTCTTGTTGTGACTACAGATTAATTTTGGAGTAGTCACGCATAGTCAAGCATAGTCACGAAGTGATCTAAATGTCATTTCCCCTCATTCGAACGATCTGAAACTTGGTCTACACACTTGCTGTGAAAAAAGGATTAACTCTGACTTAGTCACGCACAGTCACGCATGGTCATGCATAGTCACAGAGAGATTTAAAACGGATTTCCACTCATCCAATCAATCTTAAACTTGGTCGATATACTTGCTGAAAAGAAAGATTAACTTCGACATAGTCACGCACAGTCTTGCATAGTCACGCACAGTCACGGAGTGATTTAAAACCCATTTCTCCTTATCCGATCGATTTGAAACTTGGTCGGTGGACTTGTTGTGAAAAAAGATTAACTTTGAAAGAATCACGCATAGTCATGCACAGTCAAGGAGTGATTTGAAACCCATTTCCCCTTATCCGATCAATCTGAAGCTTGGTCGATAGACTTGTGACCAAAGATTAATTTAAAAATAGTCACGCGAAGTCGCCCACAGTCACGGAGAGATTCAAAAGTCATATGCATAAGGAAAGAAAGAGTTTTAATAAAAACTTTGTTTTTATGGGTTAGATTATTTAAATATTTATTCAAAATTATTTGAAAAATGAAATATTTTTATGAATTACATATTGCTATTAATATTAATTTAATTTAATAATGGACTCATTTTTAAAGTGGGATAATAATATTATTTGACCGCTTGATCATTGTGTGTTCCTCTTTCAGCAGCATCGTTCATGACATATAAGTTTTGACAAATTTGTGATCCTTGAGCGTAGCCAAATCCTTCATTCTAATCCGATGGGTCGACTTCCAAAAATTCTTTGGAATTTTTAAAGCGATGAAAGAACACGTATGTGTTTGAACTTAAAAATCGCTTAAATTTTTTGTTAACATAAGTGAAGGATAATTGTTGGATTACTTATGATTCGCTTGTATTTTTTTATTTGCTTCAACATTAATTGCTTTAACCATTTTTTTTTAACGCAACACTAATATGTGGATCGAAGAATGGAAGACCAACTGCTTCCTCGGACAAATACTATAAGTGGTTGCTTACTTTTTGTACCCAAGCAAAGGATATATGTATCTCGTTCAGGATAAGCAATTATATATTTATTTAAATTTAGGTTTTAGTTTGGTGCTTCAATTGCTTTGATGCATACAAACCAGGCTTTGGCATAAAAACGAACTATGAAATGACAGAAACGATGTATACCGTTCAGCTTTTTGTCCTATTGAATTGATCACGGAACAAATGCATTTTAAGTTTATAAATAGCATTTGACATCCATCTAGCATGAGAAGTTCACCAGGTATTCGAAAGGAGTTAAAATTCAGCACCGTACTATCAAGAAAACTGACAATTAATTGCAATTGGTCTTTGTAGTCGCGTCTACTATGAGTTTACATCAAATTATAAAGACAGTAATTTAAGATAACTTCACGTTCTTCAGAAGTCAATACTTTAACAATATGTTAATCTTTAAGCAAATTTTGTAATTTGTCTTTTAAATATTATTCCAGTGGTTGCTAAAGCGTTTAAAAGTTTGTACTTCTGGAGCGAGTGTTGTAGCAAATCTAATTTCAAATACTTTTCGTGTTAATAACTCGTAAATATGGTGTCTGCATGGGATATAGTATAATAAATTGGGACCTAGTTTTGCTTCAAGCAGAGCTGCAGCACCTTTTCTACGCCCGTATCATTTGCAGTTTTGTCAAAGGCAATAATTTTAACTAAATTAAGGATTTTAAATTCTTTTACTAAATTAAACACGGCTTCTCATATTTCTTTTCCACTCGATTTAAACTTTGGAATGCCAAGTAATTTACTGAGACCTTGACACTCTTTGTGATTCTTCTAAGTGTATAAGTTTTTTTTGTGCTGACTGTAATCATCATTCATAAAGATGAGAATTAATGTTTCCCTTGAATATATGTACATAAGTATATACTTATATGTATATGTATTTAATTCACTCTGTGATTCAACAATCAATTCCAATTAAAGGTTTGTATTATATTTGTTTTCCATAATTTTTTTTTTTTTTTTAGAAAGTCATTGAAAGCAATTATTCGCCTTTCAAACTGTATTACTTTATTTCGACCTACCACACTTTTCCAAAAATTTACATATATATATATGGGGGATTTCATGTCAAGTGCACCAACTTTTGAAACCGATGTCTTCCGATCGGGATGAAATTTGCACCAAGGTTAGTCCTATTGGATAGTAGTTTAGACACAATTTTTCAACAAGATCGGTCCAGATCTCTCTGAGTTAGAGGGGATCAAAATTTGACATTTTGGCCAAACAGGTGTTTTTTCTCATCATTGTAACTTATTACCCATTGTTCTTAGAAAATTTTCTCCCTAAGAGTTTAGATAGCTATTTCTTCAATATTTCGGAAAAAAATACTTTAAAAAAAAAATTTTTTTTTTACACTTTTTTTTGCTAAATTAAAGCATTTTTTGCCTTTTTTTCCAAAAAGGGCATTATTTTTTCATAAGAAAGCTTAGGATTTTTCCTTTAAGAGCTTTTTGGTCGCTTAGTGGGATGGGAGTGGGATATCTATCAAAATAAATGTTTTGTAACTCAAGACAACGGTTTTTCAATTTTTCACAAATGCACTATTTTGAATTTTTTCCTATTTGTGTCTAAAACCTTACAAATAAAACTTATACTGAGAAACTAGACAAATTAACCTTTCCGATGGTATGTAACATACCTTCATAACATAACAGAAGAGAATGGTTATCTGTAACCTGAAAGAGTTATTTGCAACATTTCAATCTGAACACGAGGATGTTAGAATTGGCTTCATGAAATTAACCCAAATGAGGCCAAAACATTGCGTTTTGGCAGAAAGCAGCGGAACTCACACACTATGCGTTTGCATTTACCATGAAAATGTTAAACTGATGTTGAAGGAAATCAACTTAAAGTATTTAACAGATGATTCGGTAGAAGATTTACACGATTACCGCGATTGCCTTAAATTGACTATGTGTCCTAATGCAACAACTTCTTGCCACTTAGGTGAATGTACCAATTGCCCGAAAACCACATTCATCAAAGAAAATTTAATCAACTCTTTAGATCGAGAATATATAGAGGAGGTCAAATTTGATTCTTGGATTCAAACTGACAGATGCACATTGAAAACAATCATTATAAATGTGGATGATTTTGTGGAAGAAATGTGTACAGGATTGCCAAACTTGAGAAACCATGACTTTTTAGTCAGAGAGCAGTGGTCATTCTTCAAGGATTTGAAGATACATTTGAAGTCTGGTGAATTCGTTATTTCATATGATTTCGCAGAAAACTATAAATATGTTCTTCAGGATGCCATACAAGCATTCCACTTCAATAACGACCAAGCAACTATATTCACAGTAGTTATTTACTACATGAAAGATGAAACACTGGAACACAAAAGTATGGCAATCATATCCGACGATTTAAAACATGATAACGTTACAGTTTATGAGTACCAGAAGAGAATACTAAAATGTCTAAAATCTAAATTTACAGTAAAGAAGGTATACTACGTTTCGGACGGAGCTCGTCAACATTTTAAAAACAAAAGTAGCTTGGCAAATCTTATGGCCCATGAAAAAGATTTTGGAATGCCAGCTGAGTGGCATTTTCATCCTACTGCTCATGGTAAAGGAGCATGTGATGGTATTTGAGCAAACCTTAAAAGAAATGCAGCTAAGTATAGCCTCCAGTGCTCTCATCAAGATCGCATCTTAGATGCGACTGCTCTATTCCATTGGGCAAAGAGTTATTGTAAAGAAACTAAAATAGTTTTTAGTAGCAAAGAGGATCATCAGGAAACATTGAAAACACTGAAGAGCAGATTCGATGCTACGGTAACAATCGATGGCACCGCTCAATACCATGCTTTTATACCGCTTGTCGATGGAAGACTCAAGTTGAAAAAGTTTTCTGCCTCTATTCAATGCGATTTCTTTCCAAAGACAACAAATAAACCACCAGCGAAATCAACAGCTGAACCTAGTAACGCCAAGAAAGGATTGACAAAAAACGCACTAAATAAAGGCGACAAAAAAGCTGGATGAAAGACTGGGTATTTAAAAATTTACAAGACTTAAATACTTCATCAGCTACAATAAATTAAGTATAAAAATAGTTATGATATAAATGGATCTAATGCAATTAAGATTAAATTGTAATAAATTATTTGTCTTTTTAGTTTTAATATTATTATTATTATACACTAATTTAATTATTATTAAAAATAAATAAAAAATAATAATTTTTCAACATTTCTATAGAAAAAAAGCGATTTTTTTCCTGAGGTTAACATATTCTGGGTATTACAGTATCGAGGGTATAAAATTTTAGTTAGGTATGTTATATACCTTCGGAAAGTTTAGTTTGTCTAGTTTCTCAGTTTAAGTTTTATTTGTAAGGTTTTAGACACAAATAGGAAAAAATTCAAAATAGTGCATTTGTGAAAAATTGAAAAACCGTTGTCTTGAGTTACAAAACATTTATTTTGATTGATATCCCACTCCCATCCCACTAAGCGACCAAAAGCTCTTAAAGGAAAAATCCTAAGCTTTCTTATGAAAAAAAAAAAAAAAAAAAAAATGCCCTTTTTGGAAAAAAAGGCAAAAAATGCTTTAATTTAGCAAAAAAAAAGTCTACAAATTTTTTTTTTTTTGAAGTATTTTTTTTCCGAAATATTGAAGAAATAGCTATCTAAACTCTTAGGGAGAAAATTTTCTAAGAACAATGGGTAATAAGTTACATTGATGAGAAAAAACACCTGTTTGGCCAAAATGTCAAATTTTGATCCCCTCTAACTCAGAGAGATCTGGACCGATCTTGAAAAATTGTGTCTAAACTACTATCCAATAGGACTAACCTTGGTGCAAATTTCATCCCGATCGGAAGACATCGGTTTCAAAAGTTGGTGCACTTGACATGAAATCCCCCATATATATATAAGTATTTTTTATTATTTTTTATAAGTTCGACTAACAAAAATATTCCCTTGTAATTAGGCTTACCACCTTTGAATATGTCCAAAAGCGTATACATACATATATTTTGAAGTAAAATAAAAAAAAATTTTTTTTGTAGTTTTTATATTTTTATTCATTTTATATTAGCTAATTAGAAAAACGATAACAATAATTGACTTAATAAATTATTATGACTTAATAAAATAATTAAAATTCTTATAAAAAAAATAAGAAAATAGAAATAGCCGAATACTTAATGTAAAGCTTTCAATTTATATTTTTTGTTCGATTTTGCTGCTTCGATCAATTTTTTGTTTGAATCGTTTTTCTGCTTAATAAAATTTGCAAATTCAGTGCAACTCATCTTATAATTAAAATGCATAAATAATTCTGATTTGACCATATCGGGATGATACCTATTGCGTTCGTTAGTCCATATATTTACCATCACGCTAAAAATGCGTTCAACAAAACAATTATTAGCTGGTATTGCAAAAACAAATTTCCAAAGCTAAATTAATTCAGGTGCATTTGTATTGATTTTAAAATATTCAATCCATTTTTCTGTGCAATTTTTTTCTGTTAATAGGGGTTAAACTTCGTTTAGAATACGTATTTCTGAAAATAACAGATCGCCGTGAAACACTATTCCAAATAAAATAGCTACTTTACAGGATTGATCTCGAGTTATTTGTTCATTAAGGTTAAATGGGCTACAAATAAAATAAAATGAAGTTTCGCTGAAATCTAACCATTTTTCTAAATATGATAACATTCTAGTATAGATTTGGACCCCTCCTTGTTCCAATATATACCGATCGGAGTAATTTAATTTTTTGATTTGTTGGCTTATTTCAAATCCGAAAAATAGTTTTTCCTTACGGTAAGCTAATTCTTTTTTAAATCATTAAAAATTTTAAATATTTGAGACGATTGAATATAATTGCTTTCAACATTTTACATTACATTTTGAAAAAGATGCATGACGTTATGTACGAAAAAAGTGTATAATTCTGCCAATGAATAATCATTTTGGATACCATCTTTATAATGTTCTATAAATCTCCATATTCCCTTATTTACGTTTTCTTCGCCTTTACTGATAAAATAACTTTTTAGGGCATTCCAGTTTTTTAAAAGTCTGTCAACTACTGCATATAATGACAAAAATCTGGTCGGTACATGACGAAGTATAGCGGAGTATTCACAAAATACAAATTCGCAAAATTCTCTTAAGTTTTCAACTTCCTCGGCTGACGACGAAAATACTGCATATACTTTTAAAACTAAATTACCTACATCGTAGCTAAGTAATGCGCATCCAAATTTAGCTTTGTTGTGAAGAATGTGGACATTGCAATGTTCAGCAATTAAGTTATCTGCATTATCTGCTCCGTATGATACTAATTGGTTCGAACTTATTCCAGAGTTTTGTATGCACTTTATAATTTTATCAGCAATAGCACTTCATTGTTCTATAGTGGCACCTATAGTTCCCTTTTCTATGTCAAAGAATCTGATAGATATCGGAAACATTTTCTGTTGCCTTTGTTGGAGGCATCAGTACAAATGGCATACGGACTATTTTGTAGCATTTTAAAAATTAGTTATAAAGAATGTGGTGCTAACACTAATTCGACAAGAGCTTCTGCCATTGTTCGTCCGCATCTAACCTTTTTGGCATTATTTGAATCTTGATAAAGTACCGAATGTAATTTGTTTCCACAATCTTGCGACAAATAACTATGATGATATTTAACACCATGATAAGTCAATATTAACTCTGAAATAGTTACTTCATCATGGATTGCGCTCGAATTTATAAGAAAACTTGACAAAACTTTGGAGGTTGAAAAGTTTTGCATGCGAATTTTATGTCGTTCACTCTGCATGTGGTTTTTTACTGCATAAACACATCTGTATTTAATTGTAAATTTTATATTGCAAATTCTACAAAGCATGAAGTCTGTTTCGTCCATTACTTTAACAATCCAAAGTTTAAAATTACCATCTTGAAGCCAAAAATCATTAAATTTGTATTCACCTCCTGGATTTTGTGTGTGTTTTTTTTTTGGTGTCTTGTTGCTGTCATCTTCAACGCCATCAGTAGCTGCGCTTCTTCTACGGACGCTTCAATTTTTATACCCTATACCACTATGTGGTTTGGGTATAATGACTTTGTGCTGCTGTTTGTAACTACCAAAAATATTTGACCTAGCCCCATCTTTAATTATACCGATCGAATCAGAATCACTATCTGATTCGATTTAACGATGTCCGTCCGTCCGTCTGTGTGTCCATGTAAAGTTTGTAATCAAACTGCAGGTCGCAAATATGAATATATTTTGACGAAATTTGGTATATAAGCTTTTATCGGCCATAGAATGAACGCTGTTGAAATTGGTGAGAATTGGTCCATGTTCAGACCTAGCCCCCATACAAATGACCCCTGTGAAATCGACTTAAATTGCCATAAGATCTAAATTATCATATAAATCTTAGTCAAATATATTCAGTAGTCCAAAAATGATCCCTATGGGACAACTCTTAGTCATAGGCCCCTTATAGAACTGCTTCCCGATCTTCACTTAAATCTATCAAAAAACAAAAATATTGCACATTTATATAAAAAAAAACTTCTATAACCAAAAAACTGTATAATTTTGAATATTTATAAAAAACGTATGTATAGCGTATTCACAAATTTTTTTGATAGAAAAACGTATTATACGCTCGAAAAACGTATAGGTGGCAAGTCTACTCGTAATAAAAATTTCTCAGCAAACATATCAATTAAGTATACTTATCTATTGTTACTTTTAATTTTTAATAAATGTTCTTTCTAGATATTTAAACAAAAATTATCCTCTTGTCAATATCAGTTTTACTTTATTTAAATTTTTGATTTCTGTTTATTTTAAATTTCAATATATAAGTTCAATATATACTGTTTTAATATTTTTATATTGCTTCCCATTCATAACACTGTGTAACAGTAAAAAATACTTGAGATCGATACTTTTTTTCTGGTAGGTCTTGTCGAGTACAACAGGACTCTTATCTTGCGAAACAACTCCAAAATCTTGAGTTACGGATATAAAGCCGGGGTTTCGGCCCTTTTGCACATAAACGTCACTAACTTTGTTAAGTATCAACCGATTTTGATTTTCTCAGCGAATATAGAAAGAAGAATGTGAGGCCTTTCGAAAATATGGACATGATATTTAAGTAATATTGAGACATATGTGCGTATTCCTCTGCCAAACTCTTTCTTTTAATAAATTCTCTATTTTTAAAAATTAGAGTTGTTTTTACACAGTTTTTTTTTTTTTTAGGAACCATATAATTTAAGAGTTCATTATATGAGTTCATTATTTATGAGAAAAATGCAGCTAATGTTAAAAAATCCGTTAAGAATTGACAGAGTTATTAAATTTTTAACAAAATTTTTGGCCATTCAACTCGAAAATGTTTCCGAAATCATTTTTGTTTTATTTTCTCTTTTAAAACGGTGACACAATTTTTGGTTGATGGAAGGATAGTTCACCTTGATTCATATGATTATAATAAAAATGTAGTATATAAATTTAAAGTATAAAAAAGTCAATGGAATGATAGATACACTACATAATTTCTTGGTGAAAATATTCGCCTTGTATATCGCTGAACTGTCCCAGTTTGTCTGGGTAGAAGTATGGATGAGAATGCAGGAAATGAATTTTTATGGATAAGTTGCAGCCCATTTCACCATACGTACTTGAATTTTCATTAACAACCTCGACATAGTCATCTCTCCTGTGATTTCCAAGAATATTGTCACATAGTTCCACAAAACGTTTCCATGCGCATTTTTCAACGGAACTAATTTCTTCATAAAGTTCTCATCTCTCATAATTTTATGAATTTGTTGTCCAATAAAGATAACTAAAAAACATCAGAACAGATTTTGAAATAAATATATAAATACCTCCTTTTATTCTGGCTTTTCTTAATTTTGGGAATACCGCTTTAAGATGGCAAAAAGCTTCGCCGTTTACATGAAGTTCCATTTTACAAATTGCTTGATATATCCTAACTTTAGGTGCAGTGTTGGCAGAATACCATCCTCAGCTTTAACTGATGGACGTTTAAAATGGTTCTCTTACCTATTTGATACGACTCACGAGGTGGCCACACTTTGTGTTATCAGCTTGCAATTTAAATAAAATTGTCAAAACCTTTAAATCACTGATAACTCTCCATTTATGAGTGGTAAAGTTGACGAACCGGAGTATTTTTCACCACTTCGTATGTTTGGAACTGGTGGTAACAGTTTTTCATTATGCAATAAAACAATTTCAGATGTAGATAAAAATATAAAAATCCAATAAAAATAATTTTTTTTTAAAGAATGTGTACTTTTACATGAATCATTAATAACAAGTAAGACAATTATAGTCGATCTAGACCTACTATACGATACCCTATACCATGCGTTTAGAGATACGATACCCTATACCATGCGTTTAGAGACCCTATCTCTTAGACCCAACTAACTGGATGTAGAAAATAAGCATAAACCAAATTTGAGTGGGATTTTTATTAATTTTTTTCGGCTGCAGATATGAAAAAGTTCATATCGGATGCTATATCTATATGGGGAGTAGGCCTAAAAATGGACCGATCCTGACCATGTTTGGTAAGGTCTCTTGAATTTTGCAAAAATATATACAAACAAAATTTGAGGAGAATCAGTGCAATATTTTTGTTTTTTGATAGATTTAAGTGAAGATCGGGAAGCAGCTCTATATGGGGCCTATGACTAAGAGTTGTCCAATAGGGATCATTTTTGGACTACTGATTAATGGATGTAATATATACATACAAACCCAATTTGACTAAGATTTGTATGATAATTTGGATCTTATGCAGTTTGATTACAAGCTTTACATGGACACACAGACGGACGGACGGACGGACGGACGGACGGACGGACGGACGGACGGACATTGTTAAATCAACTCAAAAAGTGATTCTGATCCGATCGGTATAATTAAAGATGGGTCTGGGTCAAATATTTTTGGTTGTTACAAACAGCAGCACAAAGTCATTATACCCAAACCACATAGTGGTATAGGGTATAATCACGCATATCACCGATATCCGTAAATAAGCTACAAATATGAAAAAATGTTTTACGTTTGTCTCACATTTCTGTTTTAATTGTACACATTTATTTGATCAACTTGTAAATTTTTTTTATACAGTTTCAAAGTGATAAACAAAACGTCAAATAAAAAAACCAATAAATTTACATTAGTTTAAGCTCTCATTGTACATTTATGTTGAAATTTTAACTTGGGATAATTATAACAGTGATTTTCAACTTGCGACTCTGTAGCAAACGTGTTCATTATAGTTAGTATAAGATGCGAACTATATACAATGCAAGTAAAATACCAGTTCTCATCCATTGCAGTATTTTAATATTTAATTTAGTGGAATGTAAAGTTTTGTATAAAAGTAAAATATGGCTCTTTAACAATGAATTTTGGCGAGCACTGTTTTAGCAATTTTCTATTATGAATTGTCTACACAAAATTGTAGCTGCATCATACTAGAAACTTCACTAAACGGAAAGCGCATAAAAAGAAAACGAAAAACAGTGTGCATGCATTTATTTAAAAATGTTTTTTTTTGTATTAATAGTTTAATAACTCAGTAAATTTTTAATGGATTTTTTAAACCAAAGCTGAATTTCACTCATAAATAAACATACTTTTATGATAAATTCATAAATTGTACGGTTCATAAATAAAAAATGTATGAAAACATCTCCAAAGTTGAGAAATAAAGAATTTATTAAGAAACTGAGTTTGATAGAGGAATGCGCATTAGGCTGTCCCGTCCTTGAATGAGAAAAATGGTTTTTCGAGCCACACTTTCGCAAGAGGTATCAAAATTTGCGTAATTTTACACAGACCACGGTAGAAGTAATAAAAATCCAATTACATGCCATCTTGAGGGCTCTACTTTTGAAAACGTTTTTACAAACCTAAACCGTATGCTTAAAATAATAAATAAAAAAAAAACGAGATACAAATTTATTTTATTAATATATTTTATACTTGCAATTAATGTACAATAAAATAAAACTTATAATAAATGACTAAAACTTAAAATGTAAACATATTTTTTTGACAAAAATTTGGCATTTCTGCTCGTGATTTCAACCTGGTTCTAATAAGGCCATCTCTAGAAGCAGCGTTAGTTACACTTTGAGAGGCATCTGTTACCAGTTCAACACATCTTTCCACAGCTTGTGTGTGACAAGGAAAGTCAACAATTTCCAAGCTGTTATCTTTTGCCATGATTTGAAGGTCATCATTAGAAATATACCGAAGAACCGGCGGTGCTGTAACCCCACACTCGTGCCATATAATAATTTCGGTGTAATCTCCAGCAGAGAAGTTAATTTTTGGTGGTTTAAATATTCTGTGTTTAGTGGTACTTTCAGCTTCTCTAGCTTTAATTATTCTTTGCAATGCCAGCTCCCGAATGTGGTCTCTATCATCAAACAGCATACTGACAAGTAGATTTTCCGGGTGAGCAAAAAAAGCATTTCTTTCGATAACAGAATCCACAACTGATCGCATATTTTCGGGTAAAAAACGAGAGTACAAAATCAGATGAAAAATATGTTTGGCTCCTTCTTTAAAAGACGTTTTTTGTTTGATTAGAAACCAAATCGGAGCGTATACTTTAACAACGTAATTGACAAGTAGTTGCAATTTTTCTGATGGATTAAGGGTACTTACGTAAACTCTGAGTAGACGATTAGCAAAGGTAAGCCATCTCGAGTGCGCAATTTTTCCAGGTTTTCGGTTTGCCAGCTCAGGACTACAATAACCAGTTTGAACAGCTTTACATATCTCATAAAGATATTTTTGATCCGTACTTAGTTGATCGACCACATTTTTCGGCAAGTCAGGCAAATTACCAGCCACCGCACAAAAAGACACCGTTGTTTCATTTTCACAAGTAACTAATTGTTTTCCAATAAGTCCGGAATATTCTCTAGGTCCCGAAGTGCAACCATCTAAAGTCAAGAATAAATGACGAAGGGGTAACTCATTGGCATGGAGCATACAAACACACCATTGTAGCGGTCTCTTCAAATACTTCTCCAAATATTGAATAACGCCACCCTTCCAACCGGTATTAGTTGCAGTTCCGTCACATCCAATGCAAATCACGTCATCTAAATTCCAACCTTTATCTTCTAATAAAGTTGTGATCGAAGTTAGAATGCCCTTTGCAGTGCCACGACTTGGCGTTGTGTGACCCAAATAAATTGATCCAGGTTCTGCTAAAATTGAGATGTGTTCTTCTAAAATTTCTTTGCGATGGTAACGATCCCCTATTTTCTCACTTATCAGAGTCTTGTCTTTTCGTCCATCAAAGTAAATGCTTTTAATAACAATATTTCCAATGTCTTTTGAATTTTCTTTCCGGACTTTAGATACAGCTCTGTGTATTTTGTTTTTATCGATTACCAGAGTTAAATTTTCGGTAGAAATTAAGCCGAAGTCAGTCAAAACCGCAGAAGCAACAGCAGCAGCAGAGCGAGTCGATAAACCGTATCTATCACAGACCTTAGCAACTGTTGGCAACGGCAATGTATTCCGATTCGTCGTTGAAGTCGAAGGTGTATCTGGCGAAAGTATGTTAGTGGGAGATGCCTCCGTTATCGGATACGTTTCTAGGGAAGATTCACACAGTGAAACACAATTTTCTGGGATAGAATCGGTTTCTTGAGTAGAACGCTGCTTTTTTGCTGCCCTTATGGAATGTTCAGTTTGTCTCTGCTTTCGTTTTATTAATCGAGCTGTTTCTATTTTATCAACTCCACATATAACCATTTTTCTGTAATTTCTTTGATCCAACAAAAAACTTCTTTCATTGATTCGAACTTTCTTAGTTTTAAACAAGAACAAAATTCAAATGAAGTGCATTTGCAAGCAGCAACGTCGAAAAGCTTCTCAGATGACTCCAAAAAACACTTTAGTTTGTTTTCGAAACCATTTTTTCGTTTGCTTTTGGGGTATCTTTTCAAATGGAGGTACTTTTCGAAATAGGATTTGAGTAACTGAATAACTCGTTCCTTTGTTACGATTGGAATCGAAGCTTTGGTCCAAATATTGTCAATCTCTTCAAAAACAATCGCATATATATCTGAATTTGATGGATCTTTTCCATTATACTTTAATTTCATGTTATACTTGATAAATAAAATATATTTAAGAACGTCTCTTATAGTTGGTAGCTGCCGATCATCAAGTTCCTTATATGGTCCCAATATAACACAAGTTGTCTCACTACGCCTCGAACTCATTTTTTTAAATCACAAACACCGCTCTTAATACTGTAACTCAACTGACTAATGTATTATAAATTAGTTTAGTTTTTTTAGTTTTCTTTTTTGGGGAAACCCCAATTTACGTATTTTGGTATTAATAAATATAACAAGTGATTTCGAAGTGTTGCCAGATTTTTTATTTTTTTCATGTTCAAGGGTTTCTATATTTTAGGGAGTAAGCTGTAACTATAAAAGGAACTTAAAAACTGGTTCGTAATAAACAAGAGTTCGCTATAACTGTAATAATTGGTATATAATTTGAAAGTGAATGTTTTGGGTCCGGAAAAAATTTTTTTCCCGGATTTTTTTTTTTTATAAAAAATTCTTTATAACCGGTGTACGTTATAAACGAACTCCACTGTGTCTAGCAAATTCGTAGTCGCCGTTAAAGTGTTGTTGTTATATATAGTCGTGGTATATTTAGTTTAGGTGTCGAAATTAAGGATAGGGAAATATAATCATGAAAATAACTACTTTTTAAAACTTTGAAGATCGGTAGAACCCTAAAGATATTGTTTCTTTTTATTTTTAAAATCATTTTGGGAATCTACGATCAATTACGCAAATTTTAAGAGGTCTTGCGTTAGGGAAATCCAAAAAAAAGAAATTCGGGACAACCTAATGCGCATAGATGTCTCAATATCACTCAAATACCAAGTCACTGCTTTCGAAATGCCTCAGTTTCGTCTTTCTTAATCCGCTGATTTGATATTCAACAATGTTACTGATTAAGTGGACAAAAAGGACGAAATCTCGTTTTTTACCCATAACTCAAGACTTTGGAAGTGTTTCACAAATTTCGAGGACAGAGTCTTGTTGTACCCGACAAGACCTACCATAAAACAGTATCGCATTCAAGGTATTTCTATTTTATTATTTTTTTTTATCACTGTGTAATATTAATTTAGCTATAAGAAACCTATAAATTTTCATAGAATAAATACTTAAGTATATGAAAACAAATTAGTTGTAACGTGTTTAAGGTGCCCATCTTAAACTTATGTTTTATAATAATATTATGAAGTATTATTTTTTGGTACCTATATTATTTTTATATTGTTTAATACGCTGAAAGTTTGTCAATTTGAATTTTTAATAATTATGAAAATATTTTATTTTATTTATTATTTATTATTGTAATTCTAGCACAACAAGACATAAGTCTTATATATTATAGTGCTAGAGGATAGTTGACAATAGTACTGAAGATTAACAAATACAAATATTAATATTATGTATGTATAACTGTTTTGAGTACACTAAGTATAAAAAACATTAAAAAGAAATGATTAAGAAATAACAATCATTATAATAATATAAAATAAACAAAGAAAAGAAAAATATATTTTTAGGACAGAAATTAAAATTTTAATTATAATTGATACGTATATCTTTTTATTTGAATTTTGAAGCAATGTGTGTTGCATTGTATTTGAACATTAAAAGGTAGATTGTTCCAAAGACATCTATAATTGAGCAAATCTTTAAAACACATATTGTTTATCCGATATGTATAATCAGAAATGTGGTCACGACGTTTGATAAATATGTACCGAGCAATATTATTGTATGCAACTTTAAATTTATAAAAATCATCATTATCACAGTTAGCGAATATTTCACAGACGTATAGTACAACAGGAATTAATTATGTTTTTGCCAGTAGCATTCTTATTTCAAGAGATGTTGACGTTTGAACAGCCCAAAGATTCCTAAGCATTGCGTGGACCTTTCCAACGGTTATATTTATATGGGTTTTCCACGAGAGGTCAGTATTGAAAATAATTCCAAGGTTTTTGGCATACTTAACAAACTCAATAGGTGTACTATTGATCATTAGGTTGGCATTAATATTAAGATTGTTTCTTGATATGAAAATTGAGGCATAAGCCATTCATTCTAGGCCAATTGTGTATCTTTTCTAGATCCATGTTTATGTAGTTTGTGCAGTTTAGAACTTCATTAACATTAGTGGTAGCATACAATTGCTCATCATCTGCATACATACTGATTGAACAGGTTGTTGGAACATTTGGCAAATCGTTTATGTATATGCAAAATAGTAATGGACATAAGATAGAGCCTTGCGGCACTCCACGATCGGCTAACAGGGCATCTGATGTTTTACCATTTAATGTAACAGTTTGATATCTCTCACTAAGATAAGAAAGTATTAATTTGCACGCAGAGTCTGAAAAATTAAACAGATTTTTTAGTTTAGAGATGAGTATCAAAGGCTTTACTGTGATCTAGAAGCACTAGAAAGCATACCATGTTTCCATCTAATTTGGCTCTTAGATACGCAACAACGTCTATCAATGCTGTAACGCATCCTCTGCCATGTCTAAAACCTGATTGTTCTTCAGATAATAGACCGTATCTAGTAAGATATTCATCCATTTGTAAAGACATAAGTTTTTCAAGAATTTTTGACAAAAACGGTAATATAGCAATTGGACGATATTCATTGTTGGTTTTAGTTATTGGAAATATTTTAGCTTTCTTGCACTCAGCAGGATATATCGATTGTTGTAAGCACCGTGTTAAATATGTATGTGAGAAATGGCAGTAGTTTGACGAAAATCATTTTTAAAAACTTTTGCCGTTTTCTTTTCTGACAAAAAATGTCGCCCTTTTTTTGCCCTTTCTTCGAAAAGTGTATTTCTTTATATATTCTGAATTAAAAGCAACCTTATCTTATACATCAATCGATAGGTCTCAAAGTCGAGCCATCGTAAATCACAAAAAATTCCAGCCATTGACTTTTTGCAGGTCATAGTGTGAGAATATTTCCCAATTGTTCCCCTTTTTTGAATATTTTCACCCTCTGACTTCCAAGAGGATAATAATAAAAATTTTTTTGCATTTATGAACACAGCACTTTGAGACCTTTCGATTAATATATAATATAAGGTTGCTCTTAATTCAGAGTGTATAAAAAATATACTTTTCCAAAAAAGGGCAAAAAAAGGGCAACATTTTTTGCCAGAAAAGAAAACGGCATAAGTGTTTATTCCATCCATACCAGTAGCGTTTGATTTTATTGAGTTAGAAATTTTAAAAACTTCATGTTGATCAATACAACGAAAGCAGAATGTATTCTCGACAGGAACAGTAGATATTTCTTCATATACATATATTTATAATAGGTTTTGGTATTTTAATGTCAACAAAACAATTATTTAAATATGCTAAATCAATATCGGAGTTAATAGTACTATTGTTTTTAACTCCTATGCCTATGGCACGAATCTCTTTCCATTTACTTCTACTTCCAATCGAGGAAGAGAATTTACGAGTATAAAATATTGATTTTGATATTTTTATATTGTCCACAACTTTCTTTCTTAGGGATTTAAATATCGATTGTAAATATGGCGTTTTATACTTTTTCCATCTCTTGTAGGCAGCATCACGTTCAGCAATTAGTTGCTTGATTATGGTATTGAACCATGGTGGCTGAATAGCCTTGACAGGTTTAGTTTTTTCAGGCACGCAGTCATAAAATATCTTATTAATTTCATTTTGTATAAATAATACCTGGTCATTGACATTGTAAGATTTTCAGCGAAAATCGTAAATAGTAAAGAATAATTCTGATCTATTTTATTCATCCTAAATTTTCGGTTTAAATCTTAAAAATATTTTCATAACTCTTCAAAATTCTTAATCACAAATTTTCAGGACACTATATATGGGGCTGGGAATCTGTCTATTGCTGGAGGCAATTATCTTATTCTTTTGCGACCATCTAAAAAACTTCAAATATTATTACTTATTTGTTTAAAATATTATTTTTGGCTTTTTAATGTCGCGTGAGTGCAACTCGGCATTTGGTTTGAAACATCTCCATGAGATTATGAATGAGAATTCATTTGCTCAATTTAAGTTCCAAGACTTTCGGTTGCATAATACTGCAGAAAGTTTATGTAAAAGCGGTGCTATACCCCATGATACGACTCCACCATTTTAAGTTCAACTACTCACATCAGTAATTAATGTACTCGAGCAAGCGTTCAGGAACTTTATTATCAGTGTATTCCAAATATATGATAAATATTTACGTGCTATGACCACCTGCTCCCTTACGCTCATTTTTCACTCGTTTACCCCAATCCATAATTCATTAGGTTCACACTATGTTTCATGGGTGCCGCTTTCATAGTTTTCCAGTTAATTTTTCTATGTAAAATGCCACTAACACGCCCATTTAGAGTGCGACTATTTAATATATTTGATAATAATTTATTACTTTATTGGCAATTAATGTATTCGTACAAAGTTTCACAATGCTTTTCTTTCATAGTACTCCAAATATGCGATGATAAATAATTAATCTTTGTAGAAAGTACCACGTCATCCAGTTCCAAGCTATATTTTAAGTTCCCAGACGCTGGAAGTTATTGAAACATCGATTGGAAAATTTTTACCGTACAGACATACACACACCAAACAGATCTAATAACAAGCAAGAACATTATAGTCGACCATACGATACTCCAAACAATGCGTTTAGAGAAAGGGTCTTAGGACCAACTAATTGAATAAAGAAATTAAACGTAAACCCAATTTCATTGGCACTGTTATTAAATTTTTGGGACTGGATCGAAACATGAACCGATCTGACCATGTTGGATAAAGTCACTTACTTGTTCAAAAACATATACACAATCCTTCTTCATTAACCATTCAATCCTATATTCTCTTCCGCATATGACCGCAACATAACATTTGTCATTCATTTTCCTTCAATTGCAGTCCTAGGCTTTTGGAGGTTCGGGCATTAATGACAGTAGGGTATCCAACTCTATTGACTCGTTGGAACATCGTCGGAATGTGGGTAGTGTAGCACTATTCTATAGATACTATCATGTGAAATGTTCTTCTGAGATCAGTAAACTCATTCCTAGTGCCCGAGTTTCTGTTCACTCTACCCGCTTCTCTAGTAGATCACATTACTTTGTAGTCTATTGTCCAGTTGATTCCACAGCGCATTGTGTATGGAATGAACTCCCCGCAAAAGTCTTTCCTGAGAGTTACAATCTAATAAAATTTAAGTCAAATATCCACAAACCCTATTCCCTCATTCCTCCTTCCCATAACCTATTTTCCTGAAATCAACACAATTTACTGCATTTGTAGGGGGAATCCCCTGGGGAATCGAAATTTGAAAAATATATGTGCAATATTTTTGTTTTTTGATAGATTTAAGTGAAGATCTGGAATCAGCTTTATATGGGGGTTATGACTAAAAACGGTCCTATAAGGTTTATTTTTAGACTACATATTAATGGATGTAATTAACATATAAAATCCAAATTTGACCAAGATCTATGTCAAAATTTTGATTATATGGCAATTAAAGTTGTCTGAAGATGCATCGATTTTCACCAATTTCAATAGTATTCGTTCTAAGGCTGATAAAAGTTTATACACCAAATTTCATCAAAATATTTGGGCCTATAGTTTCACCGCTAAAACAACTCAGAAAGTGATTCTGAGTCGATCGGCGAAAACAGGTGGGTCGAGGTCAAATATTTTTGGTAGTGTCAAATATCAATACAAGCGAATTTTTCCCTGAGCATTATGTGTTGTGGTAGTAAAAGAATCGAGTTTTCAAACATGTTATGATTCTTTGCAACTGTTATGGACATTAAGCCCAAAGCTTCTGGAGGGAATCGAACCCACGATCCCCGCATGATAGGCAAGCACGTTACCTACTCACCTACGGGGGCGCTTTTTACAAATATATGCTATTTTTACAAATTTCTAAAATTTTTTTTATTAATTAATAATATACATATTTGTAGCCTTCGTACAATCATTTATTGCTGGAGTAGTACGCAAAGGCTTTTCATTCCGTTTGAATTTCATTGAAATATTGTCACCGAAAAATAACGAGTTATTATTGAAAAATAAAAGCATTACAATTAAAGTCAACAAAACTGTATAACACTTTATTTTATAACTTCGCAGAAATGTTGAGAATTAGCATAGGTTGTCAGCGATTCTACAAAAAACAAGTAAGAAAATCATAGTCGGTCTAGACCGACTATACGATACCCTATAGCATGGTTTAGAGACCATATCTCTTCGGTCCAATTAATTGGATATAGAAAATAAGCGTAAACCAAATTTGAGTGCCATTTTTTTTTGGCTGTAGATATGAAAAAGTTAATATCGGGTGCTATATTTATATGGGGACTAGGTAGAAAAATTATATTTTGAATTATATTTTGAAACAAGTAAGAAAATTATAGTCGGTCTAGACCGACTATATGATACCCTATACCATGAGTTTAGAGACCCTATCTCATAGGCCCAACTAACTGGACATAGAAAATAAGCATAAACCAAATTTGAGTGGGATTTTTATTAATTTTTTGGCTGCAGATATGAAAAAGTTCATATCGGATGCTATATCTGTATGGGGACTAGGCCCAAAAATGGACCGATCCTATGTTTGGTAAAATCTCTTGTATTTTGCAAAAATATATACAAACAAAATTTGAGAAGAATCAGTGGAATATTTTTGTTTTTTGATAGATTTAAGTGAAGATCGGGAAGCAGCTCTATATGGGGCCTATGACTAAGAATTGTCCCATAGGGATATTTTTTGGACTACTCATTAATGGATATAATAAACGTATACAAACCCAATAACGCGTACAATGCCAATTTGGATCTTATGGCAATTTATGTCGATTTCATAAGGGTCATTTGTATAGGGGCTAGGTCTGAACATGGACCGATTCTCACCAATTTCAACAGCGTTCATCCTATGGCCGATAGAAGCTTATACACCAATTCTCAGCAAAATATATTCATATTTGCGACCTGTAGTTTGATTACAAGCTTTACATGGACACACAGACGGACGGACGGACATAGTTAAATCGAATCAGTTAGTGATTCCGATTCGATCGGTATAATAAAAGAGGTAGTTACAAACAGCAGCAAAAAGTCATTACACCCTATACCACTATGTGGTTTGGGTATAATAAAATCCATATTTATAGCTATACGCGTGACTAATATTTTGTCATTTACGCTTTGCATTCTCTTTCTGCTGATAAGAAAGCAAGCAGACAGCGAATTTTTCCATGGCATAAGTATTTTGACAAAATCTTTGTGGCAGTGGTCGCGTACTTTTTAGCAAATGACAATCAAATAACTTTGGTATTTACATTTTATTCACATTTTTTTTTATAATATTCAAATAAAATATTGAATAAAAGTTATTGGAGACCATGGTAAAAACGGCTGAGTTAAGCTGTGTTGCGAGAGCTTCAATATTGTCAATTTTAATTCTGGCGTAGCAGTAAAACCCATTGTAATTGAATTTAATTTATCGCGACAATCAGTGCACTATCAAATTAACAAATTAAGAAACATAATGACATCGGAAACTAACCTAGATCAGGTGCTAAACGCAAAACAATGTTAATTGAAGACCGAATCCTTCTGCGGGAATTTCACAAAAATATTCTAAAGCCTCAATCTACTGCAAATCAATGAAAGAAGTCGGCCATGAATCTATTCAGTGAGCGTATCTATATTTTCCAAATGGGGTGCTACCGATTTGTTTATCACATTTACTGCGAACCCGAAATGGAATGAAATTACAGAAAATTTAAGTCGTGGGGAACAAGTATGCGATAGACCCGATTTGGTTGCTCGAGTTTTCAAAATCAAACTCTACTCTCTCATTGATGATTTGGCAAAACATGATATTTTTGGGAAGTCAATTGCCTATGTCTATTCTATTGAATTTCAAAAGCGCGGTTTACCACATGTACACATTTTGATTACACTTGCAGCAGATCATAAATTCACAACATCTCACAGGATTGACGAAGTTGTGTCTGCCGAAATACCATCACAAGAAAGCAATCCCCGTTTGAGAGAGGTGGTGTTGCGCTGTATGATGCATGGACGGTGTGGCTCAAGATTTCCTAACGCACCATGGGAAATGCTCAAAAAATTTCCCGAAACCATTTAATAATATCACGTCACCAAATATCAATGGCTACGCATTATACCGTCGTCGATCAACCGATCAGGTAGAAGTCAGTGGTGTACAAATGGATAATCGTAATGTCGTTCCCTATAATTCGTATTTAGCGTTAAAATATAATGCGCATATTAACGTGGAAGTATGTACATCTCTCCGTGCCATCAAATACATCTATAAATATATCTTCAAAGGATTTGACTGTGCTAATGTTGCCATAACATCCAATGCAGAGTCGAAAATTAGATACAATGAGATCACTAATTGTATTAATTGTTGCTATGTTAGTGCTCCAGAAGCAATTTGGCGTTTACGAGAATATCCAATACATGATAGGTCACATAATGTGATGAGACTTCCTTTCCACCTATCGAATCAGCAAAGAGTCATCTTTTAGGAAGGCAATGAGGAGGAAGCATTATTGAGAGCAAAAACAGGATCAACAAAACTACAAGCATGGTTCAAACTCAATGAAATCCCTCATCATTACGTATTTTCAAAGGGAAGTTGGCAAGTCAGAAAGCGAGGCGGTGAAAAAGTTGTGACAAGAATGTATACAGTTGGAGTAAAGGACGAAGAAGGATTTTACTTGAGAATCTTGCTTTTACACGTACGAGGTGCAACAAGTTTTGAATCGTTGCGAGTAGGAGACAACATTGTTCACCAATCTTTCAAAAGTGCAGCAAGAGGCTTACTTGAATCAGATGATGAATGGAATTACTGTTTAATTGATGGTGCAATATACTTATTGCCAAAACAGTTACGGGAAATGTTTGCATATATTTGTTCCTTTAGTCAGCCCTCTCGACCTCACACATTATGGGAGAATCACGTCGCTGATCTTATACTTGACTACCAGCAAAACGATCCAGAAAATGTTGCGATCAATAAAGCTCTCCATGACATTAATTATATTCTAAAACAACATGGATTATCATATGGAAGTCTAGGCTTACCAGTCCCAATAGGAAGTGATCATGCCGATGAAGTTCAAGGTTTTGACATTTAAGATGAGGAACGCGATGCTAATGTAAGAATAGCAAAACTCAATGATAAACAACTTGATGCATTTAATCGAATCGTCGCAGCAATTTACAATTCAAATTTAAGAAGTCGATGTTTTATCTCGACGGTCCAGGTGGCTCTGGAAAAACTTTTCTTTACGAAACACTGTTAGGATTCATAAGAGGTAGAGGAGAAACAGCGTTGGCATTTGCAACAACTGAAATTGCATCAACATTACTAAAGCGGGAGGACAATTCACAGCGGTTTCAAACTTCCAGTTCCACTGGTGGATACATCAGTCTCATCTATGCGAATCAATTCACCTGAAGCTGATAATTTGCGAAACGCTTCTCTCATTTTGATTGATGAAATTACGATGTTGCCGCAAAACGGACTGCGTTACATCGATAAACTTTTAAAGGAAAATATGCAAAGTGATACGAGTTTCGGAGGCAAAACAATAGTTGTCGATGGCGGTTTTCGGCAGACGCGTCCAGTAGTTCTTTGCAGCCTGCATTAAATCGAGTCCATTATGGAATGATTTTAACCAGCTAACTATATCGACAAATATGCGGAGCGTGGGTCAAAATGAGCACAATGATTGGCTTCTAAAAGTGGGATCAGCAAAATTGCCTCGGGTAGCTGGAATATATGAAGAAGACATTGTTGAAATTCCCACGGATACAATATTAACTGGAGACTTGATTGGGCAATTTTCGGCAACTTGCAGCAAATGTCAATGCAGGATCTTTCAAAACGAGTCATTGTAGCGCCTACAAATGCGCAAACATTAGAAATGATTAGGAAGATAATAGATTTGATTGAAGGTAGCTCTCAAGTCTATTATAGCGCCGATTCTGTAGTCAGTGAAGATCTAAATGATGCACTCCATTTCCCTGTGGAATTCTTAAATGAACAAACTCGTTCCGGCATACCACCTCATGTGTTGCTGCTGAAGAAAGGTGTTAACATTATGTCGATGAGAAATTTGAACCCCAAAAAAGGTATCTGTAATGGAACTCGATTGATTGTAGAAGAGCCTGGACGAAATTTAATTAGAGCGAAAATCATTTCAAAATGCAACCAAAATGGTACGGTTCTAATTCATAGGATTGATCTCGCCCCAACCGACACCATATTACCTTTCATATTAAAACACCGCCAGTTTCCTGTGATTCCTGCATACGCAATTACCATAAACAAGGCTCAAGGTCAGTCATATGATTACGTTGGCATTAATTTGGAGACCGCGGTATTTTCACACGGCCAACTGTATGTGGCTTTGTCAAGATCAAAAGTTGCAAGCCAAGTTAAGATACGTATTCAATCGAACCCAAAGCAAGGAAAACTATTAAATCACCAACGATATTTCACATGAAATATAGTTTTTCCAGAGATTCTAAATTGAAAAACTTTTTTGCCTAATATTTCTTATCTGTTTTGATACTTATGTAAATCATTTCTACAAACACAATCTTTTTCATATGTACATAAGTAACAATATAATTTTTAATTTACTACTATATTAAAAGAAATTTAATTTATTATAAATTTTTCGTGTATTTAAAGTTAAACTGTTTTATTCATAATTTTTAAACGGACGCCTAGGCGCCACACAATCAACTAGTTTTCTCATATCTTTAAACGAAGTAACTTGTGCGTTAGTCTAGATTTAAAAGTTAAAGTGTATAAAATATATAAAGACTAAGCTTTAATTATTTGTGCATTAAGCTTTAATTAAATAAATATTAACTATTTACGAAATAATTTCTCGCTCGAGAGTGAAAATCAGACTTGTGATGCCATTATAGCATGAACATAAGTGAAAAATTCTATTCGTTGTGAATAAATCAGAATTATCTTTTTTTTTGTGAGTGTGCATGATTTCAAATTACACTAATTTGCTACAATAACAACTACCATACAGAATATAAGGACAGAAGACAATAAAAACAACTAAGAAAATTATAGTCGGTCTAGACCGACTATACGATACCCTATACCATGCGTTTAGAAACCCTATCTCTTAGGCCCAACTAACTGGACATTGAAAATAAGCAAAAACCAAATTTGAGTGGGATTTTTATTAATTTTTATTAATTATCAAAAATGGACCGATCCTGATCATGTTTGGTAAAGTCTCTTGTATTTTGCAACAACATATACAAACAAAATTTGAGAAGAATCAGTGCAATATTTTTGTTTTTTAATAGATTTAAGTGAAGATCGGGAAGCAGCTCTATATGGGGTCAAAGGGATCATTTTTGGATTACTCATTAGTGGATGTAATGAACGCATACAAACCCAATTTGAGTAAGATCTATATGACAATTTGGATCTTATGGAAATTTATGTCGATTTCATATGGGTAATTTGTATGGGGGCTAGGTCTGAACATGGACCGATTCTCACCAATTTCAATAGCGTTCATCCCATGGCCGATAGAAGCTTACATACCAAGTTTCATCAAAATATATTCATATTTGCGACCTGCAGTTTGATTACAAGCTTTACATGGACACACAGACGGACGGACGGACGGACGGACGGACGGACGGACATTGTTAAATCAACTCAGAAAGTGATTCTGATTCGATCGGTATAATTAAAGATGGGTCTAGGTCAAATATTTTTGGTTGTTACAAACAGCAGCACAAAGTCATTATACCCAAACCACATAGTGGCATAGGGTATAAAAACTAGATTTTTTTTTTTTGATTTTTTCACATAGTTTTTTTTAGCAACTGGAGTTCTTTCACAAAAACTTTAATAAGTCAAAAACCGCAAAAAACCGCAAAAAGATATTCTGGAATATAATAGCTGAAATCTTATATTTTAAGAGCATATAAGCGGATTTTCCCGGTGACACCCAGAAGGTTGTTGCAACTCAATGCATATGTTAAAAATACCAATGCGCGCAAAAATAATAATAATTATTGAATTTTAGGTACACACTGCAAATAAAGTAAACAACTTTGAACTTTTATTTTTGATGTGGAATTTTATCTTTTTTTACCCGGTTGTGAAAGTTAAAGTTCGTCTTTTCAATTAATCACCACTTTTGATAGAGTTCGCCCCTCTGTGCGGGGTACCCGGGTGCGCATGTTGCGATGGTTAAATCTTTAGCAAATTTTTTTTTTTTTAAATTATAAACGGAGCAAGAAATTAAATCTAGAATCTTAATTCGCTTTCTTTTAAGTTAAATAACGACGATTTAGAAGCTGGTTTAAAAATTTTAATTGTTAATACATTTTATTTTCACGTAAATATACCTAGGAACTAAACTTAGAGAATGGTTGATAGATAATGAAATAAATTTTAGATGTAAACTTTATGCATCTAGCTTACCTTCTTATCCTAGAACAGTGTCGTATCTGGACGTATGTATTGCTGATTGCAGACTTCATATCATTACAGAGAACAACACGCTAAACTGCCTCAAAACCTTAGATTATGATAGTGATCATCAGGCTATACAAATACATGCTTATATGAATAGTGAACAACAACTTTTTACTTTCATAAATGAAACGCAAACTTTTAAATACAACTATAACAAAACAAATTGGAAAAAGTTTAAAAATAAAATAGTACAAAAACTTGACAGTAATATACAGATACCAAAAAATCGAAATCTGTTAAATTCTGAAATAGATTCTCATATTAATGATCTCAATGAAATAATTATAGAAACTTTAGAAAATTTAACACCTAAATACAAAAATCTAGACCCTTTTCATAAAATAAACAGCCCAATTATAAAAAAGCTGCACGCAGAAAAAAGTAAAATACTTACAATAATTAAAAAAACACAATAGACTCGAGCATACCTTAGCAGAACCTGCACTGAAAACACTTAAAGCTAAACTGAAACTAATTAAAAACCTTTTAAAGGAAAATATTACTAACGTTTTAAACAAATACGTACAAGAAAAATTAACAAAAATAAACCCTAAAAATGCGAAAAATATGTTTAAAGAAATTAAGAAAACTTTTAAAAGGTTTAGCCCTTTAATTCTTCAGAACATAAAAATTCCACAAAATTTTGAATATTTTCTGAATAATGTGGAAATAGACTAAAGAAATTTAGAAAAATATAGTTTAAATAATTATATTATACGAGATCAAGATCAAATGTTAGATGCTATTGGATCATTTTTGGAGTCAGTTCATGCTAGCAAACAGATAGATCATACTAATAGTACACAACTACAAGTTGATGAAGCTTTTAATAAATTCATGGAAAGAAAAAAAAATTTTGAAAATAACCAATCTACTATAATGCATTTCAACGCAAAAAAATTCCGATAATCTAAATGAAGGACAAGCCGGTGACTATTTCATAACGAGGGAGAAAATAACATATATTTTCTCCCGTTTAAAAGGTAAATTATCATCAGGAATTGACACAATACCGAGTCCAGTATTAAAAAATATTCCAGAAATAATGATTTTCGAATATTGTAGTCTTTTTAATAACATGATAAATAATTCATATTTCCCCCAAAAATGGAAAAAAGCTAAAGTTGTTCTTTTAGCAAAAAAAAAAGAAAAAAAAAACAAAGATACGAGTAATCCACAAAATCTTCGTGCAATAAGTTTACATCCAAATATAAGCAAAGTATTTGAATTGTGTATTAACAATAATATAAACAAATTCTGTAATAATACAGGATTGATAAATGAAAAACAGTTTCGATTTAAATACAAGCATTCAACTACAAACGCAATACAATTACTCACTTCCAATATTAATTGGAATTGGAACAGGAAACTATGCACTTGAGCTTGTTTAATAGATATGGAAAAAGCCTTTGACAGCATATGGATACCAGGTTTAATATTCAAATTACTTGAATTTAAGTTTCCAATACATCAAATAATACTCATTTATAATATGAATAGCGAAAAATCCTTTATAGTATTTCACCTTCAAAATCATTAATGGCCTACAACAAGGTACTGTAAACTCTCCCATTTTATTTAATCTTTTTATTCTAGATCTGCTTAACAAAACAGAAAACATATACCACGCCGACAACACAATCCATAAAATAAAGAATCTTTTAACACAGTAGAACAATTTGCAGTTGACTGCAACATGAAAATAAATGCACAAAAATGTGAAACGATTTTATTTAGGCCCTCTGTCGATAAATGTAACAACAATATAAAAAGAAACTGGAAATATTTTGGAATTAAATCGAATTTAACTAACACCAACATACCCAATAAACAAGTAGGCAAATACTTAGGCATTCACTTAGACAAATTCTTATACTTCAATACCCATGTAAACGAAATAACTATGAAAGCACGAAAGGCATTCTTTGTATATAAATCCTTATTTTATTCTAAACATATAAAATCTAAGATAAAAATAATTATGTACCAATCACTTATTAGACTAATCCTCACATATGGATGCCCAATTTGGTTCAATATCTCACCTTCTTCCATGGAAAAATACGAGTCTTCGAAAGGAAATGTTTAAGGGCTTGTACGTCATTATTTAGATCGTCAGATAGTAATTATGTAAAATACGTTTCAAATAAAAAACTATATAATTCATCTAATATAATTAGAATAGATAACTTTATAATTAACTAGATGTAACCCGGTGTGCTTCGCTACACCCTCCACCTCCTCCCCTCCCGAATCGTTATTAAAAGGCTCTCTCATTAATACAGAAATTCAGATATATCACATTTAATATTAAGTTTGTGCGGGGGTACCACGCGCATTTGCCTAAACCCGCCCAATTTTTTGTTTGACTACTCACGTTAATACTAGATGACCTGAGACAAATTTGCAAAGCTTTCTCTAGCATAGTACTTAATATATATGATATTAAAAATGCACTTTGTATGGGAGGTGCCACGCCCACTAAAAATATTTAGAAAAACTAATGCCTGTAGCACTCCCATATCCGCAGTAAGACTATGTGAAAATTTCAGGAAGATCAGATAAGTAGTTACGGAGATTACCTCCTAAAAAACAAACAAACAAACAAAGAAACAAATATTACCACTTTATTATGTTAGTATAGATTTTTTATTTCAATGCTTGCTGATGCTGATATATAATGTTTTTTGTTTTTTTCATTCGGTACAACAATTATCACATTTTTCGGCGTTCCTACCTTGGAGTAAGGTACATGTAGCTGCCCATGAGAAGAAGATGGATTATCCATATTGGATCTGGCAACACTTACTGTTGGCCTTGAACTTAGAATATCATTTGGCATTTTTTCATTTTAGCGATTTTTGATTTTGCCCATTTTTGATTTTGAAGATTTTTGTTTTTAGGCGATTTTTATTTTCGCGATTTTTGGGTTTGGCGATTTTTGATTTTGGCGATATATTTTCCACGACAAATCACATTGATAACTAATGAACTTGTCAAAAAACTGTCGCTTTCGTAGTGCATCATATTTTTTACATAGGAGGTGCCACGCCCACTAATCCCATCTCGCCCAATTTTTATTGGACTACTCACATTAATATCTGATGGACTCATGCAAAATATGTAGTCTTTCCCTTTTATAGTACACCAGTTATATGATATTAGACATCTACTTTGCATGGGCGGTGCTACACCCACTGATTCGATCACGCCCATTTTTTTGTTCCACTAATCATACAAAGAATCTATCGGCTCACGCAAAACCACAAATCTCTCTCTTTTACAGTACTCCAGATATATGACATTAAATAATTACTTTGCATGGGGAGTGCCACGCCCATTGGTGTGAACCCGCAAATTTTTTGTCCGACTACACATACTAAGATCTGATGGTGTCGTGCAAAGTGTCGAAGCCTCTCTTTTTTAGTACACCAGTTATATGATATCATATATTGACTTTGTACGGGCGGTGCCACGCCCACCGCTCCTATCACGCCCATTATTTGTCCAACTAATCGCATGCATAACTTATTGGCTCACACAAAGTTCCAAGACTCTCACTAAAACAGTACTTCAGATATATGGCATTTTGTATTTAATTTGTATGGTAGGTGTCACGCCTATTGGTCCGATACTGCCCATTTTTGGTCCGACTACTCACACTAATAATAGGTGACATCAGACAAATTTGGAAAGCCCTCTCTGTCACAGTACTCGAGATATATAATATTAAATTATTACTTGTTTGGTAGCTACCACGTCCACTTATCCGATCCCGCCAATTTTCGGCTTAGCTGCTAATATTAACAATTGGTGACCTCACACACATTTGCAAAATTCTCCCTATCATAGTACTCAATATATGTATATGATATTAAAAATATACTTTGTGTGGGAGGTGCCACGCCCACTAAAAATATTTAAAAAAATTATAGCCTATAGCACTTCCCATATCCGCAGTGACGGAGATTACCCTCTACAAACAAACAAACAAACAAACAAACAAACAAACAAACACACATTACCTCTTTATAATATTAGTATAGATCTAATCAGGAATAATATTTTAAAGTGCACATCGTGTATTGAAAATAATCTAATAATGGCACCGTACTATGCAAATGATATTTATATAATAAATATTTTAGAAAAAGGTTTTGTGCCACCCGAGGCATATTTATACTTAGATAAGTTAAATATAATTCAGGATGAAAATGGCATTCCTATTTTATATCAAAATTTCAGACGGGCCAATATCAAAGCAATTGATTGTAATTCTCCAAATAATAATATCAGGTATGACACAAGTATATCTAACAAAGAACTTCACATACTGCAAAGATCAAAAGCCAAAAAATTTTGGTGGCTACATGAATAATTAACTAAAATTTTTCTTTTAACATTTAGACCTTAGTTTTTATCCTTCTGCCAAGATACAAGTAATGTTTTTAATAAATTTTTCATTACAAAATAAATTTATATTTGCTGTGTATTTGTATATACAAAATAAAAATACTAATTATTGTAAATCAATACCTATTCTTATATTAAAAATACTAGAGAGCTCGTTTCTGGGACTTTGTATATTTGTATATATAACTTTCTTTATAACTAGTGTTTGTTATAGTTTAAGAATTTCAAAATTGTGAATAAATAAACGTACAAAAAAAAAAAAAAATATATATATATAATTTATACCTAGGTGGGTACCCCGGTACCCGGGTATTAACACAAGGGTTAATTAAAATGATTTATATGTATATAACAACCATCTATATAATTTATTTTTATCACGTGATTCATTAAAATCACTCAGCATTAATAACTAACTATAAAGGCAATAAAATTAAAGAGGATTTTATTTCAAAATATATGTGGCTTTCCTACTTATGATAGTTAAGCTTAACTGAGACTCTGATCCAATTAGCCATTAAAGTTTTTTCATTAACGTTTTTTGTTGCTCTTGTTCACTTTCGTTATGCGCATTCTAGGTAAGACGCCTAGACCATTAATTTTAATCAGGACAATCCCCTAAAATTTTCACAGTTGTTACTGAATTAAATTTTTTTTTTAATAATCAATTTTTAAGCATATAAAGACATACACATATGTTTTTCTGTTATAACTTCTACTTAGATTTTCTATTGATAATGAATACTTCCGAATAGCAAAGAAAAAAAAAACGAATTTGAAAACGTTGTTTGTGCTACTTAATTTTTTTGTGCCACTTACTTTAGCAATACGCAAAAAGAAACTGTAGATAGAATATTGACTATGATGATAATATAGTTTTCAATGCAATAGTAATGTTTAAACAACAAACCAACCATCCGAAATGGTAAACGATCGATGCCAAAATCATGTAAACTTTGTATACTCGTACGTTCGTAAGTGTAGAAATTGAGGAAAATTGAAAAAAGCACTTGAAACTAAATTATGTGGAGAAATTGTTGGAAATTGTAAGGCGAAACGTAAAATGTGTTTGTGTGCCATCTGTATGTGTGGTGGAATATATAAGACAGATGGTTTGTTTGGTTGAACAAATGTAGAAAATTAAAGAAAGTATTCGAAATTCAAAAGGGAGTTGGGTAAACTAGTCTTACCCAATTGAACATACATACATACAGCTGAATAGTAGCACAAAAGTCAACATAATTTCTGTTTTTATACCCTATACCACCATGTGGTTTGGGTATAATGACTTTGTGCTACTGTTTGTAACTGCCAAAAATATTTGACCCAGAGCCATCTTTTACTATACCGATCGAATCAGAATCACTTTTTGAGTCGATTTAACAATGTCCGTCCGTTCGTCCGTCCGTCCATCTGTGTGTCCATGTAAACCTTGTAATCAAACTACACGTCGCACTTAAGAATATGTTTTGATGAAATTTGGCATATGAGCTTCTACCGGCCATAGGACAAACGCTGTTGAAATTGGTGAAATCGGTCCATGTTCAGACCTAGTCCCCATGCAACTGACCCCTATGAAATCGACATAAATTGCCATAAGATCCAAATTCATATAGGTCTCAGTCGGGTTTGTATGTGTTTAGTATATCCATTAATGAGTAGTCCAAAAATAATACCTATGGGAAAATTCTTAGAGCTGCTTCCCGATCTTCACTTAAATCTATCAAAAACAAAAATATTGACAGATTTTTCTCAAATTTGATTTGTATATATTTTTTCAAAATATAAGTGACTTTACTAAATATGTTCAGGATCGGTCCATATTTCGACCTAGTCCCCATATAAATATAGCATCCGATATTAACTTTTTCATATCTGGAGCCAAAAAAATTTATAACAATGCCACTCAAATTTGGTTTATGCTTATTTTATAGGGTCTCTAAACCGTGGTATAGGGTATCGTATAGTCGCTCTAGACCAACTATAATATCTTACTTGTTTTTTCTTCATTTGTGGTAAAGAACTTTGGTATAGCTTTTACATACACTGCACTGTGGGCCACTTGCGTAGTAGTTGGATAAACAAATATTTTAAAGTTAAAGATTAAAAAACTTTTTTTTGACTGGCTTAAGATTTAAACTAGTCTGGAATAGGGGTATTATAATTTATTATGTATATTTTATAAAATCTAAATACGATCTTATAAAATGTAATACTACGTTCTCACTGCAGCTAAATCCGCATTAGCTTTATTTTTTAATCTCCACCGTTCTCACTACAATTTGTAGCTTTAGTTTGACAGTTGCTGCACAGCTGTTCGAACGAATTGTTTATTTACATTTTAATAGTTTTTGTTTTGGAGAAAAATTTTGCGAAAAAAAAAGTTAAAAGTGAAATAAAGGCAAATAAATAATTTTTTAATTAAACATTTCTTTGCTATACTCACTTGCTGCTTTTATTTATGAATTTTTGTTTTGTTTTGTTGTAAATGAAAATACACAGTCGTAAAATGATGCAAATTTTCTGCTGCAGCGTTGTAAATTTGTTCATTTTGCGGCGAATTGCACAATACATCCCTGATTTCTGTTGGATTTATTCTCGATTTAGCTAAAGCGAGGGTTTTATTTTGACATTATTTATATACCCAAAAATTTACCAGCTTTAATTAAATCCACTATAAAGCGAGTCAAATGCGGATTTAGCTGCAGTGAGAACATAGTATAAGTCAAATATCCACAAACACTACTCCCTCTTTCCTCTTTCCCAAAACCTAATTTCCTGAGATCAACACAATGCACTGCATCTGTAGGGGGCCTCCCCTGAGTGTTGGTTAATAATAAAAATGAAAATGTTTATTTTTGATTTTTTTTTTAATATTTTCACCCATAGTTCTCATAGATGTTGACTTCAATGCAACTTACTGCAAGAATCCTGCTACATATTGCGACATGATAAATGATGATAGTATTTGAACCTGCATCATGAACTTGTGATTTATAAAAATAAATTTTTAACATTTAACTTTAACATAGTTAAATTGTACGTTTGTTACTTTGTAACTAAGGATGTGAACGATTGTATATTTTGCGATATTGAAGGGTGGGTGGGAGTCCTGGTGACGAAGATAATGATGATGGTATTGACGATGATGCGATACTTTTGTACTTGGCTTACACTTTGTTATTTTAAAGTTTCGCCATAACAATAATTGAGCTGTAATCAGCTGTTTAAGTAAGAGTATGTTAAGAACATTGATAAATGTTTTAATAAACTCTTTGCAATGTTCCCTTCTGTTCTGTTGCGGTAATAATCGATTATTTATGTTGAATTAAGTGTTTATAAAACTATTGGACTGTAAAGATACTTTAACTTAAGCAAAACGTATAGTTAAGTAGGGAATTATGTTAACAAAACTTTTCCCGTCTTATAAAATGTTTTCAATATAATGCTTCTGCAGCACTTAGAAATTGTTGCAAGTATTTTACATTATAATTTCTTGTAATTTACTAAAGATTTTCCATGACATTTTTGTTATTTAAGTATGTATATATCTTGGTTCTTAACAGATTAGAAATGTTTTAAAGTGCTTTAACATTGTGAACGCAGATGTAGTTATTTCCTGAATGTAACCGCTACACACAGAAACAAGATTTATTATGGTTATTGAATTTATTGCCAACCAAATTGCGGTGAAGATAATAATCGAATTTTAGGTTGACTAGGATTATAATTCTGTTGGTTATATAAGAAATATTTTATCATAATCGATAATTGTTGACCGCTATTATATTTCCATCTATAAAATCGATAATTCGGTTGTTTCACCTTAAAACAATTCGGTTAAAGGTTTTTTCTTTGTCTATGTAGGCAGGATTAAAGGGTTGTTCAAATAATTTTAAGCTCATGTTTTGAGTTATGTGAAAAAAATTTGTTTTTATTATTTTTCTATTGCGATTAGTTTCAAACTGAAATCGAATAACACTTTCCGACAATATTTTTGGAAGAGAACAGAGACCGTATAATTCTGAATAAACTGGTTTGATTTTCTTTGCAGTAGGTTAAAGTTTTATTTTTTTTAGAAAAAATGCTGTAAGTTAATGTCTGAGAGAACTCTTATTGTCAGAGTTATATTGCGGAATTTTATGAGGATCATTTTTGTGAAATATCTTAATGCTCTAGCTCTCTCTTTATGTGTCTATTTGACCCTTTTTTCGAGAAAATCAATCAAAATCTTATCAAAAAGGGCTTTTAAGGATTAAAATATTCCGCAAAAAATTTTGCTGGAAAATTTCTGTGAGATTACCAAAAATACCAATAGATAATATTGTAAATAAGGTTCTTTATTCTTAGTTAGCAAAACCAAGTGCCAACTTATACAAAAAAATGTAATGTAAATAAAATTTTTTTGCCAAACTAATCAATAATTATGGCGGTTAAATGTAAACGAGGTATTGTGAAAAACGGTGATGGGTAACTTTAAAATAGTTGAAATTTAATTATGCTCAACTAAAATAAATGTAGCTTGAGTTCTCGTGTCTAGTCACGTTTGCATTACATCTTATAAATTAAATAAAAAATTCGGATGTCACACAAAATCAAATTATCAACAATAATTGGCAACAATTGACACTGAAAATGACATAGTGAAAACCAGGGCAAGAGGCATCGTCTGACAACTCTAATTGTTGAGCACGGGATCGTGGGAGATCGCCCACACATGCCGTTCGTCAACGCCCAAGAGGTTCCAATGAACTGGTTAAAACGTATCGTCACCGTGCTCAGTATTTTTGCATCATGGAACCTTTTTACCGTATAAAGTACAAGTGGCTCAAAGAATTTCGCTGATCACGTCACTTGTAATAAGGCCAAACAGTCGTTCGAATGTTTGACTTTGAACTTAAATTTTCAAACATATTAGCAATTTCAACGAGGCCCATTTCACACTCTGTGGCGGCTTTCACAAACAGAATTGCTGCAAAAAATTACTCTTTGGTCGGCGTTTGTGCCCCAATGATCATTGGACAATTTTTCTTCAGAGAAGGCGAAACTAACGATGGCAGACGATATCTGTAGATGTTGGCTCTTTATGTCCGCCCGAAAATGAGTGAAAAAAGCTGGATGGTTACTGGTATCAACAAGTTGGTACATCTAAATCTACCCGACTTATTTTTGATTAGCTTTGTGAAAATCAAGATGCACATCAATAAGCCTGAGACCATAGACAAGCTCAACGCACACACTCGTGCCGAAATCATCGCTATAACGCGATGATTCTTCCTACTTTTCCTTGGATTTGTAAAGAATTTATTTGTCTTAAACATTTAATGAGTAAATTATGTTTGTTTATTAAAACAAAATCATATGTTATTCGAAAAAAATCTGTTGGTGTTCTTGAAACCACTTTCAAGTAATTTTTCTCATTTTTTTATTTTATCGAATTATATAAATTTCTATTTATTGTCATTTAATAATATTTGGAAACATTAAAATAAAATCAAAAAATTTTACATACATTTTTTGTGTAGTTTAAGGCAAGCAATATAAAGAAATCCCAATGAACGTTATGTCAACAAAATACATTTATTGCTATGTTGTTTTTTATTTGGCCAATTTTTATTTATCTGTTTGTATTTCCTTATTAAGCTAATACGGCCTATAATCTTTTATGTAATTAAAAACACAATTTTAATACATTTTTTCCGACGTTTCGTCGATTTTTTGTCGACTTCTTCTGGGGATCGTCTATTTAATAAGAACATGACATTAATTAACAATTTTTTACCAAATAACATTTAGAACTTACATTTTTTTATATATTATTACATTAAAAAACAAATTTTAAAAACAAAAATTTACATTTAACATATATAATACAAAAAACAAAGAACATGGAATTATTAAAACACATAATATTTAAAAATTGTATCATAGTTTATTTGATGGCTACTCTATAACTTGCACATATGTTGTTGGTGTCTTCTTTCAAATTCATTGTCTTTTTTATGTTTTGCTGAATTCTCAAGCTTTCCTTCGTAAATCTCTTTTTCATATTTTCCTCCTTGTCTAATATTCTAATACGTTGAAAATCTGGTGCATGGTGTGAACTGATCATATGCATGGCAAGTGCTGTTGTTTCTTTCTGTCGCGTAATATCCATTTTGTGTTCTCCTATCCTTGTTGATAAAGCTCTCTTTGTTGTTCCTATATACACCTGATCACAGTGTTCCTCGTTGTTTCCTTTACATCTTATTTCATAAACAACGTTATTTTGTTGTTGTTTTTCTACTGGCGCTTTTATTTTAGTGAATATTGCATTTGTTGTTTTGTTAGGCTTATACGCAAAACATATGTTATTTTGTTTCAGTGTTGTTATCATGTTTCTTTTGTCAGTAAGGCCAGGGATGTATGGTACACTGTAGAATTTTTTGTTTTCTATTTCATCAGTGTTGTCAATTTTCCTATTTTTGTTTAATCGCCTAAATACGTCGTCTATTAATGAATTTATTAATTTTCTAGGGAAACTATTTTGTATCAATATTTCTTGTATTATGTTAATATTTTCGTTGTGGAATATTTTGTCACTAATTTTCAGTACCCTCTCTATTAAATTTCTCGCTGTATTTATAATCTGGCTTCTGGGTTGTGTGGCGTTAAAATTCATAAGTCTGCCTGAAGCTGTTTCCTTAGAATACCAATTAAAAATAATGTTATCCTTATTTTTCTGTAGTTTTGCGTCGAGGTATGCTATTTCATTATTTTTTTCTATTTCGATGGTGAATTTAATTTTTTGATGGTGAGAATTTAAAGTTTTAAGAATTTCGTCCTTATCGTCCTTATTAATGATAGCGAAAATATCGTCTACATATTTTGCTATGTATTTTATATTGATATTTTTATTTTTTAATTCTATTATTGCATCGTCCAGCAAATTATCAAGAACAATATCCGCTATTGTAGGAGAGAGCGGGTTGCCCATTGGCATACCAAATATCTGATTAATTACTTTTTTACCATAAACAAAGTAATTATTGTCCGTTAGACAGAACTTCAAAATTTCTAAAAATGTCGGTCTAGGAATGTTTGTAAATTTCCTTATTGTTAGCCATTTTTCCATAATATTTTTAATGGCTGTGTGTACCGGAATATTTGTGAAAAGTGAGATGACGTCAAAAGATACTAATATATCATTAGGCTCAAGTTTTATATTACACAGCTGATTTTTTAATTCAAACGAATTTTTGATGTTATATTCCCTAGATATAATATGTTTAAGGATATTTCCTAAATATTTGGACAAATTATAACGTGGCACTTGTATTGATGACACAATTGGCCTAAGAGGGGTTTCCGGTTTATGGATTTTTGGTAATCCGTATATTCTTGGTGCAACAGCTGCATGACAAGTAAGATTACGTTTTTGCCATATATCAATGAATCCATTCTTTTCCAAGTTTGATATGATGTTGTTATTTTGTTTTTGAAGTTTTTGAGTCGGGTCACATCTTAATGTTCTGTAAGTATCTCTGTCTTCTAGAAGATTTTCCATTTTCTGTTCATAATCTTTTTTGTACATGGCTATTGCTATTTAAAAATATATTCATTTAGTTTCGTTTGCAACGCTGATTGGATTTGTCACATCCCTATGGTTTTCTAGTTTTCACATTTCAAGAGTGAATTAAAGAACTCCAATTCATGAATTATATGAATTAAAGAACATAAACGATACTAAAAGATATTTTATTGTATGCTCTTAATTAATTTTATTTGTCTCGATTTATTTTAGACAGAGCCTCGTCAATAAATTTTGAACCAAATTCTCGACTAGATAGAGCTTTCACATTTACCTACATTATTTAATAATTTTCTACATAATTCGATAATTAATTTCTCATAGTGAACCTGAAAGCATATAAATCCAGTCTTCAAATTTTGTTTAATTATATTTCTTATTTATTGCTAACTTTTTTTCTGAAATAAAAATTAGTTCTTTACTAAATAAAAAATACTTCTTAGAAAAGAAAAAAAAAAGTAACTTTTTTATACTGGTGTTTTAAACTATCAACAATTCTTTTCTGAGACCCACCTTTTATTACACCGATTTAGCGATGTCCGTCCACATGTCTGTATATCCAAATAAAACTTTTTATCAAACTACAGGTAAAAACAATATTTAAATAAATTTGGATGGAATTTGAACATTCGATAGCTAGGTTATCTAAACTAGTAACCGTATCTGATATCTGTGAAAAATTGCGGTTAACCTTTTATATTTAAATTTAAATTTTAAAATTAAACTCTTCTAAACTTAGTTGGCTTTGTTTTATAAATTGGCAAAACAAAATTACGAAGCGAGCTATGATTTCAAGCAATGCGAAAGCTAATTTTATTTTCAATTCATTGTTGTTGTTTGATGTTGTGCTTATATTTGGAATTGGAAAGAAATGTTTTGGTAAGTTATTTTTAGTTTTAAATTTAAAAAATTTTATTTATTACCCATAGAAAATGTAAAAGAAAAAAAGGCTCAACAAATGAAAATGGATCGACTGGAGCAATGACAAATCACCTGAAACTTGTCCATAGAATTGTTTTTAATGAAACCATAGAAAAAGATCAATCTACGCCTAAAAGAGCTTCACCTTAAATATTAAACTTTGTTAAGCGAGACAGCTTGGAAGATATAGTATCGAAGCTGGCAGCAGCTAATAATATTCCCATACATGCTATTACGAATTCTGCATTTATTCGCGAATAAATTTCTAGTCGGGGGTATTCTTTACCAAACTGCGAAACTAGTGTTATGAAATAGACACATCGTAATTTTGAACTAAAGAAAGGCGAAGTGATTTAAATTATGGAACAACGTAAAATAATCGTACTTGGCAAGAAATATAGTATCACCATTGATGAATGGACAAGCTTAAGAAGACGTAGATACCTGAACATAAATGTCCATGGTGCAAACGACGTATGCGTAAATCTTGGACTTGTTCCAATTCCAGGATTTTGTAATGCAGATGTTATGGTAAAAAATCATTTGCTTAAATTTAAAATAAATTTTTAAAGTGATATTGTGTGCACTTACTCATGATGGGACTCCAATGATGTAAAAGTACGGGAGAACTTGCCCAGTTGAAGTGGTTATATGTTGAAACCACAGCATACACTTAGGCGTTTGTGGTTATTTATATAAAAAACACGAAATTGCCGACGATTGTGTAACTGAACCTGAACCATTAGGTGAAGATGAAGACGTTGATAAGAATGAAGATAATTTTCAAGATTCTGAGGATGAGCCCCGTATCGACAATTATATTATTTTTGAACACTTGAAGTTAGTTAGGAAAATTGTGTGTTTTTTTTAGATATTCTCCAGTACGCAATGGAATCCTGCAAAATCATGTTAGAAATGAACTTGAACGTGAGCATGAACTACTTCTAGATACAAAGATTCGATGGACCTCAATTGCACACATGATAGAAAGATTTTTGAAGTTGAAAACGTAAATTTTATAAGCTTTAATAGATTTGAATGCTCACTATTTGATGGAAAATGTTGACTTGGAGCTAGTAAAAAATATCAATCATTCTCTACAGCTAATAAAACTAGCAGTGGAAGCATTAAGTCGAAAAGACGCAAATATTTTTGGTGCTGTGGGCGTTATATGTTTTTTGAAAAATAATATGGAATCAATCAATTCAGAAATAAGTCGTGATTTGTTGAATGCAATATTAGTAACTTAATAAAATGCCTTGTTGACCCAACTTCAACAAATGGTCCAACAAAATTTACTCTTTGTTTTACTACAGCTCTTATGAAAAGACTTTACCCTACTGCGGTATTCGGTGGCTGAAGAAGAATTTCTGCGTGAAGAATCCGCAGTCATAGTGGAATCAGAAATAGAATTGACTGAAGAACTGAATTCATACATTTTACATTCCAACGTTAAAAAGGTAGGAAAACATTTGCAATGCTGAAAATAAAATATTTTAAAATTTTACCAGAAACTCTAATGAAATTTTGTCGAATTTTACAACCATTGAACTCATATTAAAATTTATTATTTTATAAGTTTTATTAGCGAATACAAATTGTTAGAAATCAAAGATTTTAAATGTTGAGAGTTTTCGGCTTATTGTAGGTAGTACAAAAATTATTAATCGAACCGTTTTACCTAAATTCATATAAATTACCCACTCGTGTATTAACTTTCTCTCACAGCAGTGCGTGTGCGAAAGAAATTTTTTATAAACTAGGATTTTGTAAAATAAAGTAACTTATAAATTAAAAGTAAGCATGTGCGATTATGCATCAGCTCTAAATTTGCTGGGTACAGAAATTGAAAACAAATATTGGTTATTATTTTTATTCTTTTATTTTGAATTTTAATTGTAATTTAGTTTTGCTATTTATGTCTTTTGGTTAAAAAGTGTGCTACTTTTTTTTTGAAAAAAACGACTTTATTTTGAAAAAAAAAGACTTTTTGTGCTACATTCTCAGAATTCTCAATGGTAATACTTTTTTTTTAATTGCTGGGGGCGGAAAAATCTTCTAAAGATATGAATGGTACTTTACATGTGAGATTCAACCCGCCGCCTACTTACTAAGAAACTGACTCCCCAGTCTTCAACCACTCTCCCCGCGGGACTGCTGTTAGGTATTACTTCGCGGAGCTGGTTAGCGCTTTAGGCTACTCCTGAATTCCGAGCTATGGATGCTCATATCCTCTTACGCATGTCCTCTTCCATGCGTAGTTTCTGATTGATGGTTGTGCAGGCCGATTTCAGTTTTCCTCCGATCGAAGCATTGCATCTATTATGTGATCCGGGCCAATATCCTGACCAATTTCCCTGATCACTATGCGCCCGCAGTCCTCGAATCTGGGACATTCAAACAAAACATGTTCCATATCTTCACATATTTCCAGGCACCTTGGGCATAGTGGTGAATCATCATGTCTGCATTTAAAGAGGTAGCTCCTGAAACCTACGTGGCCGGTTAAGAACTGCGCCAATTTTTAGTTAGCTTCGCCATGTTTTCGATCTAACCACTTCTTAACACTTGGAATTAGTCTGTGGGTCCATCTCCCCTTGGGCTTAATGTCCCAATTTCTTTGCCACTGGTTTATTGTTTCTTGCTTTTCTATGCGTCGCCTCTCTTATCTATTTTCCTCGGGGCTTTCGCCCCTTGCGATATAGACTCTCTGTGTTTCCTCTGCTGCTAGGTCGATTGGTATCATTCCAGCTAGCAGACCTTTTGCCTTCAATGATATGGTCCTGTACACACTGCAGACTCTCAGACAATTTCCCTTATATAATGACAGTAAGTTTCGCCACCAGTATTTGGCATTATCCTCGAAAGTGCGTTGCCAACTGGTGCCGCCTTCTGGCATGCATATTCCAAATGTGCCTTAAAGCACAACCGATCATCGATCTTGAGTCCCAGGTATGTTATCGCCTGTGAGGATGCGATTTCGACATTACCCACTTCTAGTCGCAAGATTTCTCTCTTCTTGCGTCCGCTAATCAAAACTGCCTCCGTTTTGTGAGCAACAAGTTCTAATCCAACTGTTCCGAGCCAGGTCCTTACTAAACGGATAGTCTAGTTCGCATACAGTTGACCTTCGTTCAGGAAGCGTGCACTGACTACTGCATCTATATCGTCTGCGAATCCTATGATGTCGGCTTCCTCTGGAATATAAAGTTCAAGAACATGGTTGTACATGACATTCCACAGTAACGGCCCCAGTACAGATCCCTGTGGGAGACCTGCCGACGTCTCATATGAGAGCATTCCAACTTCCATCTCATACTAAAGGGTCCTGTGTGAGAAGTAATCATCCATGATCCTCATAAGGTATTTCGGTACGTTAAGCCTTCGTAGTGAAAGCATTATATGGTTCCACCCCGCGCCATTAAATGCATTTTTTATATCAAGTGTAATCACCTCACAATATTTCTTTGCCGCTTCTTTCCCTCTATGGCCATTTTCGCTATCCGCCTCATCCGGTCTTTAGCATCTATTGTCGATCGGGATTTCCGAAATCCATATTGCCTTTCGGATAATCCCCGAGCATTTTCCACAATTGGTAGGAGTATATTGTATATGGCTCTCTCCAGTACCTTCCCGATGGTATCCAGCAGGCAGATCGGTATGTAGGAGGAAGGTTCTCCAAGGCATTTGTCCGGCTTCGAAATTAGGATTAGCTCCTTTTCCTTCCAGGGTTCCGGTAATAATCCGTTTTCCAGGCACTTATTAAACAATTCCGCGAAAAGGTGTGGTATGGCTTTAGTGCAGCCTTCAGACCCCTGTTAGGTACCCCGACCAGGCCTGGCGCTTTGTTGACGCCAATCCTCAGGCATATTGACAGTATCTCAGCCTCCATCACCCTCTCTATTACCGTGTCTGGGGATGGGTGTAACTTGTAGTAGTTTCATCCTTTCGGAAAGAGCCTTTCCACTATTCTCCCAAGCAGATGTAGGCATGTTACTTGGGGTGATCTGGTCCTATTAAATCGTTACATCACTACCCTATAAACATTGCCTTATGGATTTAATTCCACGTCCTCACACAGTTTCCTAAAGCTATCGTTTTGTTCCACTTAATAGCCTTTTGCAGGCTTTTTTTGGATTGCTGGTATTCCAGTTCCTTTGTCTCCGGGTCGAGTGCCAATCTACCCCTCTGAGATCGTCTCCTTACCCTGAGGCATTTTGCCCGGAGCTCTACTATCTCCGTTTTCCAACAGTAGCTTAGTTTCCTACTCTTTGTTTGGCTTCTTCTGGGCATTGCCGCATCGCATGCGTCATGTAGGGCTCCGGTTAGTACGTATATGTATGATTCTTGGTTACATAGTGAATACCAATTCTATTAATGTTGCCAGACTGAAAAAAAGATACCAGATGTAAATATTATAATTAACTTCGTTTCATGTGGATGTCTTGTCGGCTGAATTTCATAAATTAAAAAAAAAAATTCATAAATATTGAATATTTTTTTTCGTTAACTCCACAACGCCACTTTCTGATTTGGTTACCAAACTTTTGGAAACGGCTCATTCCTGACAGCCCTGATTTGTTTGTAAATATAATTAAAAAAGAAATATACTGTTTCCAACACTATTTCAGAAAACTTCACATGATGATCAGAAATTATTAATTCTATTTTAGAGACCATCAATTAGAAATGTTTTTCGCAAAACATCAATTACTTTTTAAAAATTATCATATGTATTTCGGAATATACCAAATGTATTTCAGAAATTATCAAATGTTTTATCGAATGTATTTCAGTAAAATATTACAGATCGCTTTACTAAAATATATACTAAATATATTTAGTTTTATAAGAATTTTTGATGACTACAGACCAGAGATGAAATAATGGTTGTTTTATTTTCATCACTAACTAGTAAGGACCAGTAAGATCGAATAAGATGTAGATCATTAAATTTAGTTTTTTTTAATTGCATTTTCATATTGCATTTCCGGCATATTTGTATGAATCGTTACACTCTGTCAAGACCATGTAAATTACTTGTGTAGTTATTACTAATATTACCGTTATTATTTTAGTTATAATTATTTTTGTTATTGTTGTTTTCGCCCGCCAGCGTTAACGTTTTTCTGTGACTGTAACATACTAAAAAAACAATACCAACTTTTCGGTATTGTGGAGTAACCTGTTTTTGATTCTGAAATTCATCTAATCTTATATATTAAAAAAATTTATGGAAACTAAAGTCAGTCCCTCTGGCCGTTCTATCCGGCCGATTTCCTTCAATTTTTTAATGAATGGTATTTAGACACAGATATGTCAACAATCATTGAAATTTACTCAACTCCCACCTTACTCAAACGCAATTCTTCCCTGTACATTTCTTATGGGACACATTCACTCAAGCAATTCGAATTCTCATAGCTCCTCTTCTAGTGAATGGCCGTTTCACTCTCAGAACACTCAGTGGATCAAGTTCTTTCTTTTGAGCTATTAACTGTTTAAATTCGTTGAGTTTGAGGAAAGTTATGCGTGCACAATCAACTTTACATTAAAAAACACGAAAGTTAACGTACAGATTGAGGAAAGTTATGCGTGCACAATCAACTTTACATTCAATTGTTTCAATATTTTCCTTCACTCAAACCTCTATAATAGAGTGCTAATTCACGTAGGCTGTTCACACAAGTCTAAGTAAGAACACTCAGTGGATCAAGCTCTTTCTTTTGAGCTATTAACTGTTTAAGTTCGTTGATTTTCAGTAAAGTTATGGGTGCACAATCAAATTTACATTATGTAATAAGAAAGTTAACGTACAGATTGCTCTATTTCAACGCTCATATCAATGTTGAAGTCTGTTCGAGTGTACGTTCTATCAAGTACATTCATAAGTATGTATATAAGCGCCCCGCAAGTTTTAAAATGCCAGCCAAAAAAGACCAAAAATTATTAAAAACAATATATATAAAATATATACAAAATAAAAACAATGTAAAAAAATAAAAATAAAAAAAAAAAAAAAATAAAAAAAATTTAAAAAATACAAAAAATTTCAAGCTTTAATTAAAAACCTAAAAAATAATTATAAAAATTAATATAATATAATATAATGCTGATAATTTCTGAAATCCATTTGCTATTTTCTGTAATACATTTCATAATTTCTGAAATAAATTCCATAATTTCTGAAATTCAATTGATGCTTTCTGATATATAATTGATAGTGTTTTAAAATCATTTGAAATGGTGTTGACTACAGTGTTCAAGAATACCATACATATAAAGTCTGTCGTTCCTCTTTTTTTCTGCTGCGGATACAGACGAGCACGTAGCGCCTTTCATGCTAGAGTTAGCGCCTTGAAACTACCCAAGAAACGTATATTTTCCATTGAGCTCCTTTTTTAAAAACGCGTTAAATTGGCGCCTTTCGTTACAAATTTTTATATACAAAAGTCCATGTTGAACAAAATTGTACAAATTTCAACAACTTCCCTCAAAATTAATACTTTTAGGTCCAATAGGCTCATAGTTGCTTATCTAATTCTCTAGATTATATACCAAGCTATATGTATAAGTTGATTAATAAAGATTTCGATATGCCAAGAAAAATTGTGATGGTAGCACCAACCAGATGTCTTGACAAAAGAGCATTTAAAGCAATTCTGGATATGTGCAATGATTTCAAAAACTATATTAATATAAAGTACATGGATCAATTTTATCAGAAGTGCAAGAGAATAATTTGGCATTAAATTAATTTTGTTAGTTGAATACTAGAGACAGAATTGATTTATTTCGGATTGAAATACATAACTTGAAAAACTCTGTCAATAAATTCCCGATTTGTAAATTATTAAGTTCCGTTGTAAATAAATATAATTAATAATTCCTGAAACACATTTGAAAATATCTGAAATATAGTTTAAAATTTCTGAAAATCAATTGATATTTTCTGAAATACAATTGGAAATGGTGCAGAATCTATAAAAAAAACAATTGTAGGTGATTAATATAACTCGTTATTGTTGTAAACTTGAATAGTGTCGAAAACTTCTTATTAATTTTTTTGAATGTCTACTTATTCAATGCAAACTCCAACACCGGGATATTTTTCTAATAAATTAATAATAAATTAATAATTTTAAAAATATATACATAATTTTTTTTTTTTTTTGTAATTCATTTTCATTTATTGAAACTTCACATAGGTTTGTGATCGAACAATAAGTTATTCAAATCTTAAAAATTAAATCCAGCCAGTGCCAGACAAAATTTCATTTATTCTGATCATATCTAGTATCATTTTACATACAAATTTGATTCAATTCGTCGCGTTTGATCTCCTAAATTTAAATTCAATTTTTTCCTTAAACATGTTTGTAGCAGCGTTACATTTTTCGAACAATTTGTAAAAAGTCTTATAACTGTTGCATCCGCCTAACGTGGCCTTTGTAATCAGTTACGAAAAACATAATTTGAGCAATTTTGGGCCATTTTAAGTTTTACCGTTTTTGATCAAGAGTTCTTTGAGAATTATTTCGAAAATGGGCTACTAAAATGTCAACATAGACTTACCAAGATTCATAGGTACGTCTTCAAGGTTTCATTTGAGGTTTCGCTAACCTTTTGACTCTGTAAGCATCGGAGTATTTATCCAAAAGTTAAAATTTGTGTGTTAAATTTTTTGTTGAAATTTTTTGAAGAATACTTCTAAAATTTTTCCAATTGAATGTTACCAATTTACAGATATCTTATTAAAAACTATTTTTTTTTAATATAATACCGACAAGTATCGAAAATTTTGGCAATAAACTTTAAAAGAAACAACGTTTGATCTATAACGTTTAAAATGCATATCTTACGATTAGTAGTTTCAGAGATAATTACAACCACAGCCTAACACAGTCGTGACAACTTGACAGCTGTCAAAAAAGTAAACACGAACCGTATGGCTTTGTTTACCTTTTTTTCTTAGAATTGCTATAACAACTTTGAGAAAGAGATTAAAAAATAAAATATACAAAATATAATGTGTGCAAGTGAACAGCTACACATGTTTGTAACCAGCATAAAAAACAATAATAATGGAAAAAATATTGAGTATTTGCTATTGATAAACATTTAAAAAACATTAATAATATCGTATTATCAGTTTTGATATAAAAATATGTATAAAAGGTGTATATTAAAACACATAGCTTGTGATTTGTTTTACGTAAGACAATTACATTCAAGACTACTCAAGCCAGGGCCGAAGGAAGAAAGCAAAAATTACTATTGCTGGCACAAAAAAAGGCGGCCAAGAAGGAAGAAGCAAAACAACGATGATGAACAATATGAAGATGCTGGATAGTGTAGCCGACATGCTGGATGGTGAAGATTCGAATTTTTTGCAATCGAAAAGAGGCAAAAACAACGAAAAGTAAACATGCTGCTGGTGATGATGAAAGTAAACATGATATTAAGAATTGTTTCCGTTTTGTGTTTGCCAATGATAAAAAGCTTCACATGACTCTTTTCACAATATGTACGTCGCGTTAATCATTTAATCAACGCCAAAACAACAATGTCAACTTGGAATGTATAACTTGTTTGTGGGCTTTGAAGATAAAAAATGTTTATGTAGATGCAGAGAAAGAAAATGAATTGAAACAAAAGAAGTTGGAGGCTCATCGTAAACGTTTGTTGAGTTTATCGAAAAAGGAACGCAAACAACATAAAAAGTTGGCTGAGTTAAAATAGGAGTTGGATGAGACAAAAGCCAATTCTAAGGTTTTGAGTGACATTTTGGAGGGTTTTGCTGATGCTTGTAAAAATTTGTTTTAAGACAATTGCATACAATACTACTCAACCCAGGGCCGAAAGGAAGTAATCACAAATTACTATAGCTAAGCTAATCATTGGTGCAGTTGCTGGTGACGAAACTTTTCGTAAGTTGAATTGTGGTATTGTATTATTGTTTTTGATTATGACTTGCATGTAGAGTTCGTGTAATGCTTCTCATCGTAATTTGTCTGGTAATATTCCCATCACATTGGGTACTATACCGTTAGCTTCATACATAAAACATTAATTTTCTACTTTTTTATTCCTGTAAGTAGACGGACTTGTACACCTTGGAATGAAGTTAATGAAGGATTTAATTTTGATAAAAGTAAACAATAGAAGCAACAAAATCAATACGAATAGAAAAAATGTAAGTTGGTGCAATTGGCGGTATGGTCAGAGTGGAATTATGTTTTTAATTTAATAAAATATGTGAATTATATTTTCAACAGCTCGAAAGCAAATAAATCTTAGTAGGAGAGAACGACCAACCATTAGCAGAAATGGTAGCGCAACCTACATATTCCACAAAAGCCCATCAATCCTTAAACAAATTTTAATATATAAGAGAAGTATGAAATAAAAAATGTATTTGTAGATTTCCACCGTTTTTAAACATGATGTCCCCAAAATGATGACAATGTATGCTCAATTTATGAAAAGTAATATATAGATCGATTAAAACGCGTAAAAAAGTCGAAAGTAAAGCCAAAACTACAAATGGCTAAAGTTAAACCTCTAACTACAACATTAGTTCCTTTTGATTGCTTTAATTTAAAACTAGAATTTAATGTAAATTTTTAATTATCTCTGCATCTATGCAAAAATAAAAAGAACTACGGGCATTTATTTCAAAACTAAAACAAAAGAATGGTTTATTATTTGAAAAACTTTTTTGATACTTTAACATAATGATAATATATATTTTTTTGAATTTTTCGATCTAACTACACAACATAGATTAAAATATAAAAAAATTCTTCAACTGACGTAAAGCACATGTATCAGCAGTACATTTGGAAATTCGATATTTTCTACCGAAAAACTTGTACGGTAACACGAACACGTCGGCCATCAGTTAATTTTTCGGGTTTGCTGAAAATTAAAAATTTGATCCCATGTACAATTTAAATGTTAAAGCATAAAAAATAACATAAATTTGGCAGTTTCAGGTTCTTATCCAAGTAGTTCCCTTATTTGTAATTTTGGCACCGAATTGCTAAATTGTTCAATTTTAGGACGCATCATATTATTGTAAACCAACTACACAGCATCTAAAGACATATTCGAGTCTAAAAATATCGCACCTGTAACAGACTCGAAAACATCACCTAATTAATGCCTTTGATATTTCAACGTCTTCATAATATTAACCTCTTCGTTTATACTATAATCATTTTTCGTATGAATACGCACAAAACGATCAATAGCTTCGTTACGACCTGAGACATGTGTCTAAAATATTTGCGGTTTTCATGCCTTACATCTAATTACGCAAATACGGTATTGTTAACTAAAACAGATCTCAAATCGGTTAAGGCTCCAGGTGAATGTTGCCCATACAAAAGCCTTATCAAATAATCCAATACAGCATCACCCAGAATTCTAAACACAATCTATTGGAATATGAGGCATAAATAATGGCTTTCAACAAGTACGATCTGCCGCGGAATTTATATTTCAAAGCTAGTTCAAATTTCGTATAACCCGGCGCTTCTTCACCATTGGGTGTAGTGTAGCAGTGGAGATTTGGACGAAGTCTAAACAGTAACAACAGTCAGGAAAAGTACTACTAGGTTCACTAGCTTCTTTAGCATCATATGCTATACTCCAAATAAGGTTTCAACGCAATCAGCAACGAGAAATAAAAATTAGTTTTATTTATTTCCAATATATTTTATTTATATTTCGAGTTTTAATGAAATTACCTGGAATACATTTTTTCTATAAATTTATTTACTGTAATGTGTTATGTTAAACACACTCACTTTAATTACATTATTATTTTGTCAGCAAATATCAGTTATAATGTAAATCTTATTTAACACACTTATTTCAATTTATAATGCAACTAACTGCAATAAGAACGCGTTAATTTGCCCACAGAAATTTCAATTTGTGACAATGAATAAGCAGAAATAAATAATAAAAAAAAATATACAACGTGTATAAGGGTGACAGCATATTATATTAATATAGTTGTTTCATCTGAAAGTGGTTGTAAAAATATTATGAAAATTTCTGTAGTTCACAAACAAAAATGTAGATGTCGCTAGTGTGTGTCTGGACTGTTTGGACGGTGATTACAACCATCAACCTAATAAATTAATGGAAAATAAAATATTTTAAAAATCAGGGCTATGTCCATAAACGGCATTTGTTTTTTTTTGTCAGTGACTAGATTACTGTTTTTCGAGTTATGGGTCTCCATATTTCCGTAACAGATACCGGAAAAACTCCTTCAAACTATTATTCCTTTAATTTAAAATATGCCATACGGTGTAGAAATATCTTAAAAACTGTATATGTTGTTATATAAACATGTATATCTAACGATAAAACAAATATCCTCCAAGTGCTAAATTATATGAGAAATTATTTCTTTTATGTTTTTACATGTTGTCGTTAAAACTTTGTAACGTCAAAGGGATTACTTAGTTTTATTTGTTTACTTCATAAGTAAAACCAAACAAATTAAGTATTTATATTTAATAATAAATAATTACATATGTGCATACAGCTCCGTGCTACTAGTTAGGAACACAATTCTAGTATGTGACTTTCAAGCAAATAAAACAACATATACTACGATTTTGGTACAATTTGTCTTAGTTAAGTTAATTGAACTCCATATCCTAAAAAAATGCTTATTGTATCAAGTGAATTAATATTGAGATAGTTGAGAACCATCTATAATATTAATAAGCTAGCCGATTTCTTGTGACCGATGTTTTGTTCTACCGTTTTATCCCGATTTTGACCAAACGTATATTGTTTTAAAGGTATTTATTTTTCGCCGATTTATCGATTTACAGATTTTTAAATTTCTTTGTTTTTGGTAAATTGCATTTAAAATTGCTGCTAACACTTACATAAAATTAGACATATGCTTTGTGTGTTTTATTAAATTTGTTAATGTGTTTGTAAATGAGTTTGTTATCTTCATTCACAATAACAATAAACCATAAAAGTTTTGGTTTGTGAATTGGCTAAGTTGAAAAATAAAGCTGCCTAGAAATTGCGCTCGAATTTCGAGCACTGGAATCTGCTAGTATTTTTAAATATGATTGATAGCAATCGTACTTGGAATGGCTTTACAAGCCTCTTTAATTTCAGTGCAGGGATTACACAAGGGAACAAAATTGAACTTTTTTGTGTTGATTGGAAGTTTGTATCAATTTTTTACTAATTTGAGGTCGCTGATTTCAAATCTGCACTTGGTTTTTTTCTATCAGCTCGACTTTTCGTGATATACTGTTATGTCCAAAATGAAGGCACTTCCACTACATATATTGGAATAACTTGAAAACGGTTCACCATATTTAGTTTAAAAAAATCCGACATTCGCCAACAATATTATCTTTAAGGCGTACGTACATTAATTTTAAATTTTCCTGGCAGTTTCAGAGATATCGTTGAAGTTTTGAAATAAAAACGGTTTTTTGAAAAAAAAAAAAAATTTTTTTTTTGTTTTTTAAAAATTCATAAAAAATAAAACTAGAACATAAATCACATTATTGGTAAAAAATTATTTAGACAAACATATTTCGAATGAAATGAGCTTTATTTCGTTAAAATCGGTAAACAACTTTTGATTTTATACACAATTTACTGAGAAAACTGAATTGATACGTATTTTCAGTATCATCTCTGTTGCAAATTGTGCATACTAAACTTCTGTTTTTACTAAACGACTTAGTAAACTACCTCTTGCTTTTATTAATACACTAAAAGAGATTTTTGACCCAAGTAAGGGTGTCACGCTAAAACTGAGTTGTATCACGTTAAAACTGTCGTTGCAATTTTGCAAATTATTTTCACGATATTTGTATTTCAGTAAGTTTAAAACTTGTTTGCAGTGTACGCTAAGTGGTTGATTTGTATTGACAGGTGTAAACTGTAGAGCTCGGCATACATTGTTTATACCTTTTGTCCAGTATAAGTTTTATGAAAGAATTTCATTTACTAAAATGTATGGTAATTTGTTGTTTATGTAATCAAGGTGAATTTTAAGTGTGGTATAATTTAAAGATTATAGACCAGTTTCTAGATATATCATGTAATTGGGTGTTGTTGTTGGTGAAGGCAGCATTTCTGTGATTAAAAATTATAACAGTTTCTCTACTTTATCATATTTTACAAAACCCTATACTTGTGCTGCGTAAAACATGATTGAAATGGAAGCGGCTTGAAATATTTTTAGTTAATTTTGGTTTGATATTTGCTGTGTTGATCGACAATTTTACTGCAACTAATTTATTACTTAGGTGTTTCTTAAAGGATAAATTATATGTAATATCAACTACGATGTATTTATAAGTACTGACGATCTCGATGTTTGCTTCTCCAAATTGTCACTTTAATTGTTTAGATATTCTTATACCTGATCTAAATACCATCATTTTAGATTTATACACGTTAATTGCCCAATTAATTCAGTAGCTGTATAACGCATCAACCATGCTTTGCAATTTCGTCGGAGTATCAGATAATGTAACGATGTCGTCTGCATAACGCAGCATTTTAATATTTATTCCCGCCAAATTAACACCACAAGGTAGTTAATCAGCCAAGTCATCTAAGTATAACGAAAATAAAAGAGGACTTAATATGCCTTGTTTTATATAAATCTATAGATTATACATCCTTATAGTCATTGTTGGCATAAACAGACCTATAGTATATTAGATTTTTCAGCTGAAAGTTGTGAATTAGTCGAGTTGGAACGCAAAAGTTAATTTTACCAAGCAGAACTCAGAACTAACACCACTACGAATTAGTGGAAGTAGAAATGAGATATTCATCATCAATCAACGACTTTTTACGACCAAGGTCTCGTGAACAAAATATCAGAAACTGGTTTTGCACTGATTCAATATTGTTTATATGAATGGTATAGCAAGGATCCTATATAATTGATCCTTTTTTAAGAATAGGACGAACTAAAGAGGTAGCTAATTATCTCGTTATATATGGATCAGAAAATTTCTTGGACCAGCGTTTCATAAAATCAATAACTCCATTAGCTATATTGACAATGGGATCACGAAATGGGATCACGAAAATTAAGCATCTGATCTAACAAAATACCAAGATCAGTAATATTATGTCACCAGTGTCATTAATATAAGAGCTAGAATCTAATTTCTTAGTTTTGAAGAATGGCATATGATTTAGGTCCATTAAATTTATTGATCATTAGCTCTTTAATAGGTTTAAAAATTTTTGACATTGTGTACATACATTATTACTTTAGAATGCAAAATGAGATTACCTGACGAGACCTCAATGAAATTTGATGTGACATCTCTGAACTTTACTTGTTGTGTTCTAGTAGATAGATAGGAACACAGCCACCTTAGGGCTGTAAAACTAAATCCCATAAACGTTAATTTGTGAAGAAGAATATCATGATATACTTTGTGGAATACTTTACTTAAAACCATGTAAACTGCATCTGTTTGCATGCTATTTTAGAATCAATTTACCGTAGTGGTAAGTTTCACGACATTAGTTGTCGTGGATTTGTGGAAACAATGCTGACATGTAGATAACAGCGAAGAAGTTAGAAGTTTGCTGAAACCGTTTCAAGAAGTTTAGGAAAAGCACTCAGCCGCAAGATACATCTACAGTTTGTTACTACTAAATTCGTTCCACTTTTAAACAAAGTGGTATTCTATCAGGACCAGAATTAAACGAAAATTTTAATGTTCTTAAGTTCAATAAGACGGTTTTGTTGCTAATAAATGAATATGATAAATTAAAGGGATACGGAGTATTATTATGGTATGTATTTTTGGAATATGTTGTAGCATAGAAATTCGCGAACATAGTGCAAATCAATGTATCATCATCGGCGATACAGGATCCGAATTTAAGATATTTTGGATAATCCGAAGCTCGATGTTTAGAATGGATAAATTTATATGTAGCGTAGAACATAATTGTCACTACCAACAAGAATATTTTTGGTTACTAAATATAAAAAGTGATCATGTTACACACACACTGCTTATACAATAATGCAAGAGCCTAGATTCAGAGTGCACAAGCAGTGTGCAATTAAGCTGATACGGTGCCTACTGTAACAGTCAACTCTTTTGGTGTTGCACAATGATTGTTGGATTATATATGGTAAATAAGCCAAAGATGTTCTCTCCGTCGCTACACAATCCCACTTTATATCAAAACATTTTTTAAGCATAATTTCTTTTTCTACTTTTAGCATTGGTTAAAATCGTTATTCTATGGTGGGCCTTTATTATCGCTACTAATCATTTTTGGAATAGTTTTCGAGATTAATAAAATTATTACCAGGAATAATAGTTTTCGAATTGGCGTTAGATATTAAATAATAAAGTTTTGTTTAATTTGTATGAGAAAAATCAGTTTTTGGAGATTATATTTGTTTCTTTTTAAAGATGGTGCTGATTTATTTTAAATGAGATAAATTTCAAGATTTATTGTGGGATGGTGACAATCTTCGTACGTATGTATCTATCGGCTGATTAACAAAAGCAAAGTTAAGAAATCTCCCGAAAGCACATCCAAGGAGTGATGGAATAAATTCATTCGATCATGTTCGGATCAGGACTACATGAAGACCAATTAAGAACAGTAATCAAACTGAAACCATTGCTTGACGTGTAGAGCCGAGTGCTTCCGTTCCATATCTTGCTGTAATATCTATGGTATCGGCATATTTTCGTCAGCATAGGACATCATTGCATCATTTGAGATTCTGCATATTAAACCCTGTCCATAACTCTTAAATTTTGTATAGCGGTCCGACTCCACGTGCCAACATACCATCCCTAAAGCACCTCCAAGCTTCAATGTGCCCCGGGTGTACTTTGGATCGAATTCTTTCGACTGCTTATGGCGAAAATAATTTTTCGTATCGGGAGAGATCCTATTAATTTTTGTTTTTTCCGAATATAATACTCTGTACCATTCCACACCGCTTTATGTTTTGCAAACCCTAGTCTCTTCAGTTACACTCAGATAATGTTGGCTTCTTTCGAGAAACTCTCGCAATCAGCATTTTACTATATCGACGGATGGCTTTATTCCATTTTCTCCAAAGACTGCAAGCCGAATGTCATTTGCGGATTAATGTTGGTTTTGTTTTCGACTCGCGTATAGTTTGTTTATCTTCTGGAGCTGTTGTAATTTAGCTTCATTGTGTGCACCCGTCGCATGCTTATTGAAATATGTATTGCATGTCAAACAATTAGTTAATGCTTTCCAAACACTGAACAACACTACATGTAACCACAGTCAATTAAATAAGCTCTTAAAATTTACATGAATTTGCGAGTATAAGTAAAATTTATCACTGTTCCTAAGTCAGTGCACGATTATTTTATTTCGCAAATCTTTAATCCAACACAAGAAAAAAATGACGGTAAAAACGTTGGTGAATTTTATGTGGACAGAATCGGATTCTGTACACAGTCTCAAGTTTTAGGATATTATTTCACGACGATTTAATTATTGGATGCTAGTGTTCCTAATTAGTTGCACGTAACTGTACTTATATTTGAACTAACTTATAAATTGTTGAGTGAATGTATGCAATGACTGAGAACGTTTTACATCTTGTATAAATTGTTTGACAAAAATCTACAAAACATCATAGATTATGGTAGGAAGATGTAAATTCATATTTCATTTTATACCTTTCAATTAGAACTTTTGTATGTACATACATATGGGAAAAATAAACTATTTACTATTAAGTAACTTCTGTGCTTTCAGTGCACCCTACACTAGGCTAAATTATCCAAATGCATACATTGGGTACATAAGATTTGATTGGAAAAAAATATCAAAAATTTATGCAACCCGTTACATGTTCAAACTTATCATAAACACAAATGTACACACGTGGATCGGTCAGAACTACCTGACTCGATTTAGATAATTACTATGGATTACAAAAAGGAAGTTTCAAACTTAAAGACATAATTTAGTATTTGATTGACAGCCATTAATACTGGACATTTTCAGTGGATTTATATATATTGCACCTGTACCTCTAAGGTGAGTCAATTCAAAATTTTTCTATTTCTACTTTTTGCAATAAAACGATAAACAGTGGTCATATCTATTTACTATAAAAATCTTACATCGGTTTTTCTAGTCTTTCGCACAAAAAATACTGTTGTAACCCTCTTTGTGTTGTAAGAGTATTTTGTTTAGAATCCACTAAAAAGAAATTTTTTAGTTGCACCCAAAAAAATTTTTATTTTTGATAATAGCTGAAATAAACGTAAAAAATAACTACTGTTGTATATTTATTATTCGCAATTCTTTACAATGAAACAACTGTTTTTGAATTTTATAGTAAATATTAAAAAAACTCGTTTTTTGCCTCTACTGAAAATTTGTAAATTTTGAGTTGACTCACTTTAGAGGTACAGGTGCGAAATGTAAAACATTTATCACCGTCTTGCGACACAATAAATTCATTGCAAAAGCCTCGGCTTAGCCAATGTCAGGTCCGAACTGATCAGGAATTATTTATTTATTTATTTATTTATTAGTCTATGGAAATATCTGTGGTCATAAGCGATAACCGCCTAAGTCGACTTAAGAATGATTTGATATGCTGTCATACTCTACTAAAAGCGCTTTATATAATTCGTGAAATCCCCATTTCTCTATCACTTTTTATTACAAAGTTATTAATGAAAATATGCTGACCTAAGTCGTAATGAAGCCCCATTACATTTATATAAAAAGTTATTTTTCTCAAAAGCATGATATTCGACGATTTGGGTTATGTATGCTGTCATGTTCTACTAAAAACGCTTTATATTTACGTTTAATCCGCATTTCTCCAACATTATTTATTAAAAAGATATTAATAAAAATATACTGACCTAAGTCGTAATAAAGTCTCATTACATTTATATAAAAAGTTATTTTTCTCGAAAGCATGATTTTCGACTCAGGCGGTTAATGCTTATGAACACAGATATAATCCTTACAGACTATGTAACATTAGTAACATTTGTAAAGAAATATAGAGCTAAATTTAACATAATATTAATTTAAAATTGGCTATAGCAAAACTAAAAATTTATTACATATTGTTTAGATAAAGTATTACATCCCTTTTGATCAAATCTTTTTTGAAAGTCAATGGTAATAAATTTGGCTAAATTCGACACAGACTCGACGAAAGAAATTACAGTTAGCATTATTTGTGCGAAAATACTTTACAATCAGGAACTGGAAATACCGTGCTGTGCGCTGTGAAGTATTTATATTGATTCTGCTGAGGAGAAATTGGGAGCTTAAATTACCATGAATTAGATTGAACAGAAAGGTTGCATTAAAAATTTTTCTTCGACGTTTAAGCGTAGGAAGCTCAATAAGAGTAAGACGGCTTCTATAGGAGAGTAATTGCATATTTGGATCCCAGCCAAGTCCGCGAAGGCAAAATATTAGGAATTACTTTTGAGCATATTCAACTGAGTTAGAATGTACAGAGTAAAAAGGATCCCAAACTCTAAATCCATATACTAGAAAAGGTCTTACTAGTCTAGTAAAAAGTTGTTTTGTTGTGTATGGATTAGAAAACTCTTTCGCCCAACGCTTGATAAATCCAAGTACACCAGTTGTTAATTATTATTGAGATATGTTTTCGGAAATCCAGACGCTCATCCAATAAAACATCGAGATCATTAAATGTTTGGATCATTTCCAATTGTTCGTTGTTCATCATATATATAATGGGAAAATATCTTGTAAACAACATATATTTAAATTTTTTTTACATTAATGTCCATTAAGTTTATTTTAGACCATGTTACGAAATTATTTATATCTAACTGTAAACGAGATTGTTTGTCGATATTGTTAAATGAATAGAATATTTTAACATCAGCCGCATACAACAGAGATTTAGAGAATTCAATAGAATTCAGATAGAACATTAATGGATATTGATTCAGCATTACGAAATATATCACATTGTTTTCGGGCAGTTAAATAGGAATTAATCTATTTTATAAGCGTGGTGCTGAAACTCATACGGTCAAGTTTAAACAGTAGAAGATCATGGTTTACCCTGTCAAACGCTTTACTGAACTCGGTATATATAACATCAGTTTGTTGTTTATTTAGAAAAGCTTCATTCACAATCGCTGTAAGTTCAAGTAAATTAGTAACAGTTGAGCTGGATTTACGAAAATCATGTTGTACAGGAGCAAGAATTGAAGATGCTTGGAATGATTATGTATCAGTTATAAGTTTTTCAAATAATTTTGGAATAGATCTCAATTTAGTAATTTGAAATATCGGATTTATTACCAGATTTGAATAATGGAATAATAAAGGATTTTTTCTAATACTCAGGAAAATATGACAGTTTAAGTGATTTATTATAAAGAAACGTTAATGGAATATATAGGAAGTTGGCACAGCGTTTTAAAACTACAATTTGGACCATGAGCATATGATAAATTCAGTTTTATTAAATTATCCAAAACGGCTTGTTCTTGTATAAACGGAATACTTATAAGAGATGATTCAGGAATCAAGTATGGATATCCAGAAGTATTATTAAAAACTGTTGAAGAGTATGTTGACACAAAAAAGTCTGCAAATATTTCACTTAATGAATTATCGTCAGAGTTTTCTATATTGTTTAGTTTCATTTATAGTTGGGAAATCGAGCGATCTCTTTTCAGAATTTACAAATTGGTAGAAGGATTTAGGGTGGTTTTTAAGATATTTTTAATTTTTATCACAAGAGTCTATTAAAGAGTCTATTTCTTCATTTAGAATAACAAAATCGTGTATTGGGCAATGTTTCATTATAATAAAGCCAAGTTTTTGTGTAGACTAATAGGTAAAACAGGAATCCAAAAATAAATTAACTGTAAAAAAAAAAAAAAAATGGACTGAACGGGGAGACTCAGGTCAATTAAAGAAATAAGCATTTGGTGGATTCTTAATGATTTGTGGCCTTTTGATTATTTGTTGTTTCCATATTGAAAAAATTTATTCCAACTTATATGTGAACAGTATGGAGCTGATGGCTATTTTGAAGAGCTCGACGGTTCTCACTTAAACAGAGTACCGAAGTTATTAAATACACCGTGTGACAATGTTAAATTTCATTATTGGACTTGGATTATAAAACGGAAGTTTCAAGCTTAAAGACATAATTTAGTATTTGTTTGACAGCCATTAATGCTGGACACTTTCAGTGGATTTATATATATGTAAAAAATTTATCACCGTCTTGCGACACAATAAATTTATTGAAAAAGTCAAAAGTTAGCCAATATTAGGACCGAACTGATGAGGAAGAGTCTATTTCTTCATTTAGAATAACAAAATCGTGTGCTTGGTAATGTTTCATTATAATAAAGTCAAGTTTTTTGTAGACTCATAGGTAAAACAGGAACCAAAAAAAGAAAAATTAACTGTAAAAAAAGAAATGGACTGAAAGGGGAGACTCACGTCTGGTAAAAGCAATTGTAATTCAATCAACAGGCACTTCCATTATTTGCAAAAAGGAAAGGGAATTAAAGAATTCTTTTGCGTCATAAATCAAATCTATGATTTATGCCATTTAGTTGTTTCCAAACAGAAAAAATTTGTTCCAACTTATAAAATATTCATATATTTTAGCTCGAATGTTCTCACTTCAACAGGGTACCGAAATTATTAAATACACCGTGTGACAATGTTAAATTTTTTTATTAGGCCTGAGCAAGACCATATACACATGAAAGTAGAGATTATTTATAGTAAAACTGCGTTCTCAGTTGTTCATTTTCTGATATATTCCGTTTTTAAAGGACTTCGAACTTTTAAGGATATAAAAAATTTAAAAAAATTATTTAAAATTTATCGAATTAAAGAGGATAATCTGTAGAAATGAAAACAATTCTTTGTTTTAATTTTTCAGAACGAAAAATTGTAAATAATATTCTTTACAAACTTTAAACTTTCATATGGCTGAGAATTTCCTATGTATACTTTACGACATACTTTAATTTTGTTACTATAGCTTTATAAATTAGGCCTTAACCAAAAATCATATTATTAATCTAATATTAAAAAAAATCGTTTGAACGATAAAGAAAATAAGGTTAGAAATATACTTGTTGGACTTCAACAGACCCATATACCGTGAAACTAGTGATCTTATCTCCTTTGCATCCATAAGTTAATACGGGTATCAAATTAAAAAGAACGATCTCTGGAAATGAAAACAATTTTCAGTTTGTTTCAATGGTGCGTGGTAGAGAAAAAGATATATTTCAAAAATTCGTAACTACACTGTATTATTAATCGGACCGGTTTCTGGAATTTCAGCCTTCATCAGCGATAAGCACATTTTGATAATTGTTATGTTTTAATTGAGTAGATTGTTTCTATATGAAATTTCTCTACTTAGGGCGGCCGTGAGGTTTTGGCTTAGCGAGACTAAAAGTTTTAAAAAAGTGCTTTAAAAGGAAAGTTCTCCAATAAATTTCAGCTCGGGTTTAGAACAGTCGACTGAAGAATCAAAAAATATTTTATTTTTAATATAATTAAAAATAGAAGAGAGCAATTCATGTAACAAAAAAGAAAATTAAAACTAATTATGAAATTAAATTGAGATCATGTTTTCAAAATAAAAAGAAATGATTTTTTTTACCCCAAATAACTTAAATTACTTTTATTGTTGCATTTCGTCAGATTTTGGAGAAAAATTAATTTTCCAAAAATTACCAGCAACAATCTTTTTGCGATCTTTTACCTTATTTTCTGAAGAACTCGACATTGTGGAATTATTTGGTGCATTTCTGTATTTCTCGAAACTAAAAATTTTTCATATAAAACATGAAGCAAAAATTCCACTGTTCCTCGAATTGTAAATAAAATGTGTTTCTGTATGGCAATGTGAAAAAAGGTAATACTGATTAAGTTTTTGTTGGAATTTTCCAACTATTAACATAAACAAATTAAAAAAATTCATAAACAAATAAAAAGAACAAATATAATAAATAAAACAATTAATATAATAATAATATAATAATCATTAAAAACAATTAATGTATAGTACAGTACTAAGACCAGCCGAACAGAACAATCGGCGGAACATATTGCGAATTCATCGAAAGAAATTGAGGGATGCAACTGGCCCATTTCAAATACCGGAGCAGCGTCGTAAGCAACTTTATTGTTTAAGCAACACATCAGCGATTGTTTTGCTAAACGATGTAACTCCATATATGTATAATGATGTGAAAAAAATAATAATAATTAAAATAATTATATACATTTTTATTAACTAATTAATATAAATATAAAAAATTAACAGTCCCTTGAGTAGTTTAAAAAACCAAACATTGGTTAATAAAAAAAAGTGAACTCAACATTAACATCAACAAAAAACAACCCTTATTTGACCATTAATAACAAATTAGAACAAATAATAGTATTTAGAAATTCTTATTGGATTTTTAAATTAAAATGGCCTCTATTTTCGAAATTTTGTTTAAAATAATTTGGTTTTGTTTCTTTTATTTCGAAATGAGCCTTCGATTTTTATGTAAATAAAACTGCATTTAAATAACATTTCTTTCCGACGTTTCGTCAATTCTTTGTTGACTTTTTGATTATAAAAAACATTACGTTAAAACAATTTTATATTACACTATATATGTATGTATCAATAACTTACAGTAACATGAGTATATTTATCACATTTAAAAATGAATTTATTTTTTTTTTTAAAGAAAAATTACATTGAACATAAATTAATAACAAGTACTCAGCTTAAAATAATATCACAGTAAAGTTATTGTATTGCAACCCTGTAACTAGCATTAATTTTGTCAGTATCCTCTTTTTATGTTTTTGATTTGTCAGCTCTTCCATTTTATTTACTAAAGTCATCTGCATTCCCCTTGCTTCTTCCAAAGCTTCCATATATTTAGATGTAGTTGTTGCTTTTTATGTTATTATTTGCTTCTTCATAGGTTGGGCTTGTTTGGATGAAGAAGATGTTGACGTGGTTTTAAATTTTTCTTTTTTTGGTTCGGTACATTTCATCACCATCTGATATTTCATAAGAATAATCAGATTCCTAACAAATTAATAAAATAATTATATATTATATGTTATTTTACAGAATGTTGTTGCGAAAAATCGGTATGTCCCTCCACCCTAATGTGGAAGTATTAAAATATTTACCCCAGATAATTCGTCCAACTTCAATCCCGATTCTGGGTTGCGTGAATCACCATATACAGCATCAACTATCATAACTTGAAGAATTGGTTCAACTACTTCCACTACTTCCACCAGTTTTTTTCTGCTGTTGATAGATTTTTCATGCACCCTTTTAGATCTAACCAACACTAAAAAATCTAAAGTTAGAAATAGCCCCAACACCGGTTTTCTGTAGGAAAAAGTTGTCAGAATGTGACGATTTTTCAGTAAATAAAAAAATTTCAGAATGTGGTGGGAACTGTTGCTGCAATAAAACACAATGTTTACTTTTTTCCATTAATTGACAGGCTTTTGGCTGCCTCCCATAGAGTTTAAAGTGGATGTTAAAGATTCCCAACGCTCTTTAAAATTTGTGTTGGAACTTATTCCTCCAAATTGTCCTCTTGCAAATTCTGGATTATTCATCATGTATTCCACTAATTTTTCTTTTTGTTACTTTGATATCTTCTCTTTTTTCTAAAATTTATACATAATAAACAACATTAAGTAAATTAATGTATGGGGACTTGATTGGCACTAGTCTGTCTGGCATATTCTCTGCTTGCATAAAACTTGCGTACACCCCCAGGGCATGGCAGGAGGCCAAAGTGGTGTTCATACCAAAGCCGGGAAAGGAGAGCTACGCGAACCCAAAGGCCTATCGACCGATAAGTCTTACATCATTCCTACTAAAAACAATGGAGCGAAGTCGATAACAAGGTTAAATCTCAAATCCCAAATGAGCTGTTGAAGTTCAAACAACACGCTTATTTAAAGGGACGTTTAGTAGAAATTGCGCTTCATGAAGTAGTTCACCACATCGAAAGATCTTTTGATCTAAAAATCTTCACTCTAGCCATATTCATTGATATAGAAGGAGCTTTTAGCAATGTATCAGCCAATACGCTCCAATCCATAGAACGATTCGACATCGACCGGGATATCAAAGCCTGGATCAGCCACATGCTAAGGAATGGATGAATAAGTTGCGAGGTTGGTGGCATTAAAATAAGAGACAAGAGTTGTTGTGGGACACCTCAAGGGGGAATTTTATCCCCCTTCTCTCGGTGACCACTATAAACAGTCCTCTAAGGATTCTAGCCAATAAGGGTTTCCAACGTGTCTACTACGCAGACGATGTAGCGATACTGTTAAGGGGGAAAGATCCTATTTATTTATGTAGGAGGGCATCGGATGCATTCGGAATAGCATACGATTGGGCACAACCGAGGGGATTGAATGTGAGCCCGGAAAAGACTGAAATATTTATCTTTACTAGGAAGATGAGAATAGTCGAATTCGATGAACCCCGCTTCCAGGGCGAAACGATTAGAATCACACAAACGGTGAAATACCTTGGGGTGATTCTCGACAAAAAGCGCACTTGGAAGGACCATATTGAGAGCAGAGTCGCGAAAGCTCACCGGATATGGGCCATTTACGGAAGAGCTATAAGTTCAAAATGGGGTTTAAACACGAGGATGACGCATTGGCTATACACAAGCATCGTTAGACCAATTCTAACTTACGCATCCGTAGTCATATGGACATCAGTGAACAGGAAATGCTATATTAAACCATACCAAAAGATACAACGCCTCTGCTGCATAGAAATCAGCGGTGCAATACGGACTACATCTACGAGGGCTTTAGAGACGATTCTATCTATACACTCGATCGAGATTAGAATTAAATATGAGGCATCTCTGGCCATGTTACGACTAAGGGTAAAAAGGGAATACATCACCGACCATATGACCAGACACCAATAAATATTGGACCAGATACCGGCATTCAATACAGTGGATTTTAGCTGTGATACAATCGCGGAAGTGTCGACAAACACACCCTGCAGTATAAAGATACCTGACAGGGAAAGCTGGTTGAACGGAAATATTCTACAAAACCTTCCAGGGTAACACTACTACACAGACGGATCTAGTCTGCATGATAGGACTGGCATAGGGTTCTATGCTGAAGACCGTTCCAATGGCATATACCTATGCATACCGGACCACAACTCTGTCTTTCAGGCCGAAGTGGTCGCGATAACGGAATGCATAAGATCTATTGACGCACGGGTAATCCCAAGCCCCGGAGATGTGAAAATATTTTCGGACAGTCTAGGGGCTATCAGGGCGATATCCTCGGACAAAACTAGATCAAGGACTGTCCTCAGATGTAAGGAGGAAGTTGCAAACTTCAGTACAAGAGGTAGACTTGAAATCATTTGGATCTCAGGACATAGTGGTATAATGGGAAACAAGATTGCAGACGAACTGGCCAGGAAGGGTTCTTTCTTGGAGGGAGTCAATTTGGAAAACCCAACACCTTTCCAGGCTCTCAAATTGACATTATCGGAGTGGGCAACCAGTTCAAATACTTCAATTTGGGAGGAATGACGTTGGTAAGGCTTCGAAGATACTATGGGGCTCTCCAAACACTTCGAAAACTAAGGAAATCCTTAGTCTAAATAGAAGGAGTAGTATTATTGAGTAGGATTATTGGCATCCTCACTGGACACTCTAAAGTGAGGGCTCATCTATACCGTATAGGACGGGCAGAATCGGCCACAAGCAGAGTTTGTGGAGACGATGACGAGACCCAAAAACACTACCATTGTTACTGTCCTGCATTTGCCGGAACAAGGGTAAGATATTTATCCAACGACATCATACCAGGCCTAGCGGCTCTTAGGGGGATACGCTGGAAAACACTCAGAAGATTTGCTATCGAGACCGAATTCCTAAGTTAAATAAGTAGTAGATTACCGGATGAGCACGAGGATATAGAGCGCACAACAAGCCGACTTTCTGGCTTAAGTGTATATCCGGGTAAAACGGATATGAGCTATGTGTATATATGGCTCCTCTTTTTTCAACCTAACCTTACCTAACCTAACTTAACCTAACCTAACCTAAATTAATGTATCAAAATTTTACCTTCTCTTTATTTATTTCTGCAATTTTTTCGAATTACAAACAAAAAATAACAAACTCGCACCGATTTTCATTGTGAGTATTTTTGAAAGTTAACATCAAAAACGAAAGTCTAGAAACACATTTTGTCACATTTTTCAAATATTGTGGAAAACAAAACCCTACATGACACATAGTTCCACAGTTCAAAGTTTCAGAAACAGTCGAGTGAGAAAAACTATGTTTTGTACCAATTCTTACCGTTTTTGTTTCAATTCGTATGTTTCGTGTGAAAAATTTTTCCATTCGAGAAATACAGAAACGCAATACAGTTTTTCTCTGGAATAAAGTTAGAAAAATTAAGAAAGTAAAAACTATAATTTTTAATAAAGTATAATGTGAAAAAATGAACACGTTTGTTTTGTTGCTTGTGTGGAGAATCCGTATCATGACAAATCGACCAACAATAACTGGCAGGTATTTGACAGTTATTTTTTCCGCTGAAGCGATTCTCAATAGGTGCAAGGTCCTGATGGAACCGTTATCGGGGGAAAAATCTGACTGGCTATTTTTTGTGTTTTATTGGTTAAGTCCGGTAGTTCTGGAACTATATTCGTTAATCCATTAAGGCTTTCACTAAGTTGGATTAAGGCTTTCACTAAGTTGGATCGCAATACCGAAATTCTTCATACACTAGGGAGTCATGTAGTCGGTATAAACGTTTTTGTTTTTGTTTTGTTTAAGCATTATTTCTATGCTACAGAATCTCTATGATGAGTTAATAGTAATGGAAGTAATTCGTTTGGCCCATTAGAAATTTTCCGCTGATTGATTTTGTTTTAAAAGAAAAAAAAAAAACAACTGCAGATGATGAATACCGTAAATATTTCAAATTATAAAATATAGAATTTTTATACCCTATACCACTATGTGGTTTGGGTATAATGACTTTGTGCTGCTGTTTGTAACAACCAAAAATATTTGACCTAGACCCATCTTTAATTATACCGATCGAATCAGAATCACTTTCTGAGTTGATTTATTAATGTCCGTCCGTCCGTCCGTCCGTCCGTCCGTCCGTCCGTCTGTGTGTCCATGTAAAGCTTGTAATCAAACTGCAGGTCGCAAATATGAATATATTTTGATGAAATTTGGTATATAAGCTTTTATCGGCCATGGGATGAACGCTATTGAAATTGGTGAGAATCGGTCCATGTTCAGACCTAGCCCCCATACAAATTACCCATATGAAATCGACATAAATTGCCATAAGATCCAAATTGTCATATAGATCTTACTCAAATTGGGTTTGTATGCGTTCATTACATCCACTAATGAGTAGTCCAAAAATGATCCCTTTGACCCCATATAGAGCTGCTTCCCGATCTTCAGTTAAATCTATTAAAAAACAAAAATATTGCACTGATTCTTCTCAAATTTTGTTTGTACATATTTTTGCAAAATACAAGAGACTTTACCAAACATGATCAGGATCGGTCCATTTTTGGACCTAGTCCCTTTATAGATATAGCATCCGATATGAACTTTTTCATATCTGCAGCCAAAAAAATTAATAAAAATCGCACTCAAATTTGGTTTATGCTTATTTTCTATATCGAAGTAGTTGGACCGAAAGATAGGGTCTCTAAACCATGGTATAGGGTATCATATAGTCGGTCTAGACCGACTATAATTTTCTTACTTGTTCTAATTAGGTTTATCTAAATAAATTGTAAGTGGTATTTTTTCAAGAAGTTTAATCGTAAAGCGCGCTGATTGAAGAGCTCTGTACAAAATATTGAACTAGATCTAGATTTCAGAACAACTTGAGAATATGTCAAAATATATGGTGCTCCACCTATCAAAGGTTGTACCGCACTAATTCAATATTTTAGTTCTGATTTTCTTTAGATACAACACACAGAATTTTGTGTAATCTTATAATTTTACACGAGATTTATTTTGTAGCTTTTAATGTTACTTTCATGTAATAATTAGATTTAATATTAGTTTAAGTTAACATATAGTTACATAACAAGTTTGTTTGTATATAAAGATAATTTAAAATTCACAAAGATTTTATATTAGAACTCAGTTGTGTTTAGAAAATTTAATTTGTTATGTTTCCGATTAAAATTATTTCTTGTAATTTAGTTTTCTTTGAAAACATAATTTTCTGGCAACACTGATAATTAGCAGCGATTTTGAAGAAAATTTTCAAAGGGAGAGAGTGACTGAAAAGAGGTTAAAAAAATTGCATTGGAAACTAAAATTGTCTTGGATTTAACAAGAATTTATTAACAATAACATAACCGTACTATACAACATTTTTCAGAAGACATAAAAATCAAATTGACCAGGAAGTTTTAATTAGCTGGCAATACTAATCGATCGGGAAAGGGTGCCAAACATTGTGAAAGGTTGTTTTTTTTTTATTAATTTTTCTACTATTCTAAATTTTACTCTTTAAGTTTATTCTAAAAATCAATCTCTATAGTTTTGAAGCTTATAAATTATATTGTTGTTTTGTATTTGGTTTATGTATTTCATTAAAGGTTTGATTTTTAATGTGACAATTAGTGTAAAAAAAAGTTATTTAGATTAATTTTTTGGAAAATTGAAAACAGAAAAAAAATTTAAAGATAAATCTATAATAATAGGCTAGGTGATTTCTTGTGACCGATGTAAGTTTCACAGTTTTACCCCGATTTTACATAAAATTTATCATTTGAAAGGTATTTCTTTTTAGCTGTGAACCAGATTTACAGATTTTCATCGTCTAGAACATTTTTTTGGAGTTATGATCGTTTAAGGTTGCTACTAACACATGCATAAAATTATACAATGCTATGTGTGTGTTTATTAAATTTGTCAATGTTTGTGTTAATATGTTGAGTTTGTTTTCTTCATTTAAAATGAGGTGAATTGTGAATACCTTTTGGGTCTTTATTAAATGAAAAAATAAAATTTCCTAGAATTTGCACTCGAATTAAGAGCACTTGAATCTGGTAGTATATTTTATTACGTATGCTGATATTCTATTTGTATGAAATGCTAAGTAATCGGAAACTGGAAAAAATATGGTAAATTAATAAATTCTTCTAAATTTTATAAACTTAAATCATCATATATTTTTATTGGTTTCCAGATATACGGTCAGGGATATCGTTCTATTATATACAAATATTTGAGAAAAATAAAAACAGAAAAACATTGGCGGGTCCACTTATTGATTGCATTTCATCATCACAATTTTTTTTTTGTCCAGACTTTAATCCAAACAACTTATTCATCAAACTGAAATCTAACTATCGGGATATTGCAATTTATTTATTAACTAATGAATATATGTATATTGTCCCAACGGCATTTAAAATTAACTTAAATGTAATTTCATGTACACATATACAATGTATTTTTAAACTCTTTATTTTAGTTCATACTCTCTGCCTGTCTGTCTGTCTTGGGCAATCCCATTCCCCCTTATCCAATTGATTTGAAACTTGGCCAATAGTCTTGTTATGACTACAGATTAATTTTGGCGTAGTCAACGAGTGATTTAAACCCCATTTGTCCTTATCCGATCATTCTGAAGCTTGGTCGATAGACTTGCTGTGAAAAAAGATTAACTTTAAAATGGTCACGCAAAGTCACGCACAGTTACGGAGAGATTCGAAACTCATATGCACAAGGAGAGAAAGAGTTTTAATAAAAACTTTGTTTTTATGGGTTAGATTATTTTAAATTAATTTTGTTTGTTTAGTTAATATTTTTTTGTACGGTCATATTTGAAATTAAAATATGTATTAAATTAACAAACTTACATAATGCACACATAAACACATTCAAACATGTATGTATTGAAAACATTCATACATACATATCCTAATCTGAACCCAGTCAGCATTTGGAAAATTGTTTCAACAAAAATCACCTTTTTGAGTCTTCTTCGAGCACTTTTGATCACTAAAAAGTAATTAATCTCATGCGCAATTAATAATCGACTCCAAAGTTATTCGCGCTTACGTTTAAAAAGTGTTTTAAGGGTTTTTTTTTTTTGTCAAAAATCATCTAAGTGAGTCTTATTCGAGTACTTTTGTTGAGCAAAAACTAACTAAACACTTGTGCGAATAATGGCTCGAAAATGATTCGGTTATGATTTATTGAAAGCAAAATAACAAAATGTACAGAAATCATAAACAGATTTTCATAATTTTTTTTTCATAATTGTATATTTATTCAATTTGTTACATTACAAAATTAAAAATTTATGCCCTAGGGCCAAATATGGCTTTATAGAGGCTAGTAGGCAACTAAGAATAAAAAATGTTATATACATTATTTTATTATACAATAACAAATACATAATTATATTACATTATAAAGATTATGTTTCAATTTGTAAGAAGAATTTCAAAATTTTACAAGAAAAATTGTTTAAGCTATTTTTAAAAGTAGACAAAACTGAAATGGTTTTCAAATTATCTGGTAGGTGATTGTACTCAACTGGGCCTACAAATCCTATACGTTGCTTGGTTAGCTCAAGGCGACATCTTACTACACATAAATCCATCGCTTGCTATGCGAAAGTAACACATTTGAAGTAAATCGTATGGTATTAGTTCCAATACCATTAATAGACTTAAAGACATAAATCAACAGCTGCTGCTTCACAAGTCCACGTATTGGAAGTGTCGTTTTGGCATAATTTTTGAATAAATTAGTAGTTGAAAATCGTAATGGAAGATTATAAACAATTTTCAGTGCCTTGTTCTGTGCCGATTGCAAAGATTTCATTGCTGATCCCGTTTTACATCCGTAAATTGTTGGAAGATACGTCAGGTGTGAATGAACTAAAGCTTGATAAAGCAACATCTTAGTTGCAATATTTAATTTATTTTTGAACTTATACAAGATTCCAATCCCAGATGATATTCTCGACTTTAAGTAATCAATATGATTTTCCCACCTAAGGTTATGATTAAGATTCATACCAAGGTATTTTATGCATTCTGATTTTTCAATCAAATTTCCATCAACATGTATACTCATACGTTCATCATTTCTCGAAATATAAGGTTTAAACCTTATAAATTTGGTTTTTTTAGCATTCAAGATTAATCTATTGAATCTATGAAACTCACGTAGAATTGAGGGATCATATTCCATTTCAGTTTGCAGTACTTTCTGGTATTTGTAGTTATAAAGAATACAAACATCATCATGATATTTTTAATATCATTAATAAAAATGTTAAACAATATTGGGCCAAGAACACTGCCTTGCGGGACACCACAAAAAACTCCAAGCTCGGTACTTTTTGATTTTGCAACTTGTACAAATTGCCTCCTATTATTTAAATAATCTTTAAAAAGAGCAGTTGTTCCTGGTGAAAAACCAATTAAATTTAGTTTTGTAATTAAAATATCATGATCGACTAAATCGAAGGCTTTTGATAAATCGAAAAAGGCTCCAGCCACTCCTCTGTATCCTTTATCAGATACATAATCATTAACATTTATTACAGCTTCTCCAGTTCCCATGCCTTTTCGGAATCCATATTGCTGGTCGAATAAAATATTGTATTCATCCAAGTACCTCGTAAGCTGTTCAAATATAATTTTTTCAAAAAAACTTGTCTATAATAGAGAGAATGGAAATAGGCCGATAATTCACAATTTTATCCGTTTGCTTACATTTTGGTATGGGTATTATTTTGTGAACTTTTAATACATCAGGATACTCACTATTCTCAATGATTTTGCTAAATATTTCTGTTAACATCTCTGTAACATATGGTTTCCTTACCAACAACATTTTAGGTGTTATATTGTCGCAACCAGGACTTGTCATTTTTAAGTTATTTAGAATAGTATCAATTTTCTCTATCTCTATTGGTTCTAAGATAAATCGGCTATAAACTGGACTTAATGTACCAAACATATTTATATTTTCATTCTGATCGTGAGAAAAACTAGAACGTAGATTTCTAACCGAATTGTAAAAGTAATTGTTAAATGATAATGCCTTTTCTTCATCCCGCGTTAAACATGTATTAACAATATCAAACAACTCCGAGGACGATTTAAATTCCTTTCCTAGTTGTTTATTCAGAAAATCCCATGTTTTCCTAGATTCACCATTACATAGTCCTATATTATAACTATAATAGTTATTCCTCAAGTCTTTGTTACATAATTTTATTATCTTGCTTATTCGCTTCAGACGCTCCATAATATTTTTGCTTTGTTTATTCTTCCTTCTTGCTTTCAATAACTTCTGCTTATAATTTATTAAGGAAACAAGTTCTTCGGATATCCATGGGCTCATTTTTTGCCGTATATCAATTTGTTTTGTGGTGATTTTAGAACTTTCTATTACAGCTAATGAAAAAGTTTGTATAAATTTTTCACACTGATCAGAGGCAGTATTCAAAATTGATGTACTCAAGTTTTCATCTAGAAATGAACAGAATGTTATGTAATCGATCGATTTTTTTGTTTTACTAATAGTTTCATTGTGACAATAATCAGACTTAATTTCACAGAATATAAAATTATGATCTGAAATCGTATTCTCAATCGAGCTAACTGAAAAACTATTTGAGAAATTACTGAACACGCAATCAATACAAGATTTACTTTCGGGCCTGGTAGATAGCTCATGGCATGTACCGAAATTAAATTCAGAAAATATGTCCTTTAAAAAGCGACAATTTCTGTCCAACAAATCAACGTTGATATCGCAAAGAATCATACATGGAGAATCTAGAGTATCCATTAACAAATTTTCTAATTTTGTTGAAAAACTTTTTCGTAAGCACTTTTGGGATTCATAAACCGATGTAACTATTAAAGGTTTATTATTTATTTTAATATCTGGTAACGATATACTTATAAACTCCAAAAAATCTTCATCCTTATTAGCTAGAACTCTGTATCTTAACCTCTTGTCTATATATATTGAGGTTCCTCCATAACCATCTGCTCTACAACAGTGCACGGCATCAAAACCATCAATTGAGTACAAATTAATACATAGTTTATCAAACCAGGTTTCTTGAACTGCTATAATCTCCGGTATTATTATCATTTTACACAATTCGGCTCTAAACTGATTAAATTTATCTAATGATGAAATACTTCTTACATTTACTGATAATATATTAAAAAAAATTTGAATTGGATTCATTAACATAAGACTTAAATTTATTTAAATTTGAAAAATACTTTGAATTCATAAAAATAAAAAAATAAAAGATTTAAAACTAAAAATTCAATATTGGTTTTAAATACTTGAACTAGTTTGGAGATTCGAACATGTTATCTTCATCACTTCCATCGTCTTCATCAGAAGTTTCGAAATCGGGAACAATATTCTTTTTCGGTACAGCACCAGCAGCTTTACAAAGCAGTTTGTCTACATTATCCATAGTTTTGATGCATATCTGTGCAGAATTCGAATCTTTTTTTTTTTACAAAAACATTGCCATTCCTAGTATATACGAACTTATACCCGACAGCTCTTAACGATTTAGCAAGATTAAAAACAATCATTGTTTCTTTGCATATATATTTCTTTTAAATCTCCCACTTCCTTCAATTTAGATTTCCCATCCATAAAAGCCTGTTTAGATTTTTTGTTGGTAAATTTTACTACCACAGATTTTGATTTATCATTTGATTTTATATTTTGTTTTTTATTTTGATGTATAAAAAAAGCGTCCTCTATCTCGTCTTCACAGATAACAGCAGCAGTTTTTTCAGCTACTTCTAAAACAACCTCTAAAGCAGTCTTTTCATCTGTCTTTTTTATTCCATTAAGAATACAATCATTTTTCACTCTACAATCATTTAAAAGTTTGACGGTTGATTGTAAATTTTTTATTTCTTCACGTAAGGTAGTATTCTCTTTTTTTAAACATCTGATTTGCTTATTGTTCTTTGCTACTCCTTTCAGTAGGCATCATATTGTAATGACATAAACTGCATTGTCTCTCCTATTTCATCCAGTTGATTTAGTTTTATTTTAATCTCATTTAGATCATTTGAATAAGAAGATCCACTATTGGTTGGTGCACAAAAATGACATATATATTCAAGAGAGGAGTTGCTGACAAGCTTGTCGTATTGTTTTTTATCTAGTTTACTGCATAATGCGTGTAGAGTTTTCTCACAAACATCGCATTGTAAGGCATTCACTTTCCAGTACTGGAAGCTTACATTATACACAAATTATTTTGTTTTTATTTATGCTTTTAAGTGTTTTACAAGGCATTCTTTATAACTCACTAAAAGAGCGAAATTTCTATAACACAGAGAGGGTAATCTCACTATTTACAATATTGTTTATATATTAAAAAAAAAGCAAGCTAAGTACAAAGGTAAGAATTTCACGTTTTATCAACACGGCGTTGCCACACTTTCAAGCAGGCAATTTGCTTGTTTTGGACGTTATTTTGGAATGTTATTTGGAAGGACAGAGCAGGAAAACGAAAACATTCAAATTGCACTTTTTATAGGAATTTTTGAATATTTTTAATTTTACAAATGGATTTTTTAAATTATTTCAATTATTAATTTCTTGTTCATTTAATAAAATTAATCTGTTTTTATATATAAATCTTTTTTATTAAATTTATATTACTATTGTGCACCAGTTAAATGTTTTATTTTTGAAACATAAACGATTAAAAAAAGGATTCATAAATGACTAGAAAAAGACTGTTAAGTGGCTAAGAATATTGAAAAATTACTCAAAAAAAAGACTCGCAAATGATCAGAAAAGCGAGTAATAAAAGGCTCTTGAAGAATAGTCGCAGGTATTTTTCTCCCGACAAAGAGGTCTGTTATGATAAGAAAATGAGGGCATTTATGATTGTTTTAATCGGGCAGAGGAATCGAAGAAGGCTCCAATATGATCCATATCTTCCTAAAATGATGGCCGGGAAACTGCAATCAAAACTACATAAAATAAACGTTAAAAAAGAAAACATTATACTCAATTAATCCTAAACTTTCATATACACGATATTGATTGATATATTTTATTTTTCTTTAAATAATTAACCTAAAAGACACTTAGACTTAACCTAAACACGACTTAAAATATAACTGAACTCGAACCTGTTTATTGTACATGTTCTGTTTTTTCTTACTACACGAGCCACAACACGACTTAAAATATAACTGAACTCGAACCTGTTTATTGTACATGTTCTGTTTTTTTTTTTCAGTACACGTACCAGAACATGAACTTCAAATAAAGCAACACTCAAAAATGTGTGCTTTATGTGTGATTGAAACAAAAAGTACGTGATACAAGAATGTTCGTCTAAATAACGAAATATTAAAACGAACACAGTCATGGTTGTGTTGGGCACCGTAGAAAATTTAGAAACGCACATAATTGATATGAAAATAAAGATATGTGTTGGCTGCTTTTGAACAGAACATTGTGTGTTTCATGTGTGTATTTTCTGAACCTTGATTTATATACATAGAAAAAAATTCAAAAATTGAACAATATTGCAGTTATGATTTAAATTTCTGTTAGTTTTTTTTTATAAATAGACAAAAATCCCTTAAAATCTTATATATAAAAATGTATGCATGTTTGTTTGTCCTTTATAAGAGACTACACCACTGGACCGATCACCTTGAAATTTTTGCAGTAGGTAACTGCCTATCCGGAAGGAAAAATAGGGTATATTTTTTGATTTTTCAAGTGGGCATGGCACCTCCCATATAAAGTGAATTTTTAACATCTAATTTTAGGGTGACAGCCTAAAGCATTAACATTAGGGTGATAGCCATTTTTTTTTTGAATTCCAAGATGTGCGGGTCGGATTATTATGACACTGGATCTTAAAATAAAGTGCGAACAATTTGAGCGCAATCGGATAATGCGTTCTAGACGTGCATGGAGTTCAAAGTTCGAATATGCATTTATATGTAAAAATTATCAAAAAAATAATTTTTAAATTAACCCATTAAAGACGGCTCATAGACAGCTCGTGTGATCTTAACGAAACTTTCAGAATTTTACCTGGAGGTCCATAGAAGTTGCTTGATGTAAAAAAAATTTTTACCTCCCCCCATTCCTGAGATAGGACAGGGTATTTAAATACCCAACCGTCTTTAACGATATACTTTTTTAAATATTTTTTAACAATTTTGTTTTTCTTATTTCAATATAAATTAAAGCTATATATTTGTTTACAAAATTATTAATTTTTTTGACCACTCAAAGTGGTCAAAGGGTTACTTCGAAGAGCGTTACGAATATTTAAAATTACGCCGTAAAAAGTAAATCCAACTTTGAACTCTATAGCTTAGTAGTTTGTTTTTAAAAAGGGGATTCCCAGTTTGCTTCTCCTTTTCAGAGCAAAATGAGCAGGTGAAATCAAGTGAATTTTTTTTACAATAAAACAAGTGCATAAAAACATAAATTTATACAAAAAAAAACAAGTAAGAGTGTTAAATTCGGCTGTGCCGAATCTTTGATACCCTCCACCTCGGTTTGAGTCTTGATAATAAATGTAAATGAAAAAGTAAACAATTTGTTAAACTTAATACCAAATTATTTCAGCAAATTCTTTGGGTTGGTTTTCTTCTTTTCTATTATTTCGGATTTATTTCGGTGTTTGCTTTTTGGTCATCGTGGTTGCTGATCGGCATGCATTTTGGTTATATACCTATATGCATGCGTTTCCGGTTATATGACATAACTTCTCGTTTAATTTAGTTTTTGCTAATTAAATAGCTCGCCCTAACCTCCATTGCAAAGGTAATGGTTGTGTAGAGTGGCTATGTGCATTAAATCGTGCTAATTGGAGATGGCTGTATAGTTTCTTTTAACTGGCCAAATATTTCTTCATTGTGGCCATATAGGTCGGATGGAGTAACAAAATAATAACCAAAAAAAAAAGCTCTCTCAACTTTTTTTTTTAAATATTGCCATATTTTGAAAACATAGAGAATAAATTTATAATAATAAATAATCAAATTAGGGATGAAAAACGCAAAAAACGAAAAGTCCCAAACATTTTAAATAAAATAATTTAATGTTATCTATATTTTCTGAAAAACTTCAAATTTTCATCCAAAAAAAATTGTGAAAATTTATATATAAAAAATAACATTCTCATAAAATTACGTTTACTTATGTAACAATTTTTATGTTAGCAATTCTTAAATATCATTTGAGGTTTTCTTAAATTCATTGAATTTAAATTAATATCGACAAATCTGTTTTTCTATTTATTTAAATTGTAAAGGAGTGGCATCTCTGTCAAAATAAGCGAAAAACACAAAGAATAGAAAAAAACAAATTACTTCGTGTTTGACAGGATGATTTTATGTTTATGTTTAATATCTTTATTTTTTTTACTAATATTTCTGTTTATTTATTTGAAAATGAAATAATGAATTGAATATGCTATTTAATTTTTTTATTTATATAAAAAAGTTTTTTAATTAAAGCAAAATATTTTCACTATATCATGATTTTTATTTATGTATGACGACATTTCAACCTAAAAATTTAAGTTTTTATCGATTGGATAAACAACACAAAAATGGTTGTCGTTTAGATAACAACAACAGCTGACTTTAACAATAGCGAATATCGTTTCAAAATTTTACTGATAATTTTGCAATTTTCTTTTTTTTTACAATTCGACTATCGTTAAAAGAAGTTACTGAATCGCGGTACTGAAAAGTTATTAATATCTCCTGAATGGCAATATTTTTTTTAAATGTAAACATTTTTAAATGTAAAGATATTTCTAAATTTAAAATTATTATTTCCGACGTTTTGATATGATTTTCTGAAACTCAATTAATATTTTCTAATTTATAATTGGAAATTTTATTTTCAGTTTTTATTATAATTGATATTTTCTTAAATTTGAATGGAAAATTTAAAAAGTGAAATTTTGTATTTATGTGAATAATAATGCTTTATTAATTATAAACAATTCTTAAAAATTAGATGTAATCGCAATCAGATATTTTATAGGTAAAGCAAAATAATAATTCTATATAACTATGTAGAACTGTTTTGTAAGCAAAAAACTCATTGACGAACTCGGTAACTCTATTTTGTAAAGACAACAAAAAGTTAACCCCCCAATCTCACATCACACTGAAATTGTAAAATCGTTGTGTACGTATTATCAACGAAAAATTGTTCGAATTAGTGGAATCCATCGCCATTAAATTTTATGCTCAAACATCTGACTGCAATCTCATTTTTAAAATGTTGTCGAAGCGTAAACTTGAAAAAATTTGTATACTTCTCTATCTTATTTTATTTTAAGTAGAGTTACCAAGTTTATTATACAGGCACATGTTTGAGGGAAAATGTTTACATTTATTATTATTAGTATTATTTTAATAATAGTTAATAATATTTATGCTCTATAATTAACAAACTTGCGTTTTTGTATGCGCATTTCAAAAAATAAATCATTATAATAGATTTAACAAGTTAAAACTTTAATTACAATTTTACAGAAGCCAGTAAATTTGCATTAAATTTATAACAGGGTAACATTAATCATCGTTAGTGTCTGCCACTATTCGCACGAAAAATTTGGTGCCATTAGTGTGACCACTGCGGAAAATGTGTGTGTATTCGTAAAAAAAATGTGAGTGTATTGAGTTTTTCGAACTTGCAGTGTGATGTGAGATTGGTGGGTAATATGCCAAACTTATGTTCATATTTGTAAAAGAATAATGAAAAAACGTATGAAATAAAAGACCAACCCGTGTATACTCTTAACATTGTTCTGTATGATATCTAGTTGAAAATATTAACATTCATGTTAAAATAGAAATAACTATTGCAAAGCTAATTAGAACAAACAAAAATTATGGCGGCATCTACTGTGGCATAGTCACGCTGAGCAAAATGAAGTGACACTCTGTTATACAAAAGAAATGTATTTTCCCCACAACAAAATACTGCAGAATTTTATGTAAATAAAATAACCGATTTATTTCTAACATGCAGTTACTATGAATATACATACATACATATATATAATATATGTACATTATTTGTATTATTTAATATATGTATGTATGTATATTTAAATATTACACACAAAAAATACAACATCAAACGTTATTTTTGTGTTTTTCTCTTTAAATAAATTAATACATAAATTTTTTTGCTAAATTTACATTTGGGCAATTCACAACAGGTGTTGTATATTGTATGTTGTATTGAAATACACAATACAATCATTTGTTGTGAACACTCAGTTGTATTTTCATATTGTAAAACGCTTTCTTTAGTAATTTTCGATCCAACGAGGAAAGATCGCTTCGTCGCTTCTGCTATTTTGTATAAGAGAAAACACTTGTCAGTGTTTGCTTTTTGGTCGTGAGATGTACCCTGGAGTTTTAGTTACGTACCTCTTGCATTTTAATTTATAATGAAAAAAAAAATGTTAAATGTTTTGGTTGGTACTGAAAGAGAAAATACATACTAAAAATATAAACATTAATTTTTATATAAATAAACTTATCGATGTATTTGCGTTATTTGCCATATTTTATTTTATAATTATTTATGCTGATAATATTCTATGTATTTGTTTTTTCTTTTTCATAAAAACTGGCATTCACTTGGAACTGATATGTTATGATACAATATACAACATTTACTAAACATAGCAAATGAAGTTGGATCGTGTATCAGATTTTTCAGTGAAAATTACCAACAACAATTTTACACTATTGTAAAGTGATACACGATACAAGAGATACAACGATACATTACCCATTGTGAATTGCCCAATTGTTTTTTTTATTAACAACTAGGTATTTTAGCATTATTTGCTTTAGATGTTGGTGAATTTTTACTCCCTTTATATTAACTCGTAGTGTCTGCTTGTCGAAAAAATTTTGGATCGATTTTAACCACTTTCCCGTGACCCAATCGATCTGATATTTTGCAGGCAGGCTTGTGGCAATGACAGAAATGATCTAACATATTTTTTTAGTGATGCCAAAACAATGGAAACTTTTAAATTTTTCTACCAGAGTTGATAAAAAAATGTACAAAGGGTTTGTTTTTGTTATATTATTACCATAACGACCACAAAAACAACAAGTCCAGCTATGAAAACAATGCAACATTTAGAATAACAACAAGAACAATATAGAAATATCATGTTTTTCATTTTTTTTTACTTTTTCAGAGATTTCCCTGGACCTGTTCCACCGATTTTAATGATTTTTGAAGTAGAAATCTTTCCATGAATTTGGTGAATCATTCTCACTAAAAATGATCACTGTAGCTGCACTATTGAGGGCGTGATCGTGACAAGAACAACATAGAAAATTATTTTTTTTTCAAGACTTTTTTAGTTCTTCATTCAAATCTCGGGCCCTAATCGACCGATTTGGACGATTTTAAATAGCAAATTTCTCAGGATGTTAGTGAATCATTTTTTATGTCAACGAGTACCCTAGCTGCCGGATTGATGCCGTCATCGTGATTTCCACAGACGGACAGACGGACAGACGGACATCGCTATATCAACTCCGGTTGTTATAAGGATCACAAATATATAAATTTTATGGGGTCCAAAATTTTTTTTCTAATTATTACAAACGGAATGACAAACTTATATATACCCTCTGCACACTGGAGTGGAGGGTATAACAACTCTACAACAGCAACAATGAGTCATATGTTTTTCAAATAGGAAAAAACTGTTTATGTGTTAGTTTCGGTCATTCCCCAGTATGCATTGAAATATTATTTCGCCAATGTTGGAGAAAAGTTAAGTTCTTAAATTGATGTCAAATGTAATTCTCAACTTGGGTTGAACAATTTTTCTCCTTGTTTGCTTTCAACTTGACATCAAGTTGAGACTTAACATTTTTTCCAATCTTTGAGAAACATTTTTACTCTCAATTGGATATCCAACACTTTTCTCCACTTGAGACCAAACATTTTTTCAACTTGAATACGATTTGTGTTAAGTCTGAGATATTATTTAAATATGTCATAAATAATAAATTAAATTAAAAAATGCCAAAAAAGTACAAATAAATCATTGATATATTTTTAATTATTTCTGCTTTTTGTCAAATTTTTCAAAAAATGTACAACTAATTAATTCATTTATTTTTAATTCTAGATTTTAAAAAATGTACATAATATGTACATTTAATGTTAAATATGTACATAGTAATGTTAAATATATAATGAAATTAAATTGAAACATTATTTATTTATTATTTATTTATTTATTATTAATTACATTAATATAATTATTGTAACTAACTTAAGCTAAGAGTTCTAGCTGCTGTGGCTTTCGACTCTGAATTTGTGATTTTATAAATCATATAAGGTTTTGTAGCTTATTTTCTAAAATGTATTTACAAATTTGTTTAATGTTTTTTTCATCAACTGTTTTTAGGAGATCAGATGGAAGACTAGATCCAAAAATTTTAATTCTAGACGAATGATAGACGGGGCATTCATCTAGAATGTGGGAGACGTTATGTTCAGAATTACAGGATGGACATTTTGGAGGTGTTGTTTTTTCGAGTAGATATTTATGTGAAAATTTGCAGTGACCGATTCGGAGGCGTACTATTTTGTTGGTTATACTTCGGGAGCAGGTAGTAGGATATGTTGGTTTTGTTCCTTTGGGATTATTAATTTTGTAGTTATGTTGATATATACTCCATTTTTGTGTGTTGTTTGACTTAAAATGAGATTGGATGGTGTTTAAGAAATCTCGGGTTTCATAGGTTGGAAATTTTATAAGAGGTTTATATTTTGCTTCTGCTGCTTCTAAATCTGCAAGTTCATTTCCAGGAATGCCAACATGGGAAGGAACCCACATCAATTTAATTTTATGTGAATGTTTTATAAAAATATTTCTGATATGACTTATTAACGGAGATTCATACATCGAGTTTTTTATTGCACGAATAGACGATAGGCTGTCAGTACAGATGATGAAATTGTGCTCGTTGGTAGATGCGAATTCAATAGCAGCATACAAGGCAGATGCTTCAGCTGTGAATATGGAACAAAAGTTGTCGATGTAGCCCGTGTTAATGAGTTTGCCATTATGTGTTACTGTTGCGAAAGTGGTGTGTTCTGTACATTTAGATCCGTCAGTATATAAAATGTTCCAATTGTGCCCAACATAGAAGTCGGTTATGTTGTTAAAAATCTGTCTGTAGACATTAGGAGAAGTTGTAGTTTTTGGTAAATCCATCAAAGATAGAATAAAAGACGAGTCTTTTAACAGCCAAGGGGGTTCTGATTGTTGACTTAGAAGTTTTGGATGAAGATTAAGACCAAGCTTACGTGAAAAAATTATACATCGAGTAATAGTAGATGTGAGTTTAGGTGTCCTTATAGAATTTATCTCTTTTTTTATTTCATTAAATAATATTTTATTACGACATATAAATAACTTGGGTATTAATTTATATGTTAGATATGCTGTTCGATTTTCGATTGAAGGCATACCAGCCTCGGCCAAGATAGTTGAAATAGGACTTGTGCGGAAAGCTCCAATGCTGCGACGGACTGCCGCATGATATGGGGCTTGTATTAATTTAATGTTGGAGGTAGCGCACCAGCCATATATTGGGAGAGCGTAATCAATTTTAGATAGAAGAATTGAGCGAGTTATGTTTATAAGTGTTGAAATATGTATCTGAAAGTTTTTTGATGTAAGGAATTTTATGATATTTAATCTGGAGATTAAGTTTTTTCTTAGATGTAGACAGTGGTTTTTAAAAGTAAAGTTTTTGTCGAATATAACTCCCAATATACGGAGTTGTTCCACTCTCTTGATTATTGTATTGTTATACTCGATATCAAAAGTGTCACAATTGTGTTTTCTACAAATGTGCAGCAACCTGCATTTGTCTACTGAAAGTTTTGCGCCTGAGATAAGACACCAGTTATCAATATCTCTTAGGGTATTTGAAAAAATCTCTTTTACTTTATTGTTATCATTAATTTTTGTAAACATTATGGCATCGTCAGCGTAAATAGCGTGATCAATATGTTTATGTTTTGAGATTATATTACTAAATTGATTGAAAGCGATAATAAATAAAACAACTGATAGTGGTGATCCTTGTGGAATACCGTTGTGTAAAGCGAAATTATTTGATGGATGGTTGTTTATTTTTACTTTAATCTTGCGGTTGCTTACGAAACTTTTTATTATATAAAACATTTTTTTACCTATTTTCCATTCAATAAGTTGTTGAAGAATTACATGGATACCAATTCTATCAAAGGCTCTTTCAAAGTCGGTGGATAGTATGTTTATATGATTTTTGCTGGATAGTGCTTTTGAAATAAAATGTTGTATATATAGCAGGACGTCATCAGTACCTTGTTTTTTCATAAATGCAACTTGATTATGGGTGATGAGATTATTAGTTTTAAGAAACCACATTAATCGTCTAGCAATAATTTTTTCAAGGGTTTTGCTTATGCATGGTAGGAGGGAAATAGGCCGATATCCAGATACAGTATAGGGATCTTTATTTGGTTTAGGGATTGGAACTATAACTGCTGTTTTCCAAGATTGGGGGTAAACTCCTGATGTAAAAATGTTGTTGTATAGAGTTAGGACATATTTTTTACTTGATGGAGAGAGATTTTTTATCATTGGGTATGATATGCGGTCGTGGCCCGGAGTTTTACCTTTTGCTGAATGTAATGCGTCTTCTAGTTCTATGATGTTAATTAAATTTTCGATTTTTTTTGCATTTATATTACAAGTTTGTGGATTGTAGTGAAGTGTTGTTGCGCTGGATTTATTGATTTGAAAAATTGGGTTGAAGTTTTTATCTTCTGATAGTTCAGACCAGTGATTAGCGAAACAGTTTGCAATATCGATAGAAGATGAAAGTGTAGATGAGCCAGATTTTAAGTATTTTATATAGTTGAAAGATTTTGCACCAGTTATACGTTTTATATCGTTCCAAATACGCTGCGGGGAGGAGTTGGGGTTGATGTTAGATGTAAACTTTTGCAAACAAGCAGCTTTGCTTTCCTTAACAACTTTTCTAAACTTAGCATTGCATTTTTTGTATGAAATTAAATTCGTGTCAGTTCGAACCCTTTTAAAGGTGTGCCAAAGGTTTTGTTTCTGAGTTCTCAAAGATTCTAAATAAGCGTTCCACCACACGACTCGTTTTTTGTATGTTTTATTGTTTGTTTGAGGTATGCTAACATTAGCAGCTGTTCTTATACATCTAACTAAAGATGCCGCTTGTTGATTTATATTGGGGGTAGCTTTTGCTTGGGAAATGCATTCATCGCACTTTTTCTTATACAAATTCCAATCGGCTGAATCGGTTTTAAATTTAGAAATTTGTTTATTTTTGGAATGAGAAAAAGGTTTTTCGATTTCTATTAATATTGGAAAGTGATCACTGCCATGAAGGTTTTGAAGAGTTTTCCAATAGGAGAAAGGAGCAAGTTGTGGAGAACATAGCGATATATCAATATTTGTAAATGTATTATGGGTACTGAAATGGGTAGGCGAACCATTATTTAGAATAATTAGGTCTTCATTTAAAATAAAGTTCTCAATAATTTTGCCCCGGGAGTTGCTTTCTGTAGAGCCCCATAAAGTGCTCCATGAATTAAAATCTCCAGTAATTAGTAAGGGTGCGTTCATGTTAGTAATTAGTGAGTTCAAGCTATGGTTGGTAAAAGTTTGATGAGGCGGTATGTACGAGCTTACAATAATAAATTCTATTCCTATGTTTATTTGTATAGCAATAGAGGCAATATGGGGGTTTAAGTATAATAATTTATGTGGAATAGATTTTTTTATTAATATTGCAACGCCTTGCTTGGCTGTTGTGTTGTTGGATAAGTTATGAAAAAATCCGTAGTAGTTTTTTGGATAAATTGTGTTGTGATGGTTATATGGTATATGAGTTTCTTGGAGAGATATAATGTCAGGATTAATGTCTTTTATTATAAGTTGTAATTCGTGATAATTATTTATAAGACCGTGTATATTCCACTGGATAATTTTTAAATCCATGATTGCAAATAGTGAATAAATTATTCGTTGTCTACAAACATTATTTCGTCTTCTTCATTGTAAGAGTTGTTTCTGTTAGTTGTATTAGTTGCTTTTAGCATTGAGAGGTTAATTTTATTTTGAGTTAGGTTGAGAGTTTCTTTTATATTTTTGGAACTTGATGATGTTGAGTTGTTAGCTATATTTTTTGTCATCGATCGTGTAGTTATTGTACTAGAGATTTTAGGTTTGTTTTTTGTTGTTATTTGTATTGTTTCTTGTGAGCTTGATTTTTTTACGCTCTGAGAATTATTCTCACTTGTAGCTTTTGTGGATTCTGATTTGTTGTTTTTTTGTAAAGGAGTTGTTGAAGTGGTTTTGGTTGAATTGTTTTTAGTTGTTTCAATAACATTTTTTGTTTCAATTTTGTTCTTATTTTTGTTAGCGACATCTGAGTATGATTGCACAAATGTGTCTACTGTTGTTGTTTGCATTTTATATTTTTCTTTGGCTACTTTCAAAGAGCACTTTTGTTTTATTTTAATTTTTAGAATTTCTTTTTGTTGCTGGAACACTTGGCACTCTTTAGACGAGGAGGGATGATTTTCGGAGCAATTAATGCAGAAGGTACGGGTGCATTCTGAAGGATCGTGAGGTGGCAGGGAGCATTTTTCGCATACAGGAGTATTTTTGCACCACTTTTTTGTGTGACCGAGAAGTTGACATGTTTTGCATCGCATTGGATTGGGAAAGTATTGCCTTACTTTGACTTTATGCCATGAAATGTCTAATTTTTCTGGAATAGAATAGCGGTCGAAAGTTAGCAGTAGAACACCACATGGGATATTTTTGCCGTCGACAACTTTTTGGTATTTATAGACGTCTATAACACCTTGAGAACTTAATTCATCAATGATTTCTTCAGTTGGTACTGTGTTTAAGTATGGGGCGTAAATTGTTCCTTTGGAATGATTTAAATTCTTATGGTATTCACAAGCGATCTCGCAAACTCCTGGCAGATTTTTAGTTGAGATTAATTTATCTGCACTATACTTAGATCCAATGAGAAGAAGACTACCGTCTCTTAATTCCGAAACAGATTGAATGTCGGGACAGATTAATTTTAGAGAACGATGTACAGCAAAGCACGAATAGTCTTGTAATTTTTTTTCGCTTTTGGAAGCACTAATGACTACGTATTTGGGGTCTGATTTGTGCACAATTGGTAATTCAGGAAAGACGTCAAGAATGTTTTGGTTTGATCGTTTCTTTTTTGCCTGGGGGGCATCCGCTAATACGGAAAAGCGGTTGTCCCCCAAATTTGGCGGTCCAGGGGGCATGGACGAAAAGAATCGCGTATACCGAGGTTTAGGTGTATATGAAAATTGTTTTTTTTTTTTTTTTTAATGTAATGAAAAACTAATATGAAATAACGTTTAGACCGATAGGAAAAAACTCAACCGAACGGAGCGAGAGTTAGTCGATGACTGAAATTGAAACATTAAAAAAAGTAATTGTTTTCATTTCTAAAATTAGTATAATATTTTTTAATATGGCAATTCCGTACCTTCCATTTGATACCGATTGGAAATATTTCTTTGCTATCAAGTTGAGAATCACAAATTTCTCAATTTGATAACTATGAAAATCGCCATATAAAAAATGTGCCTTTTAAGTTGAGAAGACTATATTCGAACTATTGAGGGCATTTGAGAATTAACGTTGGAGATTTGAAAAATGTATTTGATCTCAAATGCACCTCAACTTGATAGCAAACAAAAATGTTTAGTGGGACATTTATTATAGGGTCGTTTGCACACACACAAAAAATAGAAAATAAATTGTCAATAACCCAGCGATCTCACATCACACTGAAAGTTCGAAAAACTCAATACACTCACATTTTTTTACTAATACACACACATTTTCCGCAGTGGTCACACTAATGGCACAAAATTTTTCGTGCGAGTAGTGGCAGACACTAACGATGATTAATGTTACCCTGTTATAAATTTAATGCAAATTTACTGGATTCTGTAAAATTGTAATTAAAGTTTTAACTTGTTAAATCTATTATAATGATTTATTTTTTGAAATGCGCATACAAAAACGCAAGTTTGTTAATTATAGATCATAAATATTATTAACTATTAATAAAATAATACTAATAATAATAAATGTAAACATTTTCCCTCAAACATGTCCCTGTATAATAAACACGGTAACTCTACTTAAAATAAAATAAGAGAGAGTAGTATACAAATTTTTTCAAGTTTACGCTTCGACAACATTTTAAAAATGAGATTGCAGTCAGATGTGTGAGCATAAAATTTAATGGCGATGGATTCGACTAATTCGAACAATTTTTCGTTGATAATACGTACACAACGATTTTACAATTTCAGTGTGATGTGAGATTGGGGGGTAAGCAAAGCAAGTGGCTTCGAAATTCGATGATGCCAGTTAATCATTTTTTGTTCACGCGGAATTTATAATTGGAGGAATTTTTTTCTCGAGAAATGTATTTTCCGTGAGAAAGAAATTCCTTGAGAATATTCATAATTGGGATGAATAACTTTTAATTGGAACTTTTTAATTAGAAAAAATATTGTGGTGGCATCTACGCAATTATTGAGGCAGTCACGGAAAAATTAAATGCAAGTCTGTTTTTTTTAATATAACAAAAATGGATTTTCCCTTTAACAAAATATGGCAGAATTCTTTATAAATGAAATGCAAAATGGAAAATCAATTTTGTGCTAATTCTTAACAAAATTAATAAAATATATATATGTATTATTATATTTATTAATATTTGTAATTTTATTTGACACAATTTCACACACAGTTTTACAGATCAACTGTTTTAATTAGAAAAAATATTGTGGTGGCATCTACGCAATTATTGAGGCAGTCACGGAAAAATTAAATGCAAGTCTGTTTTTTTTAATATAACAAAAATGGATTTTCCCTTTAACAAAATATGGCAGAATTCTTTATAAATGAAATGCAAAATGGAAAATCAATTTTGTGCTAATTCTTAACAAAATTAATAATATATATATATATGTATTATTATATTTATTAATATTTGTAATTTTATTTGACACAATTTCACACACAGTTTTACAGATCAACTGTTTTAATTAGAAAATATATTGTGGTGGCATCTACGCAATTATTGAGGCAGTCACGGAAAAATTAAATGCAAGTCTGTTTTTTTTAATATAACAAAAATGGATTTTCCCTTTAACAAAATATGGCAGAATTCTTTATAAATGAAATGCAAAATGGAAAATCAATTTTGTGCTAATTCTTAACAAAATTAATAATATATATATATATGTATTATTATATTTATTAATATTTGTAATTTTATTTGACACAATTTCACACACAGTTTTACAGATCAACTGTTTTCAACTGATTTAGAAGTTTTCTGTTTTTGAAACAGTAGTGCCAATTTGTAACATTTTGTGATGTAATGAAAATCGCAGAATAATAAGTTAATACACAATAAAAAATATTAAATTTTTAAGTTTTATATACATATTGCAATAAAAAAAACTTTGGTAAATTTACATTGAACATGGTCAGAAATGAATGAGAAAAAATATATAGGCATTTTAGAAAAGCACATTTAATATTAAACTTTATGCACAAAATATATGGGTTTTTGTTGTTTCGAATTTAACTGTGGCTCTAAGTGAAAAGTTTTAGACCGATCGTATATTACATCTTGAGGATCCTCACCTAATATTTTCAAATATTTTAAATTATTTTTAACTCATTTAACCTCATTACGAAAATAGTAAAACAGTAAATATGGAAAATCCACGCACCTCAAAAAATTGTTTTCTATGAAATAAATTAAAGACATTTCATATTATACAATTTTCTTTCAAAAATGTATCAATTATTGCAAATTTGAAATTTGACATATAGTATTTGTACATATATTTGTATAGATTTCGCAGTATGAAAAGAACTATTATTTCTTTATTTAGAATATATGTAAGTATTGCTCGCAAAAAAATGCAACATCATGAATGAAACACATAGACGACTGCTGGCAGCAGCATTTGTAGTCGTATAGTCAGCTACTTGATTTTTCTGAATACGACAGCAGCATATAATACAAATGCTTTTTATTTAAATATACAATTACTTTTACTTATTTAAAATGCATTAGTACAACGTAAAAATAAATAAATTAGTTTAACGCCTTTTGATTATTAATGGAATTATAGCCTTTCATTTGCGATTTTTTTTTAAACAAAATAAAATATTTCATAGCACTAACTTCTTTTACATATTTTGTTATATTGTCAACACTATTTTTGTTTTGTAGCCAACAAAACACACTTGCAGTTTTTTTTTTTTCTATTTGAAGAACATATGACTGCCATTGTTGATGTTGTAGAGTTGTTTTTTTTTGATTTTGTTTCGTTAACTCTTTTGTATTAAAGCACCTCCAATATATGTATCCATTTTAGTTTGCAAATTCAGTATATTTATAATTTATTACTTACAGCAAAAAATAATAGAAACAATTTTATCAGTTATGCTTACGAAACTATATAAATAGACTTGAAGTTGGCCGCGAAAGCAGTAGCCTGTGTACAGAACAAGTTAGCGACATGTAACTGTTACGTAACGTGTCAGCCTTTTTTTCACATGAAAAGTATTGGGACGTTCCGGTTACGTTCGGTAACTGTTTTAAATGATTTTCATGTAAAAAAAAACAACTGACTCGTTACGATTACGGGTAGAAAACATTGACCTTTTATATGTATTATAATGCTATGAATGCATTTATCTTTATTTTATTTTATTTATATATTCTTTTTTTTTGTATTGTATATTATTTTTTTTTATTATTATTACTATTTCATTTAATTATTTTTTTCTTTAAATAAATTAATACATAAAAATTTGTTTTTTAAATTATTGGTGAACTTTTACTCCCTTTACTTACTGCCTTTATATTAACTGGTAGTGTCTGCTTGTCGACAAAATTTTGGATCGATTTTTAGCCCCTTTCCCGTGAGCCAATCGATCTGAAATTTTGCATGCAGGCTCGTGGCAATGACAGAAATGATCTAACAAATTTTTTTAGTGATGCCAAAACAATGGAAACTTTTAAAATTTTCTACCAGAGTTCACAAAAAAATGTACAAAGGGTTTGTTTTTATTATATTATTACCACAACGACCACAAAAACAACAAGTCCAGCTATGACAACAATGCAACATTTAGAATAACAACAGGAACAATATGGAAACATCATGTTTTTCATTTTTTTTTTAATTTTTCATAGATTTACCTGGACCTGTTCCACCGATTTTAATGATTTTTGAAGTAGAAATCTTCCCATGAATTTGGTGAATCATTCTCACTAAAAATTATCACCCTAGCTATCCTATTGAGGGCGTGATCGTGACAAGAACAACATAGAAAATTATATTTTTTCAAGACTTTTTTTAGTTCTTCATTCAAATCTCGGGCCCTAATTGACCGATTTGGACGATTTTAAATAGCAAACTTTTCAGGATGTTAATGAATCATTTTTTATGCCAACGAACACCCTAGCTGCCCGATTGATGCCGTCATCGTGATTTCCACAGACGGACAGACGGACAGACGGACAGACGGACATCGCTATATCAACTCCGGTTGTTATAAGGATCACAAATATATATATTTTATGGGGTCCAAATTTTTTTTTCTAATTATTACAAACGGAATGACAAACTTATATATACCCTCTGCACACTGGAGTGGAGGGTATAAAAAATTATAAATAACCAATATAAAAATAAATCGTCGTCGGAAAATTCGTACTACTGCCGAACTAGAAGAAATTCTCGACAGCTGGTCCGATAGGGAAGAAGATTTAGAAAGAGAATCAGATAAGTGATACGGAGGAGTTGTATGACAATTTACAAGTGTAGAACGACGACCAATATCTGCCTCACGAGATTGCTGGGACTTACAAAATTGAACGTTCAGTAGATGGAATGAAGATATACTATCTGCTGAAAACGAGAATGATGATTTGCTAGTGACCTCCTGTAAGATTGGAAGAAAAGACGTAAAATTGATAAGGGAATGAAACCAAAATGGTCCCGAAAGCATAATTGCAAGTTTGAGAAGGAGCCTTTGGATGAGACGGAGACATCACACAAAGATCTATATGAATAGATTGGTGAAATGAGTCCCCAACAACTTTGGAAATTGTTTATTGATGAGGAGGTGTTGGACCTTACAGTGAATTCCACCAACAAGTATGCTGCAGCAAACAATTGTCCATCAGTTGTAACAACACCTACGGAAATCAAAACGTTTTTTGCGTCTTATTTATAACAGGTTACCACACGTTACGACAAGTAAACTCTTACTGGTCAAACCGAGAATCACTAGGGTGTGTGATGATAAAAGAACGTATGCCAAGAGATAGATTCAAACGAAGTCTGCGATAATTCGCCATTAGACCCTAACGACAAATTTTCTAGTTTCGCCATTAAATAGCCTGATGAACAAAAAGTTTTTCCAATTTTGAATATTTTCCCATAATCTTTCTATTGATGAGCAAATGATAGCCTACTATAGCAGACATTCATGCAAAATGTTCATCAAAGGAGAGCCAATTAGGTTTGGTTACAAATATTGGTGTTTGGCTTCTGACAAAGGCTACTTGTATCAGTTTATGCCATACGCAGGCGCAACGAAACAGGATAACTCGCAGTTACAATTAGGAGAAACGGTGGTACTTTCCCTTCTTTCTCATCTTGATGTCCCCGCGAAGCATACCGTAACGCTTGACAATTTTTTTTACTAGCCATAAACTATTAACACGTTTATCGGGTTATGGATTTTTCGCCTTGGGAACTGTTCGTGAAAATCGGACTAATCATGCTCCACTGATGGACGTCAAAAAATGCGTAAACAGCCCTGTGGAACTTCGGACTTTTGTTTTGATGTGGACAATTCTATAATTGCTGTACGTTGGAACGATAATTCGGTACATTATTCACCGAAATATTTTACTTAATTAATTAGTTAATTTGCTTCCGTTATTATTTTCTTAGGTCGTAACATTATTACCGAATTACTTAAGTCATACAGCAATGATTCGCGCAAGGGGATATAATCGAAAACAACGAAAAATGGTTGCACTTGAACAACCCTATAGTCCACCAACATAATAAATACATGGGAGGTGTGGACCTTTTCGATAACGCCATGAACAATTATCGCATTCGAGTTCGGGGCAAAAAGTGGTATTGGCTATTTGTTACAAACGCTTTCGATGCGGCTATGGTGAATGCATGGAAACTGCATTGCCTTTGTCGCAAATTTGAAAAAAACCCCAAATGTCTCAATTTGATTTTAGAGTGGAAGTATGCGAGATGGTAATGATGAAGTTTAGTCGGAAAAATGCCGGTAAGATTATGATTTACGGAGCACAAATGGAAGTTAGATATGATCGCGTCGATCATTTAATCGGAAAACTCCCAGCATGTCGTGGCTGCCGGCAGTGCGGTGGCAAAACAGAGTACGGATGTTTGAAGTGCCAGGCGAATTGGCACCCAGCACTATGCTTCCCGGATTACCATAGAAGTGTCACACCAGATAAATCTAAAATTGCAAAGTCTAAATAACGCCTAATTTTCTTTAAATAAATTTAAAAAATATAAATTCGCCTTTTATTTACGCCAAAAGAATTATTTCAATATAGAGAAAACAGTTATATTAGAACTCATTATCGACGGTTGGGTATTTAAATACACATTTTCATTTTTTAGCATGTGACGGCCAAGTGTGTTGATAAATCGCTTTTATTTTTTTCACATTACAAATTTAGAATGTGTAGTCGTTTTTCATCTTTCGCATTATCCTTTATTTGACAAACCTTTTTCTGATCATTTTTTGACAAACAAAAAAACGAAATTTTTCCAATTCTCGAACTAAAGAAAAAAAATTTTTTTTTTACATTTTTCCCACATTAATCAATCTCTAGTATTAAATAAAAAAAACAACTTGCGGTCATTATATCTTATCAGACCAACTCAGGTATTTTTTTACTACTTTAACTTTTTTGGGTATTTAAATACCCAGTCGACTAAAATGGGTTAATAATTGCGTTTGAATTAAATTAATTAATAAACCATAATCTAGAGTAAATTATCTTTCTAATAAAACAACAAAATCTATTATCCGTTGATAAACAGCGAAGTTATATCAAGTTCACCAGGCAATAAATTCGCTGCAGCCCACTTGATTAAGAACATCGAGCTCAAATTTTTAAAGACATTGAAATAATTCACAACAATAACATTTTTGCATTCTCCTGATCCCAAATGTTAAGTATTTTACATCTGTCTATTGTTATGCCGTTCTAAATTAGTGTCAAAACGGTACCTATTTTTTTAACATTATTTCAAAACCTCCAATTTTAATTTTTCAAAAATTTTGTTCAAGAAACTTACCGAAATCAACGACTGAACTTTAAGATCTTATTAACAAAGTACGTGTGATTAAAAATGCCAAATATTGTAGGTATCCTGTTTTTAATTTGCCGAGGGCAGCGTTTTTATTTCAGCGGATTTGAAGAAAAATCAAATTAATATTGCTGTCATATGTAGATAGCACTTTTGAATATAAGCCCCCGATACACAAATTGGTTTATACTGTATTAAATACAAAAACTAATGATGAAGAAATTATTTATAGATTTTGACAGCAAGAGTACCCCAAGTGTTAATTTTAGAAAATAAGTGCAAACTATTATTTTTTAGAATAACTAAAATATTATTTACAAGTTTTATCAAAATCCTTCCACAAATATATATTATTTCAATATTTTGTTCTAAAAAATGTAAATCTCCTTAAATTTGACATTTGACCTTAAAGAGGGACAGTTTATAGTGTTTCAATTTAATCCTATTTACAAGATTGAGAACCTACGTCAAGTAGTATAATATTATGAAAAAAGATGTTTGAAATATGAAACAGCAAAAAGATGTAGCTTAAAAGTTGAAAAAGTATGAAAATTCACATTTTTCTTTAGATCTGCTGAAATAAAAATGCTGCCCTCGCCACATTAAGAATAGAATAGCTACAATATTTGGCATTTTTAATCACATATATTTTGTTAATAAGACCTAAAAGTCTATTCGTTGATTTCGGTAAATTTCTTTAACAAAATTTTTAAAAAGTAAAATTGGAGATTTTTAAATAGTGCTAAAAATACGTACCGTTTTGACATAAATTTAGAACGGAATGCAAATGTAATTGTTGTAAATTATTTCAATGCCTTTAAAAATGAGAGCTCGATTTTCCTAATCAAATGGGCTGCGGCGCACTTATTACCGGGGGCACTTGATATAACTTGGTTGTTTGTCAACCGATAATATATTTTGTTATTTTATTTATAACAAAGAAGAGTTGCGAAAAAGTGGGGGAATCAGGCCAATGGGCATGTCAACCACCATACATAGTAAATATATAATGTCATATATCTAGAGTACTGTAATAGATAAAGTCTAAGGACTAAGTGTGAGTTCGTAAGATATCAACGGGATCAAACCAGTGGGCTTGGCACCTTCCACACATGATAAGTATCTAGAGCACTATGACAGCCAGAGTCTTGAAATTTTCTGCACGTCAATTGGTTGTTGATGTGAGTAGTCGCATAAAAAATGGGCGGGATTGGGTTAGTGGGCGTGGCACCTCCAATACAAAAAATTATATGGAGTACTATAAACCCGGCAGTCTTGAAAGTAGGTGTGATTTCACGAATGATGAGTGTGAAAAGTTTTGTGATAAATGGGCGGGATCAAACCCATGGGAGTGGCATGGCATATATAAATCATCGTAATTAACAACAAAAATATTCACTAGAAATAATTTATAAGGCAAAACAACGTTTGACGGTTCAGCTAGTATAATATAAATAGCTAAAGAATGCAAATAAAAAAATATAATTTATCATTATTAGCATACAAAAATATTTAATTTCCTTATATGTTCTTAACAGCATATTTTATTTTCACAAGCCTAATACTATAACCTTTACATTTGTATCAGAATTTCATATGTTGTATGGCCTTTTTGTTCGAAATCAAATTGAAATTTGGCCGTGGCAAAAGAAAACTCAAAAATATTTAGGGCCGCGGTGCTGGCCCTAAGAAAACATCTGGTTTTTACATTGCATCTAAATTTTAATACACGGTGTCGGAGAGAATTTTGAATAAAAGTATCATTTCTTGAATGATTTGGTGATGATATCCAACTGAGCCAAAGTTTCACGCGGCACACATAACCTTAATCAGTATCAATGCGTCATTATACATTTAAAGTAAAGGTGCACATTCGACGTAAAAGGTCTTACATCATGTAATCACAATATTTCATTCATAAATCATATGGCAAGTTGAGAAAATTATAGAAAATAAAATTCAAATTTGCTGAGGATATGCTAATACCAATGCATCAGTTAACGTATTTTCTCAATGTGTATCGTGTTCAAGCAATCCTAGATTTTGACATGCTTCACGATAAATGGCTCATAATTGTCCATCAATTTTTCTCAAACAAATAAAGGATGTTGGACCATGAACATTAATCTAAAGGAAACGAAAACACTGATCATTATTTGGGTGAACTGTGGAAATTCGACCAAAAGCATCAGTTTCAAACACACTTGGATGACCTTGAAGAAGTCTGACTTGCTTTAGACGTTGAAATTCGGTTTTTGATGCATTTCAAGTATAATATGATGGAACATATACATAAAGCAATGTTCTTGCAAATGAATCTTCTTGGCACAATTTAAAAAATGGGGTAAAAATTGTATTTGGTGACGCAATTGCTCTTTGTCCTACATTTTGTTCATTAAAACAAATACGCTGAGCATTTTCCAAGTCATTGAACGCTCTACCCGACCGTTTCATGTATTGAAAAGAGGAGTATATATACGCCATGCCGCTTCATTACTGCGATATGCACCATTAATCGATACGCGTTATAAGTCATATATTGGTTTATAAATCGGTCAATCAGTTCTTGAGTTTAGCGAGCCACACTTTAATTTAATAATTTCACACTTGTTTTTCTTGGTTTCCAGCGAGCAATCGCGGTATCGACATTGTAGTCAGCTTTCTTATATCCATGTTATTCTAGTAATCTACAGTAGTTCAATTTAGATTCTCACTTTCTCACAAATTTCGTAGATTTTTCAAAATATTTCTGGTAAAATAACCTCTAATTTCTCTTTCATATTAGTTGAACTACCGCGTTATAAAATAATTGTTCAATATTTAATCTTTAGTAAAGAAATTGCATGGATTATGAGCCGATCGGTTACAAACATAAGTACAAACATTAAAAAATATCCTAATGAACTTTAAGTTTTGCGCAGGTTGTTATATCTTAAACAATTAAGATAATTATAGTCGGTCTAGACCGACTATACGATACCCTACACCATGGCTTAGAGACCCTTTCTTTCTGTCCAACTAATTCGATATAGAAAATAAGCATAAACCAAATTTGAGTAGCATTGTTATTAATTTTTTTGGCTGCAGACATGAAAAAGTTCATATCGGATGTTATATATATATGGGGACTAGGTCGAAAGATGGACAGATCCTGACCATATTTGGTAAAGTTCCTGATATGTACTTAGAAAAAGTATATACAACCGAAATTTGGAAAAATCTGTGCAATATTTTTGTTTCTTGATAGATTTAAGTGCAGATCGAGAAGCAGCTCTATATGGGGCCTATGACTAAGAATTGTCCTATATGGATTATTTTTGGACTACTGCTTAATGGATATAATAAACGCATACAAACCCAATTTGTACAAAATTTCATAAAAATATATTTATATTTGCGACCTGTAGTTTCATTACAAAGTTTACATGGACACACAGACGGAAGGACGGACATCGCTAAATCGACCCAGAAAGTGATTCTCAGAAAGTGATTCTGATTCGATCGGTATAATAAAAGATAGGTCTAGGTCAAATATTTTTGGTATTTACAAACAGCAGCACAGTAGGGTATAAAAACTGTTATCAGGATGATCAGATCGATTTCTGGCATTAAGCTTTCATGAGGGAGTATATTAAACATTTAGTGTTATATTCGATTGTTTTTATATGAAGTTTGTCTGCGCTTTAATGCGCTTTGATTTAAACATCATATATAATTATTGAAGTGGGTCATATTGTAGGGAGCCGAAAAAATTTCCATGTGCTCATCATAAAATTATGTAGAAAGTGATTCGGTGTTATAAAAGATGGGTTTAGGTCAAATATTTTTGGTAGTTACAAACATCAGCACAAAGTCAATATACCCAAACCACATATTTAGTGGTATGGGGTATAAAAACTTGAAAAATAAACAATGAACTCACCTAAGAGCAATGTGGCTAAGAATCAGTTTTCATACTATATCTTACTTATGTTTTTAGCATGATTTAAATGAATTTCGGAAAGTTAATTTATATGTAGATTTTAACTAAGTACAGTCCTAGTGTATTTATTGTTACACTGGCGATTTACTGATATCCAAGCCCTCTGCTGGCGATACCGGTTAATCTTGTATCAACTGTAATGAATTTTTCCACAGAAACGCATATATTTTCGGATTATAAAAATTTCCTGGTAGATAATCTGAGGCTCGACTTTGATTTTAGAACTATGTTTTTTTCGCAAAAGTTACTTAGAATTTACATTTACATGAAAGACAATCTCATACGTCTATTGAAAATGTCCTACATCCAACTAAAATACCTGCAATTATTTATACAAAAAGTAACTTTATTAAAATTTTGTTTTTATGAAAATGTAAATTTTAAACAATTTTGTCTTCAGATTTTCGTTCTCGTATCTATTCCTAAGTGCTTGTTAAAGTCTATAAGTTTATGAAGAAGAATAAATTTAAAAAAAATTTCGAAATTTGTTTACGAACTTGAGCCATATTGTTCATATTTTTACATATTGATCAATTATATGTGTAAACATTATTTAAATTCAAATAAACCATTCTGCATGTTTGTAGTATTTTCATTACGAAAATATTATTTGGTAGGAAGACGAGGCAAGCTTTTGTTTTTATACTCAAGTTGTTTTCATTCAACAACATCCTATTCGTATTCAACACTTTGTTGGCACGTAAGAAAACAACTTTTCTTTAAGCTGATTTTTTGTTTTGCAATTTCAAACGTGTCTTGATTTTGAGACCATTAATGTTCTTTAGTTTTGTATAGTATTGTCAGTTTGTTTTTTGTTGTTGTTGGAAAAGTAATAGCCAAGAAATGTGCTTTGCAAGAATTATAGAACTTTGACAGCTTGTTAGCAAGCGATATAAGAACACCAATCAAATAGAAATTCTTTACAAAGAATATGCAATATAGACAATATTGAAAATTAGAGTAGACAACAACGAACTTTACTTACCATTTGGTTGGTTGCTATGGCGAATGCTAAACTCGAGCACGCATATGGCCTTGGGCGATAATAAATTTTTCAAACAACCAAGTTTGCCTATTTAGTAATCCCTCCATTTGTCTTATTTTAAGGAATTGACATTAATAAATTCAGCATTATCTGTTTGTGTATTAGTTTACGTTTGGTTTCTGCGGAAATAGCCGAAATTATTTAAATAGATGCATGTCCTCCCACAGCTGGAAGAATTTTTGTTTTGGTAAAATGCTAAATTTGTTGACGAGTTCAAATATAATATTTGGGGCTCAGATTGTAGAGTGAATGCATGAAGAAATAAATCATAATCAATAAATCATGAAGGTTGACCACGTAATGATATACGGTAGATGATTTTGTTAGAAGACTTCATTTGGTGGTAAGAACCATGGTTAAAGAATCAAAAAAAAAATTGCTAAGAAACCTGGTATAATGGACAATTTCCACCCATGGCAGCAAAATGATTCTCAACATATAGCTTTTAGTAATTGTCCAATGAATCTAATCTCCATTGCAATATCTAGGTTTAAATATAATTCAAAACGTATTGCACACATTAGTAGTTAAATGCAGAAAAGAACAGATTTCAATGTGAAAGATCATAAAATGTCACAAAAATGCTAGGATGGCTGGGAACATAATTCTCAAAATCGAATGACACTGGTCTGGCAAAAGAAACTAGAATTGCACAAATCAAAGAAAACATCGAAAATGAAATATTAGATCAACCAGTAACGTGATGATATGAACTCAGAACAGAACTTACACATATTGTAAGCGAAAGATAATATGATTGCAGCCGAAACAGAATCAGCTACTGATCTGAAAATAGTAAGAAACTTACATAAATCAGCGTGCAATAAATTATCAATTTATAGTATCGCCATATTCTACAAACTATCAGCTTGAAGACGAAGAGGCTTATATAACATAGAACACTTCAGTCCCGTGGAAATCCGGAGTTATTATTAAAATACCCAAAAAATGGCAGCATTTGCATAACACCTGTAACTGAAGAGGCATAACGGTGCTGAAAATAATCTATATATACATATATAACAAGTAAGAAAATTATAGTCGGTCTAGATCGACTATACGATACCCTATACCATGCGTTTATAGACCCTATCTCTCAGGACTAACTAACTGGATATAGAAAATAAGCATAAACCAAATTTGATTGGGATTTTTATTAATTTTTTTTGCTGCAGATATGAAAAATTTCATATCGGATGCTATATCTATATGGGGACTAGGCCCAAAAAAGGACCGATCCTGACCATGTTTGGTAAGGTCTCTTGTATTTTTCAAAAATATATACAAACAAAATTTGAGAAGAATCAGTGCAATATTTTTGTTTTTTGATAGATTTAAGTGAAGATCGGGAAGCAGCTCTATATGGGGCCTATGACGAAGAGTTGTCCCATAGGGATCGTTTTTAGACTACTGATTAGTGGATGTAATAAACACATGCAAACCCAATTTGACTAAGATTTATATGATAATTTGGATCTTATGGCAATTTAACTCGATTTCATAGGCGTCATTTGTATGGGGGCTAGGTCTGAACATGGACCGATTCTCACCAATTTCAACAGCGGTAGAAGCATATGTACCAAATTTCATCAAAATATATTCATATGTGCGACCTGCAGTTTGATTACAAGCTTTACATGGACACACAGACGGACGGACGGAAGGACGGACGGACGGACATCGTTAAATCGAAGCAGATAGTGATTCTGATTCGATGGGTATAATAAAAGATGGGTCTAGGTCAAATATTTTTGGTAGTTACAAACAGCAGCACATTGTCATTATACCCAAACCAAAATGGCTGTAACAGTCTGCATGAAATTTTCAGGGAATTTTCAGAATAGCCTGGCGGGTGAAACTGTGATCTCTGATTTTTGGTTTTTGTTCTGTGGTCGGAGGGGCGTGGCAAACTCAAATTTTAATATTGTACTACTAATGGCATCTATATATATATAAGAGTTGCTAGGATGATCATCGCCCAGCCCACGGCGTAAAGATCCACTAAGAACTGATTTTTAAAAATGCGTTCATTAAAGGGGTAAAAGCGGACAAAAATAGGGAAAATGGTAACAAATTCATCTAAGAATATGAAACTTGGTGTGTAGACTCCATCCGAGAAACAAATGTGGGCTCAGAACTAATTTTTTCGAAATTCGACCATTTAAGGGGAAAAAACGTCCAAAAAGGGTAAAAATTGTACCTTTCTGTATCTTCTTCACATATTAATCTATGTGTATGAACTTTGTTACACAGTCTCCACCGAATACGTGGGCATCAACCAATAATGATTTTATTGCAAATTCTAACGTCTAGGGGAGGAAAAACGGCCAAAAAAGCGAAAACATTGTATATTTGGTATCTTCTAAACAAACGAATCTAGGAATATCAAATGCAGTATGTGGATTCCATTAGAGATAGAAACATCAGACGAGAGGAAAACTTTTGGAAATTCGGGTGTTAAGTGGGGAAAAAAGGGCCAAAGAAGGTAAAAATGGTACCTTTTTGCATCTTCTTTACAAAGTAATTTAGGAATAAGACATTTGATATGTAGGTTCCACTAGAAGCAGAAACATCGGCCACGAATAAAATTTTCTTAAATTCTTAAAATGATAAGAAATGAAGCTAGGAATATGAAACTTGATGTGTAGACTCCATCCGGGAAACAAATATTGACCCATGATAAATTTTTTTTCGAAATTCGTCCATTTAAGGGGAAAAAACGGACAGAAATGGCACAAATTCTACCTTTCTGCATCTTTTTAACATAATTATTAGTCTACACATATGAATTTTGGCATACAGACTCCATCAGTCAAGAATGAAGTTATTGCTAATTCTAACTTTTAGGGGAGGAGAAATAGCCAAAAAGGGGAAAAATTGTATATTTAGTATCTTCCCAACAAACGAATATAAAATATATTTTGTAGAAACATCAGATAAGAGGTAAACTTTTGGAAATTTAGATGTTAAAGGGGGTAAAAACGGCCAAAAAGTGTAAAATGGTACCTTTTCGCATCTTCATAACATATTAATCTGAATTTATGTATACAGGTTCCACCCACTACGTGGCCATCAGTCAAGGATGAACTTATTATTAAATCAAACGTCTAGGGGAGGAAAAACGGCCAAAAAAGGGAGAAATTGTATATTTGGTACCTTCTAAACAAACGAATATAAAATATAGTTTGAGGATTCCACTGGAAACAGAAACATCAGATAAGAGGAACTCTTTTGGAAATTTGGATGTTAAGGGGGGCAAAAACTTCCCATAAGTGTAAAAGGGTACCTCTTTGTATCTTATTTACAAAGTTATTTAGGAATATGAAAGTTGGTATGTAGATTCCATCAGAAAAATAAACATCATAGTAAAGTAAAATTTGTTTCAATTCGAGCCTTTGGTGGGTAGAAAAGGCAGAAAGAACTGGTAAATTTTCATTTGAAAATAAAATTTCTTAAAAAAAAAACAAGTGAGAAAATAATAGTCGGCCAATACCCTATACCAGGGGTGGGCACGTAAATGACTTGTTGGGCAAAATTTGGAATTTCACCTACTAACGGTGGGCCGCACTATTATATATCTGTACAAATATCCACTTTCAAACAAAATAGCAAAAAAAAAAAAATACCGATGTTACGGAGAACATTTTTTGTATAATATGTTAACCGTTTAACTCCTCAAGTTATGGGTCATTTTTGTCCTTCTTTTAAAAGGAGCAAAAACACCATTAAAACAGTGATTTAAGCGGTTAAAATGTGCCGCACAAATATTCGCCGTGAAATTTTACTATAAGTCCCTGAATTCACCAAAACGGAGAATTCAACCAGAAAGTCAGAAATAAGACACATCAAAAGAGAGCTTAGGGTTAATTTCGCATTTATTAAGATTAATAATTTGTATTATTTTTGTGGCCCTATTGAAAAGTTATATTAATGCTATTTCGGAACTATAATTTGATATTTTAGTATTATTGTTTTGAATTTATTTTTTTTAATTAAATCTAAATTTAAAAAAAACATTTTGAAATTTTTATACCCTATACCACTATGCGGTTTGGGTATAATGACTTTGTGCTGCTGTCTGTAACTATCAAAAATATTTTCCCTGGACCCATCTTTTGTTTAGCGATGTCCGGCCGTCCGTCCGCCTTTCCAAAAATAATCCCTGTAGGACAATTCTTAGTCATAGGCCCCATAAAGGGCTGCTTCCCGGTATTCACTTAAATCTATCAAAAAACAAAAATATTGCACAGATTTTTTTCAAATTTGATTTGTATGTATTTTTTCAAAATATAAGTGACTTTACCAAATATGGTCAGGATCGGTCCATTTTTCGACCTAGTCCCCATATAAATTTAGCACCCGATATGAACTTTTTCATATCTGCAGCCAAAAAAAATTAATAACTATGCCAACTAAATTTGGTTTATGCTTATTTTCTATATCTAATTAGTTGGACATAAGAGATAGGGTCTCTAACCATGGTATGGGGTATCATATAGTCGGGCTAGACCGACGATAATTTTCTTACGTGTTTAAAATTCTTTTTTTAATTAACAAACAAATTTTTTTTATTTTGTTTTAAATTTATATGGGGCCGCACAAAATTTGATCGTGGGCCCATGCCTGCCAATATACCATGCGTTTAGAGAATTGGTCTTAAGGCCAACTAAGCATAAATCAAATCTGATTGGAATTTTTATTAATATTATTTATTTTTATTTATTATTTGCCTGTAGATCTGAAAAAGTTCATATCGGATCTTATATTTATGAGGAAACTAATTTGAGAAAAGTTTGTGCAATATTTTGTTTTTGAAAGATTTAAGTGAAGATCGGGAAGCAGTTTTATATGGGGCTATGACTAAGAAATCTTTTTCAAAGTTTATTTTTGGACTACTCATTAATGGATGTAATAAATACACACAAACCCAATTTGATTGAGATCTATCTAATAATTTGGATATTATGGTAAGTTAAGTCGATCTCATCCAAATTTTACCATATTATTCCACACTGTTATTGTATAGTAAAGGTTTCCATTGTTTTGTCAACAGCATAAAAATGAATACTTTTGAGTTATGTTATTTTTTCTGAAGTTTTGTTAATATTTCCTCTTTGTTGTATAAATAAAACATAAAAAATGTTTAAATAAAAAAAAGATTTTTATATTTTCTAATCAAATTTTTTGCTCAAAAATATATTTTGTTAAAAGTTTCCATCGTATTGTCACTCACACTACATTTCTTATTATTTTCAAATATATTATGGTTTAAATATCTAAAATATTAATTACGCTAACAACGTAGCGGGTATACTGCTAGTATATATAAATAAAATGATGTACTGATTTTAATGTATGAGATTTTAATGATGTTTTCTTGGGGCCAGCAACTCAGACCGGCTTCAGCTAGTATAAGTATAAAATAATATATTCATGATACGCAGCCGGCTCCAATCATTATTAGAAGGATAATTTTGGCCTGAACACTACATACACTACGTATAATTTTACATACTATTAGTAACCTTTGAAAAAGCATTCGACAACATCCACCACATAACAATATGGAATGCTCTGAGAAGATGTAAGAGGTCAAACAAGTTGATTAATATGATGAAGGCAATAAGAAGCGTTGCGTATACCAGTATATATAGCAAAACTATCGCCACATCGAGATGTGTTAATCAAGGTTTCAGCTTAACGAGTTTGTTAATAAACAAATAGGGAGTAAGACCAATCGAAAACAACCCACAGACTCCATTTAATCCAGAAAAATGCACCGTTTCGTGCGGGTTAAATGCTGGTGGCACCATATTTCTTCAAAACTGTAGCCGGAGCTCAAGTTATGGTTAATGGAGAGCGTTACCGCACCACGATCAATTATTTTTTTGAAAATATGGACGACATTGATCCGTGCGACATGTTGTTAATAGGATGGCGCTACGTGCCATACGGTGACCGCAACGAAATCATGATTTGGTGATAAGCTGATTTCTAGAAATAATGGGTCTGTCAAGTGGCCACCAAGATCGTTCGATATAATATGTGGGGCTAGGTGAAATCACTGGTTTATGCTGACAAACCAGCGAAATTTGACGCTTTGGATGTCAATATTGTTCCTGTTATTCGTGACATACAGTCAACAATGCTCGAAAAATTGGCCGAAAATTGAATTTCGTCAAGAACAGCCGCGGTGGCCATATGCACGAAAGAAAAACATAGTTTTTATTAAAATTAAATTTTTTATGTTATTTTTACAATTTTAAGTTGTATCAGCCTTAAAAAACACCCTTTACTAATTGTTAAAATAACTGAATTAAGGCAACTGGTAAAAGTGGTAAAATTTTTTGCAATCATAAATATTTCGGATTGCAATAATTAACTACATTATGATAACATATTTTAAACATAAAATGTATTAACAGATATTGCTATAAATATTTGTTTAATATGATAAAATTAAATTTGTATATAGAAATAATTTTCCGCTATAACAAAAGAAAAATTAACTTTTTACTAATTTTGGTATGTACTCCTAAATCGAAAGTGGGAATAGAATTTAGCTGTAAATACCGAAAAAGATATAGTAAAATGATTCATCCAACGAAATTTTTAATTTGTTAGTCATTTTTTCAGAATAAAATAAATCCAAAAGTAATATGATACATTTTCAATTTTATTTAAAGTTCTTTGAAATTTGTAATGCTCGTATTTAAAATGAATTAAAGCAAACTTATGATTGGGTATGTGGATTATTTTTAATTTTTGTGTAACAATTATTTCATAAAATTTAATCGTTTCGAATTTTCTCTTTGCGAAAAATAAATGCTTATATGTAAAATAAAGGTGATGAGATTCAGTCCTACTTATTTTTACAAAAGTCTTTCAAGAGCCAATGTAAAATGTTACCAAGAGAGCTACAAAGAAATCTGACAAGGCTGCCATGTAATGGCGGTACCTATTCGGCAGCTAAGAATGTCGCTCAAAGACCACTGGTAAAGCCAAATAGTAAGTTTGGATCTCGTCATAAAATAAGATTGCTGTAATTTTTGAGAGTTGAGTTTTTCTATGGATGGTGTTACAAAAACATATACAACGATAAAATAAGTGTCTACACGCAAAGAAAAAATATGGTTGTGGCAATCATATTCGGATGGCAACATAATATGTTTGGGTATATGATTGTAGCCCATCATAATAAAAATATCTTATATGATCGCTACATAATCATATTATGATTTGGACATTATCATAATATGATCGCTACATAACCATACTATGATGTCAACTTTATCATAATATGATCGCTACCTAATCATACTATGATTTGGGCGTTATCATAATGTGATCCCTAATTAATCATACTATGATTTGAATATGATCTCTAATTATACTATGGTTTCTTCATTATCATACTATGATCACTATATAACCATACTATGATTTCTATTATCATAATATGATCTATAAATAAAAAGACGTTTTTATGTTGAAATAATATTAAATATATTTATTTTTATAATTTTCTTATACGGATTTAGTTTAAAAACATTATATTTTCTTTTGTTACACATATATAACCAACGAATTTCGACTCGAACGATTCTATTTTAACAGAATAAAAATTTCAATGCGAAAAGCATGATAATGTGGATCAAAACCATGGTTTAAAAGTCTTTGAATACATGAGGAATATGACTCTTCAATTAAAGATATATGTTTAAGTAGCCCATATAAAGCAATTTCTTCTTCCTATTCGCTTATATGAACAACCATTCCTGGTTTAAATAATAAATGTTCGTACTGTAGATATGATACAGTGTGAATAGATAATGTAGAAAAAATTTCAAATTTTTCAAGAGAGTTATATAATATTTTTGAAGGCCCTGGTAAAATTTTTTCATTTGCAACATCGTTATAATTTATTAAGAAATTTAGTAGTTTAATCTGATATTTAACATAAACTGTAGGCGTCGAATAGTTTACCTTTAGCTAAATGGCCTTTATAATACGGCACGTAGAATGTTTCCTTCGCCTGAGAAGGAAAACTTTCAACGATGGATTGAGCCAATATTTAAATAAAATAAAATATTCATACTTTTTGTCCGGATCGATCTTTAGTATAAATGTTTATTTTCCAAAACTTCGACTTTTACTATATCTTTAAAGTCCGAAATAAGCTTGATGTCCTAAAAAAAAGTTTTAATTTATTTAACAACTAGTTGAACTAAGCTAAGTATATGTATAATGTACGTATAGTTACCAGAGTGGAAGGAAGTTCATGAATTAATATATTTCCTTGGCTAAAATTTAAGAATTCAGATTCTCCAACGCACGATATCGTCTGGTATATTGGAGTATAATTTTACGATAGTGATGCTTCTGTATATTGCTGCGAATTATTGATCATATCAGTCATATTACTTTTGGTTGTTGTTAAAAATGCTGATAGAATGTTTTACATTGATTAGCGTTGCACAGTGGCGCCCGTAGAGCAAACGAGGTTGCAAAAATCAAAATTTTCATGTGCGCCGACGAAGTTTTGAATAAACCCATGTTATAGGAAACTTTTCAACGATTTCAAATATGCTACTCTTAATAATATCACATTTTTAGTTTAGAAGATATAACCGTTCAAAGTTGCCGACTTTCGGTTTTCAAAAAAACACACAATTTTTAGTCAATTTGTTGCGATTTCAGGTGTAATATCACGAAAAATAGGTAACGAATCGCCTTATTTTTTATTTGTGTTGATTGATGTATTTATTAAATGTATATGGATGTGTTTCTCCTTTTGAATCACTATTTAAAAACTATCCGTTTTTTTCACTATTTTTCAACTTTGACGGAAAATAAAAAAAATCTGTATTTTTCTATATTTGCCGTATTTGCAAACCATGTTCTTTGATTATTTCTTTACCTAATTCAAAAGGTTTTATCTACCCGTACATGCCCGTTTGGCTTTTAGAGGTAAAAAAGTTTAAAAAGACATGGTTGCAGAAATTGTATGGCGTGCATCCCTTACATGTTTTGACTGACAGTAGTTTGATCTAATAGTTTGAAAATTGCATTTTAAGTCGGTTGTCTACCTGTGAGCCTCTGCCAAAGTCTACTCCTAATATTCTGTTACAGACACAGGATGCACAAAAAACTACTCATTGAAATTCGCAGGTACGCACCTCACTTAAAAATTAATTTTGAGTACAAATGGTCAAGAACAATATTGACTTATGGTACCTCCAAAAATCTTATTTAGATACGAGCATAATATCAAAATTGCATAATTCATCCTAAATCCATATGTATGCAGGGAACAGGTAAATTTTTAGGCATGGTAGCATAAGCCTACATATTGCAAAATAAGCATAATGCCTGGATTAGTCTACGACTGAAAGTTGGCGCAACAAGTACTGAAACCATGGCGTTAAACAATTTAAAATTATTTGAACTGTTTAGAAGGTCAACCACACCAAAGTTTTTCACGGAAGCTGCTTTAGAAGAACTTTAGCTTATACGGAAATATTGAGAGAAGCGAAATTATAAAAAATAATTTTTATCTGATATATGCAAATATTAAGGCAAAATGGGTGAAATCTAATCGAACCATCCAGAACTTCAACTCCAAATACGAGGACTGGCTTAACGAAGACGCCATCCTGGATATATTGGCAGTAGATAAACCCACCACATCAACCAGAGGAGCAAAAGGAAGGCCAAAAAAAAGTATTGAGGAGTGTTCAATTTTCACAAGAAAGAGGAAACTTGCCGATGCCACCAATGACTTCACAAACGAGGAGAATTACGAATATGGAATGTCACCATTGCACGCAAGGATAAGGTGTATGGAGTTCGTGTTAAAACTGGCGTATACCCTACCACAAGAGGAGGAAAACTTCGATGAAAATACATCAATAAAGGATAAGGAAAAGATCAGAAAGAAGCAAATACAGGATGCTTTTTTTAAACAAGTTGGACTAAAAGTAGACTGTCCCAAGTACGGATACGGTAACTCAAACGATGGAAACACTTCTAGGAGATTTTTTGAAAATGATGAGGCAGTAACTAGAATCACTGGAATTGACAATCAAATCGTGAAAAGATTGGGAACGATCTTGAATGTTTTAAACTGCAAAGAAAATGTCAATTCTACAAAATATGGAGAATATGCATTGAAAACTGCATCTCTTTTAGCAGAAATGTATCCACAGAAGAAGTTGACTCCGACCGTCCATAAAATATTGGCGCATGGCAAAGATATAATTGAGTACCAGTCTTTGCCAATTGGAGAGCTTTCTGAAGAAGCACAGAAGTCTCTTAACAAATTTTATAAAAAATATAGATTGCAGAACACATTCAAAGCATCAAGGGTAAGGCAAAATGAGGACCTCTTCAACATGTTAGCAGCATCTTCCGATCAACTTATTTCTTCCCTGCGGCATGTGAAGTCACGAAAAGAGTTAGAAAATAATTATAGTTTAGAAATGATTAGTCTTTTAGATATATATACCTTCTCTTATGAATTGTGATGAATATTTTACAGAAAATTGAAAAAATTAATTTAAAAAGAAGTAATTTTTTTTTAATTTGTTGGGTAATAATTTAAAACATAAAACCCTAAAGAAAAAAAATAAATAATAGTTACCATAAAATTGATTTTTCTACAAATTTTAACTTTGATAACCCATAAGTAGGCCCCTACAAAGCGTAGCACCCTTTCCAAACGCTCATTTCATAGGCTGAACAGTTATCTACAGTTATCTGTTCAATTATGTTATTCGGTTCAAAAGATATGATTTTTGCAACGAAAAAACTCAAATGGCGCCACCGTGCGTCGATTATATAGATTAGATGACTTTCTAAATTAAATAGTTTTCAGACATGTTAGTTGCATGTCAAACTGTTTATATAGTAAATATAATCATCTATATTATTAAACGTCCATATGTATTACTTACCTTTCAACTATTGTCCAATTTGTATTTTTTTTAACAAAGATTTTTAAAAATTTTTTTTAAACACTTAGTGAAGACAAACGAACTGAATGCTTACCGACAATGCACTTAAGTAACACAAAACAAAATTGATATTAAAATCTGATGATTGTATGATTGCACGTATCAAATAACTATATTATTATTGAAAATATCGTATTATGCTGCCTTCATAATCATATTTTGTTCGTGGCAAAAGCCTTCTGAACCATAACATTGTTTCAACCAACCATATTTAAAATTTTAAAAGGCAATCATGTTATAGTAAAACATTTAACTATATAATAATCACAGCGATCATAATATTATTAAAATTAAATTTAAAAGACTATAATATGATTGCGACAATCATCTATGATTGTAGAGAGCATAATATAATTGCCGTGATCATGTTGTAACCATATCTTTTCTCTGCATGTAGAAAGGCAACATTGATAAAGAAAGAAATTAAGATACCCGATGTTTGTAGGTGCCCAATCTTATATTCAGTGGAGAAAACTTGCGTCTGAAAAACGCTTTTTTTATTTTTATAATCTTCCATATTTGCCGTATAGTAACTATGCACGAATTTGGCTCTAAATAGTAAATAATTTGAAGATCTTTCTAGCCAAGGTAAAGGCATACACAAATATGCTATTTTGTTTTTTATCAGAAAACAGAAAATAGCGACTTTGGTGAAATGTTTTTTTTTCAATTTCTTTATTGGGTAAAGGATTAGCATGGGCTTTTTGAAAACGGCAGGTAATGGCAGATATTTTAATTTTGACCGAAATTGAAGTATACGTAATCGAAAAGGTGCAATTTGATACACATCAAATAAAAAACGGTCGAGTTTTTATGTCCTGAGTAAGACGTAACACGTGAAAGTAAAAACTTTAAGATTTGATTGAATAGCAAGAAAGCATGGCTAAAACTGTTTATTTTATCAAAAAAAAAAAAAAAAAACAAGTAAGATAATTATAGTCGGTCTATGCCGACTAAACGATACCCTTTACCAACTAACTGGATATAGAAAATAAGCTTAAACCAATTTTGAGTAGCATTGTTATTAATTTTTTTGGCTGCAGAGATGAAAAAGTTCATATCGGGTACCATATTTAGATGGGGACTAGGTTGAAAAATGGCCCGATCCTGACCATATTTGATAAAAAATATATACAAACCAAATTTGGAAAAAATCTGTATCACCAATAGGGTTCATCCCATGTCGATAAAAAATTTTATCAGAATATATTCATATATGCGACTTGTAGTTTGATCACAAGGTTTACATGGAGACACAGACGGACGGACGGACGGACATCGCTTAATCGACTCAGAAAGTGATTCTTAGTCGATCGGTATAATAAAAGATGGGTCTAGGTCAAATATTTTTGGTAGTAACAAACAGCAGCACAAAGTCATTATACCCAAACCACATAGTGGTATGGGGTATAACTATGTTATTACTAAAACTAAACAAACAGTATCATTTTTATTTTTATTTTATTTTTTAATACACAGTCCCTTTATGCGGGCTCTAAAGTATAATTATAACATATAACCTAATTTTTAGTAATATTTATAATTAAGTTCAGTTCCTGATGCATTTTCTTTCAAATGCTATTATTTTCTCCATATAAGAATGAGATATGTTGGCCCTATTAAGGACTGATATATAATTATTTTAACAACTGCTTTAAGAAATTTTGAATAAAATAATCTTTTGTATTCTTTGTAAAGCTTTTTGGAAGATTAATATGATAAAAAATAACATCAACAAAGGATTTTCAATTACGTTTTATGTTGTTGTTACATTTCTCCACAGGGGAAGTTTTAATTAAAACGCGGCACCATACTATTTCCCAACATAAATGTAGATTATATTGTGAACAAAATCCAAAGAGGAAGGTACAATTGCGAATGAAGATCGAAGCGGTCGGCCCAGAGTAACAACACATCGTGAGAATTATGTAATAATAACGTAAATTAAACGAAATCGTCACCTAACAGCCCCAGAAATAGGCGCGAGTGCAATAAGTATAAAATAAGTAAAACGACGCCTTAAAGCGGCTGTAATAAACAGCAGAATCGCCATGTATTAAAAAATAAATATTAGAATGGGATAAAAAATATGAAAACAGGGATTTCAACGACTGGTGCAAGGTCCTTTGGTCTAATGAATCGAAGTTTGAAGTGTTCGGATCCAAGAGGCGAATTTTTGTGAGGCGCTAAGGTACAGAACGTGTGGCGGAAGCATGCCTAGTGCCAAAAGTCAAACACGGAGGAAGTTTCGTAATAGTTTGGAGTTGTTCTGCTGGCGGAAATATTGGAGAGTTATGCAGAATCGAAACAATACTCCATAAACGTGCCTTGGTGACTGGATTACGAATTGTGGATCGGAAATTCACATCTGAGCATGTATATGACCCAAAACATTCAGTAAAAAATTGTAAACACTATTTAGAGGCCCAAGTTATGGAATGGCCACCAGAGTCACCTGAGCTTAATCCATTAGAGTTACTGTGGTATGAGTTGGACAGGAAGGTTCGAACTACCCATCCCACATCTAAGATAATGAAAGAAGCATGGAACCAGATTACTCAAAAAACTTAAAAAAAATATTGATTTAAAGGATGGCAAGACTGTATTATGAAATTATACGAAATGGAGGTAAGTAATAGCAATAGCAAAGTAAATAATAAAGAATATACTTTTAAAATTTGAAGATTTTTCACTGAATATCTAAAGGAGATAGGGATATTTGAAATTTAAGGAGGAGGGGTGGCAAATGCTTTTGTACGGCAGTACTTAAAAACTATTATTACTAAAAGTGCACTTTCGAACATATATATTATAGCATATAGACATAACATATAGCTCATTTTAAAGACAAATTAAATGGCTTTATTCTGCAATTACTCCTATTTCATTAAATTGTTAAAATTTCTTAAAATATTTCCTCTCTTAAATCTTAATATTTTTATATATTTCCTATTACTAGTAAAAACTTAAACTGGAAATTAAAATTTCCAGAAACTTAATTAAACAACGACAAATTATTTGAAGAATTCTTAATTATGAACCCATTTCTTGAATAGTTATTACACAAATGTAATGTTTACTTTGGTACTTACGTTACCCATGGTCTTTACATGGAATTGCCACCCTACACGACATATCGTTTAAGAGCTGATTGAAAATAACGAAAAGTTGATACCCTTAATAGCCATATCTTTAATAAGGTGTTCTCACCTTGTAAAAATTTGCTGAGGGCCCAACAAATGCGAATATAAAAAAAATGGTGCAAAAAATCGGAGAAAGATTAAAAAAATATTAAAAAACCTTTCCACACAAAGAGCGATACATGAAATTAAAAAAAAAACAAGGAAAGAATTTTTTAGAATCGGTCCACCTCACTGACGGCTATAGCAAAAGCCAAATAAATTTTGGTAATCGATAGCAATCTACGCAGCAAGACATATAATATAAATTCCCTAGACTGATCTGCGGTAAATTTTGATGTAACAGAATAACAAATGACAACTTATGGCGAATTATTAAGCAAGAGCACAAATAATAACAAAATTTAAAAGAAGGCCATGAAAATGGATAGATCATCGTGAGAAATAAAATCACCACATCGCAATAAGAACATCAGAATGAAGCCCTAAGTCACCAGAAGAAGGATTCGACCACCAAATACATTTCGACGCACCGCCAGAGAAGAATTAACTGCAAATAATAAAACACGTCAGTAAGTTAAAAATATAGCGAGATACAGAGTACAATGCACTATGGCCGGAAATGCATTTTTTTTTGGCATAAAGTCTAATAAAGACGCTACAGAGCTGTAAATTGGTACATATACTAATAATGATATTCTTAAGAAATATTAAGATTTTCAGATCGATACGACCACGCCCACTCTTACCGTCCGTATAAAGCTAAGTTGCAGGTAGATGTTCTAATTAGCTAAATAACGTTTCCTATTTAACGTCTAGAATATAAGCATGCGTTATAATCTGTAAGCTAAGAAAACAGATATTACCATAATATGTATAAAAAAAAATAACAATTTACTCACATAAATATTTTTCAGACTTAGAACTAAGAATTTATTTAAACATCTTCGACATCTAACTCAACCGCAAATTCATATAAATTTTCGTTATCAGAACCATAATCTAATTCGATGTCCTGCTCATCAGAATCATTATCGGTAACATAATTTGCTAGATCAGTATCAAAAGTCGGGAGCTCAAGTAGCGCAATGACTTCCTTTGGCAATATATTTTTTTTTTGATATGGCTAATCTTCTGTTAATAAAAATACTGGAAAGTAAAGGGTCTGAAGAAACCATTGACCTATTGAACACATCCGCCATAGTATTAACTCGATTATTTTTGCGTGCATGAGATCTCCTATCTTCTTTATAAATCTTATTGCGCCCTTCTGAAGCATTTTCGCCGAGGCATCCAACAGGAACAGGAGATTCAGCTATAATTTGGGAACCATGAACCAAAATCTTATGAACTGTTGCCGACATCGGATACCATGGATACTTAGACATATATAATGTCATAGTTTTCTCGCAGAACTGGTGGAATTTAAGGGCATTAATTTTATATTCACAGGAAATTGCTATTAAAATTGTACGAAAATGTTCAAATTCCAAAATGGATGCAAATAACTTTTTATTTGAAAATGCCCTCCTTGCAGTATTACCATCATTAGTGCTTCTACTGCCGTTTTGTTTTGGCATATCCACAAGTAGTCCCATTTCTTTCCTTAATTTTTTCTGTATTGATTATTTGCGAGTCTTCATCACCTCCTGTTCATTTTTGTCCCTTATCTGCCATTTATTTGATCCAATCATGTAAGAAATTTTTAATACGAACTCCAGTATGCATATCCAAGCATGAAGTGGACTGACACCGAAATTCAGGGTACCAGACTTTGGCTTAAATATTTCCGAATTAATGTCTCTAGTTTTCACAAAATGCTTTGCAGTAGCACCACAGATTGGACACGATTGACACGAGTTAGTTCCCGTTAAAATATTCAAAACTTTGCCATCTATAAGGGTCATATTCAGATTATAAGAAATCGTAATATTTCTTTCATTTAAAATGGAATATATATATGGCGTCAATTCTTGTATTTGTATGTCCAGATTGTTTTTTTTCTGAAATAATATGTTGTTTGCTTTCCTTAGGAAATTCCATTTTAAGGGGGTCTACAAAATCGTACAGACTGAGGCGTACGATTCATCCACAAAACCTTTCCCAATTTGTCTATTATTTTTAGTGGAATAACTGTTGTTACAAATAGTGATTGATCCATTGATGAAGGTTCATTCCCTTGAAATCGCTGTTTGTATATGGCCTGTCCAGTTGATCCGTCAAATCCATAACTTAGGACTAGCATGACATCAGTTATTTCTGGATATTGTGCAAATAATTCCTCTTGCAAAAGTAGTATTCGAATGGCAGTGTGATTTAGCAAATTTGGCAAAGAAACTTGCGCAGCGGTTTCTGTTACAATTATTCCAGCTGGTCTACATTTTAATTTAGCTTGCACTACTTTGTCATAGCTTAGGTTTTCTCTATTATAACACTTAACACATATAATTCACATAATTACCAGATGACAAACACTGACATTAAATTACATATAATTTACATTCTACATACCTTGACCTTCATTTTCCATATTTTTTTAAATTTTTTGTTCACTTGTATCAATTTCCTAGTAGCACGAAGTTTAGAAAAAGTTTCCTCTGTTTTTGATAAAAAAAAACAGCTGTTAATTAAACATTGCAGTTTGCAGCCATAGTAAAGTAACAGGGTTGCCATCAGATTATTTTTAATTTTGAAGTAATTTAAGAATATCTAGCAAAAATTAGAAAATACATTCATGAAAATTTTTACTTTATGCCAAAAATATGGCAAATCCGGCCACAGTGCAATGGAAGAATTGGATTGTTGACCCAGGTTCCCATCAGGAATGACGTTGGGAATCAATATAAAATATAGAAAATACTTCTTAATTTTAAATTTCTAAATGAACTACTAGCCTCAATTTTTTAATTTGTTGGGATTTATGAATTTAAAATAAATAAAATAATTAATATTAAAAGAAGCGATTGAAGCTTTGAAGCATTAATTTGACACACACTTCAAAAATAATGCATTAAAAGTTATTGTTACATTCAATAACATAAATACATAATACCGTCATTATGACGCGAAGTGTAGGGTATAAAGAAAAATATTCCAAGCAAATGCCCAACTTCTGAAAGTTATTGTATTGTAATAACAAATCTTGACACAAAAGTGAGCACAAAGTTCTATGTTTGTTTGGATAGTTTGTATTTGCACGTGTGTGTATGTGTGTGTGATTGCGTACAGACCCAACAAACAAAAAATATTGAAGTCATTTTAAAAAAATATGTTGCTATTGCTCTCAAAGGCACAACTTCTTTGCATGTGATTCTAAGTAACATAACAACATTTTTCTATTTTAATCTATACTCTATTTTAAAAATTTACATAAATTTAATGTTTTAGCTGTGTCATGTACTCGATTCTACATTGATGGTGGGTCATAATATCTGTGGTTCATAATATCAAAATGTTCAAGGGAGCCAAAAAACGTTATATTTGAAATTATGGGCTCGATATAAAGTTTTTAGAACATTTTATTTAAGAGTCCTGCAGATGTGGGCAATAAATACTTTATATAAAATTTTGAGTCAAAAATCTTCAGAGGAATAGATCCTACAGAAGGACGAAAAAACAATATGTAAATAACACTTAAAGCGTGTATAGATAAAACAACTTATGTCAACAAAAGTCGTTTTCTTTGAAAAACAAAACTACCAACGCCACCACCCATGTAGACATAAGTTGTTGTTGCTTGAAAAATGGATTTTATTGTTCGTCAACAAAAAGTTAACGGGACTTAATATCAGAATATAACAACGTATCAAGAACAATAGTGACAAAAAATAACTGAAATAAACACACAAGTTTTCATAAATGGTTATAAACTGAAAAATAATCCAAATTATTTTGAATATTTTTCATTAATAACAACGTATGCCCACATGTGTCGTTTTCTGAGAAACTAATTTGTCAGCGATAAAACGTATGTTGACATACGTCGATAGTGCTGCAAATTAATTTAATAAACATTTAAGTTATGTCGTTGTTTAAGGAAAAAACTCAGAAATGGTCAATATTTTTTTTTAAAAAATGTAACATTAAAAACGTTAAGAATTAATATATTTGGGATCGTTAACTCAAAGCTGACAAAAGTGGACATACGCGGTTATTCCAGAAAATCACAGATATATTCGTTACTGTACTAGACAAGGGCTGTAGGGCCAAATTACGATGGTCTTCAGAATACCCCACAAATTCTCGATTGGGATTGTAATCGGGCGAATTTCTTGGTCACTTCAATAATGTAATGGTATTGTCTGAAAATAAAGGCTCCAAATAACTTTTTTTTTTGAAAATGCTATCAAAAACTACTGAATATTATCTCAAATTTCTTTTTTTATTTAAAAGTACAATCTTTCCTGTTAATAATGGAAAATAATTTTATTCAAATGGCTGCCTCGGCTGTCCATGCAGTAGCCTACACGATCGGTACAATTTTCAAGCACATTATTGATTGTGTGCAGCTGTATTTCACCAATGGCTTCACGAATATTGTCCTTTAAAGCGTCAATTGTCTCTGGCTTGTTGGCGTAACACTTATCTTTGAGGGCACCCCACAAATAATAGTCCAACGGTTTCAAATCGCAGCTCCGAGGTGGCCAAACGACATCAGATCTGCGGCTGATAATGCGATCTTCAAAAACAGGGCGCAAAACATCGATTATAGCTTCGGCTGTGTGGCACATAGTGCCGTCCTGATGAAACCAAATGTTGCCAGTATCCTCCTCTTCAATTTTTGTGAACAAAAATTCGTTCAACATGGCCCGATAACGATCGCCATTGACTGTAACGGTCACTCCTTGCTCATTATGCTTCTGGACCAAAATGCGCACCAAAAAGTGACTCGTTTTGGATGTATCGGCTTTTCAATGTATGTGTGCGGGTTTTCTCTGCCCCAAATGCGACAATTTTGCTTGTTTACATACCCGCCAAAATCAAAATGAGCTTTATCTGAAAAGATGATTTTTTTTTTTGGCAAAATCGGCATCTTCTGTAAGTCGATCGCAGGCCCACTTAGCGAAGCGAAAACGCATTGGATGGTCAGTTGGCTCCAACTCCTGAACCAATTGGACTTTGTATGGCGTCATACCAAGGTCTTTATGCAAAATTCGTTTCAATAATGCCTCCGAAATGTTCAATTCTTGAGAATGACGGTGAATTGATGTTGATGGCGCTTCACGCACACTTTCTGCCACAGCAGCAATATTCTCGGGTGTACGCACTGTTTTTGGCTTTTCGCTCTTTGGTTTATCGATGAGGATGCCAGTTGCTTTCACTTTTTTCACAAGATAACGAACATACGGAGCTGACGGTGCTTCTCTTCTTCCAAAATCCGCATGCAATTTTCGCACACATTCTGCAACATTACCATGATTTTCAAAGTAATGTGGCAATATTTCCCAGCGTTGTTCAAGCGTACATACAACCATATTCGTTCAGCGGAAGGATAAAACTAATTACCTGTCAAATCAGACATGAGCTAGGTGTTACCATTCACGAAATAAGCACTAGTTGAAAAAAAAACGTTAACAATTTAATTTACAATTCGTAACATTTGTGACTGCTAACATTTCCATAAATGTATATTTTACGAATATTAAGTTATGCCAAATAAATCAAATTCCAAAATTGCCGTACTTATCAAAACAAACATTTTACAAAAAATTATACGGTAAGAAATATTTTATTTTTGATGTGTAAACATCTATACGCGCGGGGTAAATTTCTATTTCACAATACAATCACAACAACATCGTAACATGTGAGCCGTAAGACAAAATCGGCATGACTTATGATTATATTGGTGAGAAAATTAGATATGTAACAACCTGTTTGAAAATGAAAAATGAAGAATGAAAAATAATAAATGAAAAATAGAAAATGAAAAATAAAAATGAAAAATGAAAAATGTAAAATGTAAAATTTAAAATGTAAAATGTAAAATGTAAAATGTAAAATGTAAAATGTAAAATGTAAAATGTAAAATGTAAAATGTAAAATGTAAAATGTAAAATGTAAAATGTAAAATGTAAAATGTAAAATGTAAAATGTAAAATGTAAAATGTAAAATGTATAATGTAAAATGTAAAATGTAAAATGTAAAATGTAAAATGTAAAATGTAAAATGTAAAATGTAAAATGTAAAATGTAAAATGTAAAATGTAAAATGTAAAATGTAAAATGTAAAATGTAAAATGTAAAATGTAAAATGTAAAATGTAAAATGTAAAATGTAAAATGTAAAATGTAAAATGTAAAATGTAAAATGTAAAATGTAAAATGTAAAATGTAAAATGTAAAATGTAAAATGTAAAATGTAAAATGTAAAATGTAAAATGTAAAATGTAAAATGTAAAATGTAAAATGTAAAATGTAAAATGTAAAATGTAAAATGTAAAATGTAAAATGTAAAATGTAAAATGTAAAATGTAAAATGTAAAATGTAAAATGTAAAATGTAAAATGTAAAATGTAAAATGTAAAATGTAAAATGTAAAATGTAAAATGTAAAATGTAAAATGTAAAATGTAAAATGTAAAATGTAAAATGTAAAATGTAAAATGTAAAATGTAAAATGTAAAATGTAAAATGTAAAATGTAAAATGTAAAATGTAAAATGTAAAATGTAAAATGTAAAATGTAAAATGTAAAATGTAAAATGTGAAATGTAAAATGTAAAATGTAAAATGAAAAATGAAAAATAAAAAATAAAAATGAAAAATGAAATATGAAAAATAAAAACGAAAAATGAATAAAAAATTTAAATGAAAAATAAAAAATGAAAAATAAAAAATGACAAATTAGAAATGCAAAACAAAAACTAAAATTGAAAAATGCAATCTGAAAAATAAAAAATTAAAAATGAAAAATAAAAAATGAAAAATTAAAAAACAACAAATTATAAATGAAAAATAAAAAATAAAAAATTAAAAATAATATATAAAAAATGAAAAATGAAAACTGCGCCCACTGCTTCGATCACGCCCATTTTTTTGTCCGACTAATCATACAAAGAACCTATTTGCTCACCCAAAGCCACAAAGTTCTCTTTTTTACAGTACTCCAGATATATGACGTTAAATAGTTACTTTGCATGGGGAGTGCCACGCTCATTGGTGTGAACCCGCCAATTTTTTGTCCGACTACTCATACTAAAATCTGAGGGGATCGTGCAATGTGTCAAAGCTTCCCTTTTTTAGTACACAAGTTACGCGCACTGCTCCGATCACGCCCATTTTTTGTATAACTAATCACATGAATAACTTATGGGCTCACACAAAGTCCCAAGACTCTCACTATTACAGTACTCCAGATATATGACATTTTATATTTACTTTGTATGGCAGGTGCCACGCCTATTGATCCGATACTGCCCATTTTCTTCCGACTACTCACATTAATAATAGGTGACACCAGACAAATTTGGAAAGCGCTCTATCTCATAGTGCTCGAGATATATAATATTGAATTATTGCTTTGTATGGGAGATACCACGCCCACTTATCTGATTCCGCCCATTTCCGCCGTAGCTTCTTATATTAACAGTGGGTGACTCACACAAATTTGCAAAGCTCTCCCTATCATAGTATTCACTACATATGATATTAGAAATTTACTTTGTGTGGGAGGTGCCACGCCCACTAAAAATATTTAAAAATTACAGCCATAGCACTTCCCATATCCGCAGTAAGGCTCTGTAAAAATTTCAGAAAGATTAGATGAGTAGTTACGGAGATTACCTCCTACAAACAAACAAACAAACACACATTACCTCTTTATTATATTAGTATAGATTTATACTGACAGAAAAAGGAAATGTTAGAATTGACACGAGTTGTTATATACATATAAAAAAGGATTAAGACGTGCGCTTAATTGTAAATTATATTTATGGGTAAAATTTTTTTATTTTGATAAGTACTTTTACACAGGTATTTTTAAAAACATTAATAGTCGGAACTTGAGTTAAATAGTTCAAATACCTGACAAAATGGGAAAAAAAATTTAAATAATAAGTGAATGGTTACAAACTATTACGACACACCCTTTTAAGATATGAGCAGGAATGATTCACCTTTTAAAAGGGGTTAGGGTCTGGCTTCAAAAGTGGTAATAAAAGGCTTCAAAAAGTGGCAATAAAAGATAAAAAATTGTATTTTACATAATTGCAAGAAAGAGTATTTATAATAACTAGCAGATTTCAGCGCTCGAAATTCGAGTGCAATTTCTAGGCAACTATAAACTTAGCCAATTCACAAACCAACACTATTTTGGCTTATTATTATTGTGAATGAAGATGACAAACTCATTAACAAACACATTAATGAATTTAATAAACACACACATAACATATATATAATTTTATGTATGTGATAAAAATTTTTTTAATAAATTTAAAAATCAGTAAATCTGGCGAACAGCTAAGTAGAAATACCTTTCAAATAATATACATTTGGTCAAAAGCGGGACAAAACGGTAGCCTATTAATATTATAGATGTTTCCACAATACTTATTCATTACAGTTGAAGAATGGCTAAGTACTGATATAGAGATCTCGCTGATATTTATTCTTAACAAAAAGATGTAGACAACATAATTTTGCACATGCTGAGCAACCATCTCTTTAAGAATTGTAACCTGCAAGAAATTGAAATACGCAAAGAAATAATTACAAATTTTGCATCAATTTTGAAAAAACGGTACATTGAATGCTCTCATAGCAAGGCAAAGATATACAAACGTCGTCAATACTGGTTATTAAAGGAATTTATTTTTGAGGGCTCATTTACAACTGCCAACGAAAGTGGGAAAAAGGATCGACCAGCAAAACCAATTGACGGATGCATTGAAAGATGTCGAAGGCGCAAGCTGGAGAATATTAATGAAGAAATTTGTCAAAGAATTATTTAGGATTATTTTTCACCTAATTCAACCGGCACAAAATAAGAAAAATAAAATTGAAATAATTGAAAAAATAGTAGAAGCGAGCCCAAGGCGCGCAAAGAGGATTTTGAAAAGCATGCCTACACTAATTGAAGATAAGAAATTTACTACAGAAGAAGCGTTCGCTCTATTTTTGTATTTGATAAATTTTATTTTAAATCGGGCTCTTTCAAACAAAAAACCAACCTTTGGCCCTTGTGAAAATTAGGACTAAAAAGTTTACGGGGGCCAAATTTTGGCATTTTCGGACAAAATTTAAATTACAAAATTTTTAAGAAGTATTAGTTGTAAAATTAAAATTCCAATCCTAGCAAAAATTATACAGTTTTGACCACCTTCTCGTGAAATGGTCCACTGTGCGCATTCAGGTCCACTGAGATTTAAAGTCTTATAGCGAAATGAAATGACTGGTGCTATGTAAGTATAAATATATATATATATATATTGAATATCAGAATACTTGGTTTCAAAAAATGTAGCAAATATATACCCCAGCCGTCACTAGACTCTTGGTTTAAATATTTAATAATGATTGGGAAGTCGGTAGGTTTTGTTTTAGGTTTTCAAACTTATAAGAGAATTTTAATTTCAATCATCAAATTTGACATTTGTTCTCGAGTAAAAAAGCCATTTAGAATTTAAAATTCTTCCTTGTTTATATTGCTTTTCAAGTTTTTTGTTTCTGACAAATAATTTAAATTTATAGAAACAAACAGTGAAAAATACAGGTACCGTGAAATAACTCCCAAATGAAATAAGTCCCAGTGAATTAACTCCCAATGAAATAAATACCAACAAATAAGAAATAACTTCCAATTTTAAAAATGAAGTAACTCACAAAAGAAAAATTGAAAAAGTTCCAACATTTGGGAGTTATTACAAAAAGAAATAATGTGCACAAAAAAAAAATTAATAAACTCCAAAAGGAAATAAGTCCCAAAAACAAAATAACTTCCAATTCAAAAATGTCGTTTCAAACTATTTAATTCATAAATATATTAGAAAGCATAGATTTATCAATTTATGCACGTATACATTAGACATAATAAGTAAGATAATATAAAGAATGACTAAAAAAAATATATATGAAATATGTATTTACCAAAAAACTCATATTGTGTCGTTAGCTTTTTAACGACTTATATGTAAATTTCAATTTTCAACTCCTTCGGCAATAACTTTAGCTTGCAGTTTTAGGACACAAGCATTGCATATTTTTAGAGGTCTGCAAGGAATCATCAGCATCATCAGCATAGATTTTGAGTACGTGGTACTGCTGGGTACACCAATGCAATATCTTCCTTCTGTTCTTCATCTAGACACATGAGATCCTCAAAGAGACCTTCATCAAGCACCATTCTGTTAACAATCTTGTTCTTCGGGAAAACTAATCGATTTATGAATGCCGTCGCAGTAATGCTTCCAAAACGTAGCTCTCCATTACCTTTTTGAATCAGTTCCGCTTTTTCGATATGTTTCCTTTTCTTTTTAGTTTTGCCCAATGCTCCACCCCTATTAACCGGCAATTCAAAGTATCGGAACTTGTTAATCTCCTTTGTTTGTAAAATTTTTACAAATTTAAAAAATTTCCCTGTTTGGGTATCATTTTGGCCAGCATTCCTTCGACGGCAGAAGTCGTTCGATTCGGCTTCTCGAAAACAAATAGGCCGTCTGGTCCAATCCATGTTTGTTATAAATTAAATACGAAAAAAAACCTTCCACAAATAATTCATTATAGTATTATCTTTAGAAGTGCCTACCTTCCTTACCATTGCTATTCAAAGTATTGTAAAAAATTCGTAAATTCAAAGTGACGATCGAACTG